>CAUDMG010000077.1:0-35000 GCA_958450375.1 Homarus gammarus | reverse complement strand
CCTCCCTTGACTCCCTACAACCCTGCCCCCAACCACCACTACCTCCACACCTTCTTCCCCGCTACACCTCAACCCCCTCCTCCACACCTCCACGGTCTCCTCCTCCACATCTTCACCTGCTCCCGTCTTCCACACCTCCATCCTCTGCTCCACACCTTCACCTCCCCCTCCACACCTTCACCTCTTCCTCCACACCTTCACCTTCTCACCTCCTCCACCTCCTCCTCCTCAATTCTACTTCCTCCTCCACACATTCACCTCCTCCCCTCCTCCACACCTTCACCATCTCCTCCACACCTTCACCTCCTCACAGCTCCACCCTATCCTCCACATCTCCGTCTCTCTCAATTTCACGATTTTTGTCTTTTCAGATTTGACGAGGCCGTGAAGGAGGGTGCCTGACCGGGCTCTGGACGATGTAAACAATGGTGTGGTGACCCCGTGTGGTGACCCCGTATGGTGACCCCGTGTGGTGACTCCGTGTGGCACCCTGCTGTGGTGAGCCGGTGTGGTGACCCCGGTTGGTGACCCCGTGTGGTGACCCCTTCAAGCCCAGTCTCAGAGGTCCCTCCCCTCGATGGTCGGTGAGGTCAGTTGCTACAGGTCAACACTCCACCAGCGATGAATGAGACACCGAGGACATGTTGGTGACCGCGGCGGCGCCTAGGGCTAAGGGCGTGGGCATGGGTGTACCAGGATGAGCAGGGCCCCCCAATGACGGGCGTGGGTGTCGGGCGCTGCTCGGGGGCGGTGCTGGTGGTGTTGCTCACCCTCGTGTTGGCTGGCCTGGCCCGCGCGGCCTGTCCCCACGCCTGCGTCTGCAAGTGGAAGGTGAGGACGTCAACACACACACCTGATTGACTGACCAATAATATACAAGAATCCTCAGAACCACACGTAACTAACCAATCACATGCAAGAATCCCACAAAACACACTTGACTGACTGACCAATCACGTACTAAAAGTTTCCACAAACACATGGAAATGACTGACCAACCAAGTGCAAGGATTTTCAGTAATATACGTAGCTCTTAAACAATCACAATTGCAGGATGTTATCTCTAGTGAAACACGTGTTGCAGGTTATCTTTCGTGAAACACGTGTTGCAGGATGTTATCTCTAGTGAAACACGTGTTGCAGGTTATCTTTCGTGAAACACGTGTTGCAGGGATGTTATCTAACTAGTGAAACACGTGTTGCAGGATGTTATCTCTAGTGAAACACGTGTTGCAGGATGTTATCTCTAGTGAAACACGTGTTGCAGGATGTTATCTCCAGTGAAACACGTGTTGCAGGATGTTATCTCTAGTGAAACACGTGTTGCAGGATGTTATCTCTAGTGAAACACTTGTTGCAGGTTATCTTTCGTGAAACACGTGTTGCAGGGATTTTATCTAACTAGTGAAACACGTGTTGCAGGATGTTATCTAACTAGTGAAACACGTGTTGCAGGGATGTTATCTAACTAGTGAAACACGTGATGCAGGGATGTTATCTAACTAGTGAAACACGTGTTGCAGGGATGTTATCTAACTAGTGAAGCACGTGATGCAGGGATGTTTTCTAACTAGTGAAACACGTGTTGCAGGGATGTTATCTAACTAGTGAAACACGTGTTGCAGGGATGTTATCTAACTAGTGAAACACGTGTTGCAGGGATGTTATCTAACTAGTGAAACACGTGTTGCAGGGATGTTATCTGACTAGTGAAACACGTGTTGCAGGATGTTATCTCTCGTGAAACACGTATTGCAGGGATGTTATCTAACTAGTGAAACACGTGTTGCAGGGATGTTATCTAACTAGTGAAACACGTGATGCAGGGATGTTATCTAACTAGTGAAACACGTGTTGCAGGGATGTTATCTAACTAGTGAAACACGTGTTGCAGGGATGTTATCTAACTAGTGAAACACGTGTTGCAGGGATGCTATCTAACTAGTGAAACACGTGTTGCAGGGATGTTATCTAACTAGTGAAACACGTGTTGCAGGGCGGGAAGCAGACTGTAGAGTGTGTCAACAAGGGGCTCAACACCATTCCGCCAGGCATCGACCCCGGCACACAAGTCTTGGATATTACTGGCAACTCCCTGGTCATCCTGTCTCATGAGAAGTTTAAGGTGAGTGTGGGTGTGGCTATAGGTGTGGCTATTGGTGTGGTTGTTATTGTGGCTGTTGGTGTAGCTGTTAGTGTGGCTATTAGTGTGGCTGTTGGTGTGGCTGTTAGTGTGGTTGTTAGTGTGGGTGTAGGTGTGGCTATTAGTGTGGTTGTTAGTGTGATTGTACAGTAGATGTGGCTGTTGGTGTGGTTGTTAGTGAGGATGTTGGTGTGGCTGTTGGTGTGGCTGTTAGTAAGGATGTTGGTGTGGTTGTTAGTGTGATTGCACAGTAGGTGTGGCTGTTGGTGTGGCTATAGATATTTGTTTCTCGGTAGACAAATATGTAAATATCATCTTTTTCACTTCTCACCTACCCTCACTTCTCACCTACCCTCACTCCTCACCTACCCTCACTCTCACCTACCCTCACTTCTCACCTACCCTCACTCCTCACCTACCCTCACTCCTCACCTACCCTCACTCCTCACCTACCCTCACTCCTCACCTATCCTCTACCCTCATCCCTCACTTAACCTCAAACCTCAAGTACCTCACCTCTCAATTAACCTCACCCCTCACTTGCCCTCAAACCTCACGTACCTCACCTCTCAATTAACCTCACCCTGATAAGGGAAAAAGGTGATAATAGAGAAGAAAGAAGGAGGGAATTATGTGAGGGTACAGTACATTGGGGAAGATGGTGAACGAGTAGGAAGGTAGTCGTCGACGTGCTTATAGTCCTTGGAGTATGTATATATGCTCTGCTCGACACTTTAATACACCACATAGGTTCCATCAACTAAACCTTTGGGACTGATTTTAATAATGGTTGTTGTTTGTTGCAGGTGATGGGACTCACCAACTTACAGCGGATCTACGTCTCCAGGTGTAAGCTGGTACAACTGGACGACGCGGCATTCCGAGGACTGACTAACCTGGTGGAGTTGGACCTTAGCAATAATGAGCTAACTCTTGTGCCCGCAGCAGCCCTTGAGCACTTACCGGGGCTCATGCGTCTCCAGATGTCCAATAACCCCATCACTAAGATAAAAAATGGAGCCTTCAGGGGCCTTAAGTACCTCACCACGCTGGAGATGACCTCATGCCTCGTGCAGACCATGGAGCCGAGGGCCTTCCAAGGTCTAGATCAACTGGAGTGGCTCAAGATGGATTCTAACCAGCTCAAGTCTGTGCCGCTCAATATGATGCTGCCCAAATCACTCCACGGCATTGACCTACACAACAACCCGTGGAACTGCGATTGCCACCTGCAGGAGTTGCGAACGTGGTTGGTTAAGTATAATGTGCCATCTTCGATCGAGCCCAAGTGTTCCACGCCTCCACGACTCGAGGGCCAGGTCATCAAGAATGTCCATCCGGATAAATTTGCCTGTGCTCCAGAGGTCAGGCCAACCTCTCTCTACCTCGACGTCATGGAGGGTAAGAATGTGTCATTCGAGTGTCATGTTACAGCAGAACCCAGTGCTCGTATATACTGGAAATATAATGAACAGTCGCTAGAAAATAGCTCTTTTGTGTACGACGAAAGTTCCTCGTTTTATATCTTTGAAGACAGTGGGCCAAGCGAGGAGAGAATCAGTCACCTACGGATTGAGTGGGTGACGGACGCCCACGCTGGGGTGTTCCAGTGTTTAGCAGAGAACCAGGCTGGCTTGGTCGTTTCCAACTTTACGCTCCGGATCAGCCAACCGGTGATCGAAAGAGAGCCGGAGAACTTTGTCATGGATCACATTGTTTACATCGGCGTGGCGCTTGTGTCCCTGGTGGTGCTCGTGTTCATCCTCCTGTGTGTACTTATTTTCCGCTGCTGCCGTCGACGGTCAGCAGCCCAGGAGAAGGTCACAGGGTCTCCTAGTTCATCGGGGAATGGAAGAACCAAAGAAGCTCCTGTGCCGTCGACGAATAACATGCCAAAATACATCCAGATGGGCACTCCAGCACCCAAGGTGAACGGCATCAACAATGAACCAGCACCAATATCTGTTATCGACACGTCACCTTATCGCTCAGAACCAGCAGGGGCTCAGCAAACCAACCCAGACCTCATATCCGATGCTGCCGAGGACCGAGGTAAGTCGGGGAAGAAGAGAGTGAGCATCCTCGGGGTAGAGGAGGTGGATGCGTGCGGCGCGAGAACCACTCGGAAGTTGGACGATATTATGGAGGAGTATGAGGAGGGCTACGACCCCACGTACGACCACCTGCAGTCTCAGAGTGATCAAGAGTGTCGGTCAAGCCGGAATAATCCATACGCCACACTCCCGCGGCGGAGGGAGATGGAAGTGGCAAACCCTTACCCCTTGACAGAGATCCCCCCGCCGGAGGAGATGAACCAAGGGTCTCGTTTCTACGACAGGGATGGTTTCCCCATCGACTACGGCCTCCCCCGTAACGGTAATGGCACTTGGAAGGAAGTTGGTGCAGGAGCTGGACTCTCCTCCAGTTATAACCCACTGCCAACTGAGGAAATCCCTCTCTATGCCACCGTCAGACGCAACCGTCACAGCATGACCGCCCGAACAGATCTCATGCATGACCAGAAGTACCCTGAAGAGTATCGTCTACATAGTCACGACCCTCAGTTCCAGCTTCCTGACGGCCGCTACCCCCAGGCTTACGGTCTGTCCTCTGACAAGTTCAATGTTCTTAACAATGGATCGTGTGAGTTCTGCCCACCACCACCCCACCCTGATTTCCAGGCAGACCCAGGAGGCCGCATCGGGGGCGACGGCTGCAGTTTTGACAACCTCCTCTCCTCTTGCGGCGGGAGTCATTGCTGCTACACCGAGCAGGTAGCTCGCGTTTACGACAACTCCCTCCCGGAGAACTACAGACCACTCGATCCCGAACCACCCCCACCTGAGGGCTGGGGAGACCACGATGAGGAGACTGTGAACATGAGTACGTGGTGTGAACACCCAGAGTCACCCGGAACACGTGTTCTGTATTCCCCTGACGAGGCTTACTCTGATCAGCAGCAGCCTCAGGGCACACAGGTGTGAGCTGGACAGAATAATATATATACATTATATATATATAAACATTTGTGAGAACTTCCACCCCTACTCCCATTTCTTTGCTCTGTTTCCTACTTATGAACACTTATTACTACTTGAGGCCGACGCAGGCTGGGACTCTGTCTGAGTGTGTCGCCGCGTATAGTGGTTCACCTGCGTCAGGCTGCTCCTGTTTACTATTGTTGAGACAAGGTCCAAAAATGTCTGTCGAGAGATTTAACTTTTGATCTGAGAGTTAGGACTAATGAAGCACAGGGTTTGTAATATTAAAATAGGATAAACAAATTTGTACAGCCATGACGCCAAAGATTGAAACCTTTCCAAAGTGAAGCAATACCAAGAAAAGACTTGTGATGAGCGTGAGGACCAGTGAGAGATGTGAACTAGGCACGTGTGATAACCTACCAGGAAATACTTCAGTAGTGAAGATCATCCTTTATTACTATATCAACTATCACTGTACAGAATAATCTATTTTGTATGAATTTTCAGTAGATAAGAGTTTTGTATATACCAAAGAAATATTTGAGGTTTTTGAATGCTAAAACATTCATTCAGCCCTTTAGAGAGACTGGATGAGATATACATATAGACGGAAGACGTGATATTAAATAAATGAATAATAATAATAATAATAATGATAATAATAATAATAATAATAACAATAATAATAATAATAATAATAATAATAACAATAATGATAATAATGATAATAACAATAATAATAATAATAATAATGAAGAGGGGAAGAAGAGGATTTGAGTTGATTGATGACGCAGTTGTGGTTATGTTTATCTAAGGCAACAGAAACTGCTGTATACTCCAGGTGTCTCCTTGTACCTCTTGGTTCCTCATTACAGGAAGTGAGTGACATGTTGGTCCCTCATTACAGGCAGTGAGTGACGTGTGGGTCCCTCATTACAGGCAGTGAGTGACGTGTGGGTCCCTCATTACAGGCAGTGAGTGACGTGTGGATCCCTCATTGTGAACTTTCCTCGTCATCTGTGTTATTGATAAGACGTGTGGGTACCGGGACGAGGAATGTAGAGAATGAGAGACGTCGTTAACATGTATAGAACAAGATACAGATTTTCAATATTTCTTAAGTTAATTTTTCACTTTCTTGGAGTACAAAGAGCGAACCACTAATTGACTTACGTTAAAATATTTGTGTGATTTTGAGATAAATTCGATTTTAACTTAGGCCTTATAATTATGACTTGTGGGGATATAAAAAAAAATCTTGAGATTGTATTAAAAATAGTTGACAAAAGATGGCGGCGGAATAACACAGAGACTCGATTGTAATAACATGAAGAGCGACGATAAATTACCCCCAAAACATATATAATAAAAGAGGAAAAATAAATTTACGACAAGAAAGAAGGAAGAAACACGGAGAGGAACAAAGAGGAACCAAGAGGATAAATTTACACCAATGGAGGAAATTTAGATATTTTTTTTTCTAATTAACTGCTGTTGTAGAGTTTGTGTTGTCTGCATGGCGGGTCACACCTCCTTATACCCCTTAAATATTTTACTCTCTTGATGATGTTATTTACAATGAAGGCATCAGCCCTCCCTCTTCCCTCCCCCCCTCCCAAATATCCCCCATCACACCCCCTAACCCCCCCCCCCCTTTCAACTGTGTAAAGATTATGGGAACTTGATAATTTACAAATAAAATTAGATTGGTATATTGTGTGTTACGTTCTTATTGATCCTTGTGGTAAATTATTATGATTATTATTATTATTATTATTATTATTATTATTATTATTATTCTTTTGTACAGGTGGTAAACTTCTTTATTAAATCAGTCTGGTGCGAATATTTTCATTGATTATTGTTATTATAGAAAATATTATTATTAATTATTGGTATTTTATGATGTTTCTGTCTATATTGCTGATATTATTGTTGTTGTTTTTTTTTTTGGGGGGGGGGGTTATGTTTATGCATCCATTTAAATAGGGAAAATTATCCACTTGTTTGCTGATATAGTTATTTTAACAAGATTTTACTAAGTTGGGATAAGTTTACCAAGTGTTCATTGTTTTCCTCAAGAGACAGTCATTCTGTAAGCAATCAAAACGCTTCACTCCCCAGACGCCGTGGATATTATGTGTTTTAAGTGGTTGATTCTATCCAACTCAAACAAAACCATGTAACAGTGATGTCAGAGATAAACAATGATAAACCACTAAGTCGACCAATAAGATGAAACTACGTCATGATGTCATAGTTCCTCAACCAATAAGAAGAAGCCGTGTGTGTGTGTTATGACGTCAAAAATCCCCATGAATGGATACCCAGTCGACCAATAAGAAGATGCTGTATACCATGACGTCATATATTCTCAGTGGTAAGACTGCACAGTCAGCCAATAAGAAGACTCCTAGACACACCCTTTGAACCGACTGGAACGTAGATGTGTAAATATTCCAGTGACTTTGACTATATTGTGAGTGTATATATGAGACAATCAAACTGTAACTTCTTTTACATTTCATAAATTTGTGTTGGTCATGTTAATACGTCCATAAGTGGCAGTGATGTAATATTTATTTAACTGTGTGTGTGTGTGTGCGTGTGTGTGTGTGTGTCATTTAAAGTGTCATCCCATACATTGTCTAATAACTACTCATGATATAAACATTCAGAAAGTCTATTAGTGTGAATTGGTTATCACACTCCATACTCGGGGATATTGCAGGACGAGGAGCCAATCAAAGCATGACATCTGTGCAAGGGGAGGAGCTAGGTAGAGGAAGCACCCAATGAGAATGAACCATGTGTCTGTTGGCGTCTGAAGGGAAGGAGTTTATTGGAGGAAGCAACCAGTGAGAATATGACGTGTATGTGCTGACGTTTGACGGGGAGGAGTCATGCTAGAAGAAGCAACCAATGGGAAGAAGACACTTATAATTGGTGACGTCGGAGGGGAGGAGCTTACTGGAGGAAATACCCAATGAGAATAATGACCTGTATGTGTTTTCGTCCTGGGGGTTGGGGGGGGGGGTGTTACTGGTATGGATAACCAATGAGAATGAGACACTTGCATCTGTTTATGCCTGAGGGGGAGGGGCTTCTGGAGAAAATAGCCAATGAGAATGAAACCTGCATGTGTTGATAAATGAGGGCCGGAGCTTTACTGGGAAACATCCAATCAAAACGAGACACGAACCTTTACCTAGACATACCACATTATGGATGGCCAAGGCAAGCCAAATTGTAATTTGGGGATAACGAGGTCCGCTCACTGGTTGACGAGGACAGCCCCTTGTTTACGAGACAGCCCCTGGTTGACGAGGACACCCCACTGGTTGACGAGTACAGCCCACTGGTTGACGAGGACAGCCCACTGGTTGACAAGGACAGGCTACTGGTTGACGAGGACACCCCACTGGTTGACGAGGACAGCCCACTGGTTGACGATGACACCCCACTGGTTGACAAGGACAGGCTACTGGTTGACGAGGTCAGCCCACTGATTAACGAGGACATCCCACTGGTTGACGAGGACACCCCACTAGTTGACGAGGGCAGCTTACTAGTTGACGAGAACAGTCCACTGATTGACGAGGACAATACACTGGTTAACGAAAACGGCCCACTGGTTGACGAGGACAGTCCACTGGTTGACGAAGACAGTCCACTGGTTAACGAGAACAGCCCACTGATTGACGAGGAAACCTTACCTTCATATTTAGTGTAAAGCATAATTTATTGGACATTTGTGTAAATAAAATGTTTCTCAAAGGAAATTCTTTTATTATCGTGTTAACTTTACCCTTAACGAAATAGAAGAAAAATGCGATAATGATGGATTTATGATCATGATGAGAATAATGATGTGGATGATGATAATAATTATAACAAGAAGAGTAATGATAATGAAAACAGTTTTAGTAATAATAATAGTGATAATAATACTAATAAAAAATAATAGAAATAATAAAATATATGGTAAAACTATATTAGTATATAATAAAATAGAAGACATAATAATAATTACAATGATGAATAACAATACGAGTAACTACAAGTGTGTGTGTGTGTGTGTGTGTGTGTGTGTGTGTGTGTGTGTGTGTGTGTGTGTGTGTGTGTGTGTGTGTAATAATAGGTTAAGTTAATTTTAAGCACTGAATCACCATTTGTTTATCACCACACCTTAACCTACTGATAAACGAGATGTTCGAAAAGTTCCTGTGCACCTGTAATAATTCACAATACATTTATAATCCTAATCTACTTAGAGTTAATATTAAAAAGACTCATAATTATGTTACAATAAGATTCTATTTCCAATATTTACCATAAGTTGAGAAAGGTATATAATAATTTAGTTATAATTATATAACACTGTCGATATATCAAAGAATATTGGTAGTTTGAATCATCACTGGTGGCACAGGTACTTTTTGATCACCTGGTGTTGGGTAGATGTAACAGGTGAGAAGACAAGAACTGAATCCCATGAGAGTTAAGAGTGATGATGATGATGATGATTATTGATGATGGTGATTAATGATGATTATTTATGATGATGATTATTGATGATGATTATTGATGATGATGATGATGATGATTATTGATGATGATGATGATGATTAATGATGATTATTTATGATGATGATTATTGATGATGATGATGATGATGATGATGATTATTTATGATGGTGATTATTGATGATGATGATTATTGATGATGATGATGATGATGATGAGATGATTATTATTGATGATGATGATGATGATGATGATGATGATGATAATGATTATTGATGATGATGATGATGATTATTGATGATGATGATGATGATGATGATGAAAATTATGAAAATAAATCATAAAGAGAACAAGTGTAACAATGACAGTTGTAATAATGATAATGATGATAAAGTATTAAGCATTACAATAACAATAATGATAATGACGGTCCCTCCAGAAACACAAACTCATTATTGCATTGATATTATAGATACAGACACCTACAAAGGTCCTGTAGCCTCCTGCTTACTGTTGCACGACCACTGAGATTCATACTCGTGAAACCTGAAGCACGAGACTCCGATGCATTATTCTGTTCATAAAGCTTCGGATTCACGAGTCTGAATCTCTGGGTTCGTGGTTCAGGAGGGAGAGGCGACAGGGGTTTTGTGGGTGACTGTACTGTTGCCACAAAGACTTCCTTTACTCCCTGTGGTGAGGTTTGACTATATGTGGCTGGGTAAATACATGATTGAAAATGTATTAGTCTTTTAACAATGGATTTTTTTTTAAGATTTGTAAGATTGTTACCTACGCTGACCTTAATCTAAAATACTGGTCTGCCCTTTTTTAGCAATGAAGCTGATTGGTGGAAAAGATTCTTAGATGGACACTAGCGCCACCACACATCTCCTCGGTATATCACACAATTCAAAGCATTGATACAGACCCTCAGGAACCATATGTAAACGCTGATATAATGTGTCAAATAATAACACTTGTCTCTCAGACTTCAACTTTAATGGGTTTAACTAATTAAGTACTACCAGAATAATACCAGAACACCAGAACGTCACGTCGGAAACCCATAGTTGGTGAGAACAGTCATTAGCCAACTGTGGGTTCAGAGGCAAGACATAAATGAAAGTAGGGAGGGAGGGAGGAAGAGCGAAAGGAGGTTAAGAGGGAGGAGGGCGAAGGAGGAGAGGAGGGAGAGAATGTATGTTAAATGTTGATCTCTGCCCCGTAACTTGGGTGATAAACGAGACAATAACAGGAGCGCCCTTGTTGGTCCTGCCTAAATACCTCACAACAACAAGGTGGTAACTTTGCCACAACCAGATACGATACATGTAGTAGTAGTTAGCGGTTGTATAGTAGTAGTAGTTGCGTAGTAGTAATATCGTAGTAGTATAGGCGTAATAGTAGTAGTATAGTAGTAGGCCCTTCAGGCCTGGAGGCAGACGGTTGGAGAGTCATCTTCAACACTAACACGTTTGGTGGCTCAGCAAGTGATCTCTGTAATGCCACAGCCGCCCCTGCAAGAAAGCTAGCAACCTCGTGCTGTCACCAGCTCCATGCTCTGACGGCCTACAGCCTCATTCACCTGGATAAAAGTCCAGGATGTAGGCCTATAGGGTTGGGGAAAGTGCTGAGACGGATAATTGGAAAATACATAATGGAGGTGGTAAATGATTGTCAGGGCAGCTGCAGGGAACCTGCAAGTATGTGCTGGCTACCATGCTGGAGGTGAAGCTGCCACACACGCCTTGAGAAAGATATTTGAGCAGCGTGATTGTGAGGCATTACTCCTGGTTGATGCTTCCAACTCATTCAACATGATCAATTGCAAGGCTACACTGCACAACATAAAGCTCAAGTATCCAAGCTTTGTAATGTAAGTTGAAAACACCTATAGGAACCCATCAGACCTCT
Source organism: Homarus gammarus (assembly GCA_958450375.1). Taxonomy (NCBI): domain Eukaryota; kingdom Metazoa; phylum Arthropoda; class Malacostraca; order Decapoda; family Nephropidae; genus Homarus; species Homarus gammarus. The sequence goes on along the minus strand of CAUDMG010000077.1, from coordinate 23,429 downwards.
ATATAACAAGCTTCAAGGCCCCAAGAAGAGATGCCACCATACAGTTAACTGAGGGAACAACGCAGGGAACCCTGTCACCAGGGCAATGTACACTCTAGGCCTGTCAGTGCCCCAACATACAATAAAATATGAAACAACCGAGGTCAAGCAAGTGGCTTACGCTGATGACCTAACAGGAGCAGGAAAAGTGGAGGACATAAAAAAGTGGTGGGACCTAGTAACATCACGAGGTCCACAAATAGAGTACCACCCAAATGCCAGCAAGTCCTTCCTCATTGTGAAATCAGAGCATTATGAACGGACAATGGAGGTGTTCGGTGGAAGTGAGGCCAAAATAACAAAGGATGGCCAAAGACATCTAGGTGCGGTAATCGGCACTAAGGACTTCAAGACCGAGTACGTTACGGGAAAGGTTAATGTGTGGGTGAAGGAAATCCAAGCTGTCTGATATTGCTAAAACAGAGCCACATGCGGCTTTTGCGGCATTCACCCTTGGAGTCAAGCATCGCTGGAATTACCAGATGCATGCTATCTCTGATATCGGACCCCTCCTCCACCCTCTGGAAGAAGGAATCAAGGTCGCTTATATTCCAAAACTAGTGAAAAAAACCCTTATTTAACCCTAGCAGAAAGGTCACTCCTTGCAAAACCACCGAGACTGGAAGGAATGGGATTGACTAATCCAGTGCAGCTTGCCGCTACAGAACATCAGAACTCTGTCAAGCTCACGGCAGCCCTCACTGAGCACGTATTAGCTTAGAATGTAGGAAGTCAGGTGGATACCAAAAAATTAAACAAGATTCGTCGGTCCATTCCGACAGAACGACAGCACACCCAAAGTGATAAACTGTAGCATCTTTTGCAGCAATTGTCAGAGAACTTGAAAAAAAAGTAGCTATAGCGCAGGAGGTGGGCGCCTCGAACTGGCTAACTATGTTACCGATAAGGGCAAAAGGTTTCATCCTTGATAAACAAGAATTCACAGATGCCATTGCTCTAAGGTGTGATAGGGCAGTAAAAGGTTTGCCCTCCCAATGCGTGTGTGGCTCATCTTATGACATTGACCACGCTATGGTGTGCAAGAAAGGGGGCTTCGTATGTATGAGGCATGACGAAGTAAGGGATCTCAGCAAATTTACTGAAGGAAATTTGTCACGACGTCATGGTGGAACCGGCCCTCCTTCCACAGGACTTCACACACATCCAACGAAGGCTGTGTGGACGTCAATGCTCGAGGATTCTGGACGAGGGGACAGCGAGCCTTCTTTGACATAAGGATTTTCGATCCCACGGCCGCATGTCACCGTAACCTAGCTGTCGATGCTGCACACAGGAGGAACGATAATGGCAAGATCAGGGCATATGGGGAGAGAATTCTGAATGTTGATCAGGACAACTTCACTCCTCTGGTGTTCACAACTTCTGGTTGAGATGTTGACTGTCCTTCTCTCTGCTTAACTTTGCATTACTTTGCCTCAGGAGAACGGGATCTTCGGCCCCAAAGCCGACAAAGGTCGTAGATATTGACTATGAGGCAACAGTCACTGACTGAGGCATAGATATGCGGCTCAACTAACTCAACACTGCTATGGTAGCTACTTATGTATTAGGATATTTAATTTTAAGGTAATAAAAGGGAGGTGAAGGTGTGTCTAGTGGGAGAGGCTGGCGTCCACGTTTAAAAAAAATAGCAGCAGCAGTGTTAGAAGGACATTAATCTCATTGAGGGAACTTTATCTGTTTCTACAAAACAGGCCATAAAGCTCGGTAAGGGGCCCGTCTATATCAACAAAGCAGGCCATAAAGCTCGGTAAGGGGCCCGTCTATATCAACAAAGCAGGCCATAAAGCTCGGTAAGGGGCCCGTCTATATCAACAAAGCAGGCCATAAAGCTCGGTAAGGGGCCCGTCTATATCAACAAAACAGGCCATAAAGCTCGGTAAGGGGCCCGTCTATATCAACAAAGCAGGCCATAGAGCTCGGTAAGGGGCCCGTCTATATCAACAAAACAGGCCATAAAGCTCGGTAAGGGGCCCGTCTATATCAACAAAACAGGCCATAAAGCTCAGTAAGGGGCCCGTCTATATCAACAAAGCAGGCCATAAAGCTCGGTAAGGGGCCCGTCTATATCAACAAAACAGGCCAAAAAGCTCGGTAAGGGGCCCGTCTATATCAACAAAACAGGCCATAAAGCTCAGTAATGGTCCCGTCTATATCAACAAAACAGGCTCGGTACGGGGCCCATGACCCAAAAATTCACCTCACAACACGTCATCATACTCAGAAAGTTTGATCTCTCATAATTCATAATTATTGGCGAACTAGCGTAATTACTGACCTTATTATGCGCTTTAAGACCTTAATCGTTGAAGCGTAGTAATACCATTATGACGTCAACGACCCAACAGCTTAATATGTGGGTGACAGTCGGGCTGGCAGGATCATGTCATTAAGGGTCAACACATACGAAAACTGACCTATGATCTTTGTTTTTAACTATATATATCATTTAGCTGACCCGAGCTGGTAATAGTTCATTTAGTATATTCATTATATACATCCTAGAATATATATTTCACAGCAGTTTCTGAGAGCTGTGGCAGTGAGGCAATAATCGGAATCCAATAAGTCGAAGAAGAACGCAATTTCTGCACAGATTGGCGTGGGGAGAGCCGTAAGACTGGGATGAAAGGTTGGCTCCAATACGGGCGTTTTCTCCTCAAGTTATAACTCGACTTGTGCTGAAGGATAGCCATGTAAACTATTAATTAATGATACGTGTGTGTGTGTGTGTGTGTGTGTGTGTGTGTGTGTGTGTGTGTGTGTACAGAAGATACATGTAGTGATGGCTGCCCCCTCAGGTTCTACACCATCACTCTTTCCTCTGTCGTCATGACTACCTCTGCCTCAGTAAACTCGTGGCTCTTATCCTTTTGTTTATGAAAGAAATATTGACCACATGACACGTTTCTGGTCGGCACAGATGAATCATAATTTTTTCTTCAGGAATTTCATTAACTAAACATCATAATACTTCCTAAAATTTACTGTAGAAAGAAAGGAATGTTTGTCTCACCACCATAACGCTGGTACTATAGAGTGAGGGAGACAAATAGCCAGCCAAAGGTATTAAAATTAAATTAAACAAAGACTCAAATCAATATATATTTGTCCATACTGAAAACATTTTGTGCATTAACTTTATAAACAAAAATCTATTGCTGTTATAAAATATATCATATAATGTATACTATTATTTAGTTTTGTGCCAACATGAATTAATGTATAAGGAAACAACTGACAAAATTACTGACGAACAATATCAACTAGAATCAAATACTTCATAAATAAATCTATACTAAATTTAACACCGAAGGTTGAGAGTTGAGGAGGAAGGAACTGGATCCCTCCATCATAAAGCTAACAAACTGTAGAGACACTTGCTCTTCTCTCTCCATGTTTAAGTCTGTGTCAAGAAAAGACTTTGTGAGGAAATTGGTCGGTGGTTCAGTATAGCCCGTTAGTAAACCTCGAAACTCTGTAATTGGTCCGTGGTTCAGTACAGCCCGTCAGTAAACCTCGAAACTCTGTAATTGGTCTATGGTTCAGTATAGCCCGTTAGTAAACCTCGAAACTCTGTAATTGGTCTATGGTTCAGTACAGCCCGTCAGTAAACCTCGTAACTGTAATTGGTCGATGGTTCAGTACAGCCCGTCAGTAAACCTTGTAACTCTGTAATTGGTCGATGGTTCAGTACAGCCCGTCAGTAAACCTTGTAACTCTGTAATTAGTCGATGGTTCAGTACAGCCCGTCAGTAAACCTCGTAACTCTGTAATTGGTCGGTGGTTCAGTACAGCCCGTCAGTATACCTTGTAACTCTGTAATTGGTCGGTGGTTCAGTACAGCCCGTCAGTATACCTTGTAACTGAAATTGGTCGGTGGTTCAGTACAGCCAGTCAGTAAACCTCGTAACTCTGTAATTGGTCGGTGGTTCAGTACAGCCAGTCAGTAAACCTTGTAACTTTACACTAAAAGAACTTAAAAAGAATAAAAAACAAGATACATTAAGAAAACATTGAGGTGATCAGTGAAAAGTTTATATTTCATTATATTTTTGGATTCTGAGGATGGCCAGGGGTTGACGGGTGATGTGAGGATGGCCGGGAGGTTGACGGGTGATGTGAGGATGGCCAGGGGTTGACGGGTGATGTGAGGATGGCCAGGGGTTGACGGGTGATGTGAGTATGGCCAGGGGTTGACGGGTGATGTGAGGATGGCCAGGGGTTGACGGGTGATGTGAGGATGGCCCGGGGTTGACGGGTGATGTGAGGATGGCCGGGAGGTTGACGGGTGATGTGAGGATGGCCGGGGGTTGACGGGTGATGTGAGGTGAGACAAGAATACTCTGCTCCATCGCTTCTGTTCTTATATAACACATCTTGTTTTATTATCTTTACCTTTGATTTAATTGGTTGATATTTATGCATATTATTGTATTAATATATCTTTAATTTAATTGTCCTCAGATATTTAAGTTCTTCAGTACACAAGATATATAATATTTAGATTATTTTTATTGTTAGATGAGGATATAATTATAATATGCAATTTTTATTTTCTTGTTATATAGTATTTTTTTTATTATTTAGTAATTTTTTTTTTTACATTATCCTCTGATATCATTACTTTCTATATATGTTCTTGTAAGAGGTAGATATTTACGAAACTACCAATTACAGTTCTCAGTAATAGGTGAATTACCATGCCCCCCCCCCCCCCCCCCCCCCCCCTCGTCACTGGTCTCCTGTATGAAGGGTAATATTTGTATAATCATGATTGGTATTATTTCAGGGATTAAATATATTTTCTTTTAGCTTAGTTTTAATATCAGATCTTACTTCAGGCTTTGATGTTGGCACGACACAAGACCCAAACATTGAGAGAGGTAAATAAATAAACATTAAGGCTTTTACATTTCCCTTAATCATCGTTTCAGACAACACAGATAACATTGTTCACCACTACACAAGTATTACTTAACAAACGTTTGTAAATTACCAAACATTACTAAACAATCCTAAGTTTATCTGAAAGTTCTGATATAAAGTTGTTTCGTTAGTTCATTAGTTTTATTGGTAATTCAGTATTTCTTAATAAATGACATTAAAACATTCGAATGTAATTAGACATGTTGCAGAAGAATTATCATCATGGTGAAGTTATACCCTGAGGCGTTGATTAATACCTACTCAACGTTTGAGATTCTGAAGAGAATCATCAATGGTTGGCGATGGTTGGCAAAAACGTCATCTTTATTAATCAAGTTTTGTTATAATTTTATTCCATTATCAAAGAATCAGACGAGATGAATCATTCATTATAATATAATAATAATAAATCATACTTACTTCACATTATAAACTACGATTTCAATAACACACGAACACAGTGTACTGCTCCACGACTTGTAGTAAGGAACAGCACGGAGCACCATAGATGATCCCGGTGAGCTACTTATAAAGAACTACAGCTGGTCTAAAGTGTCCAGGTTTGAAACAATAAAACAACAACAGTCTACTTATTAACTGACAAACCTTAAACAGAGACGTGTGGAGGACTCGCTGTGAGGTGTTGCTACATCATCTGTCTTACCAACAGTAGTTTAATGTACAAACTTTAACCACAATGGTCAGTGTAAACCTTGACTTCTTAATAATATCTTACCATTTTAATGATAAAGAGTCAAACAATATTTCAGTCCTCATCGTACTTGAAATTATCCTAATTTAAACGGTCTTCCTGCCACAGTCTTCATCAAGAGAGAGAAAAAAAGGATTTCGTCTTTAAACTAAACCTAAGTTGCAGACTTCTTTACTTGCCACCTCATCACAACGAGGTACACTCTCTTTTGGTCTAGACTTCCTTCAGATGGTCAGCAGGAGACGGAAAGGCCATGTTGCTTCACCAAGAGAGACGGATATAATCACCAGCACCAGGATGATGATGGACCACACCAACAGCACCAATGTCACCGACAGCCACATCTCCGCAAACACTTGAAGATAAAGAGTAAACCTGTGCTTGTAATTCATCGAGGAAATGCATATTAGTAACTAGTCGAAAGTTGACAAATAGCAGCAGCAATCATTCATCAAGATTTCATCATTATGTCTGAGGGTTGGCGAAACGAGCCTCTACTGAAAATATCTTCCTGGTTACTATACCATTCCTACCACACCTTATACAATCATTCCTCCACCCTGTCCTTGTATGCCTCTGGCCCCCCTACCATTAGTTTTACCAATTAATACATTTACCATTGTACCATATTAATTATATGTCCAATTTGTAATTTCTCTTATACTATTAATTTTCAGTATTATAGAGGAGTATAATGAGATAAAGGTATAATTCACTGTTTTACGGACATTACCCCACCCGGGTACAGTCTAACACCTGTATCTTCCGGGTACAGTCTAACACCTGTATCTTCCTGGTACAGTCTAACACCTGTATCTTCCTGGTACAGTCCAACACCTGTTTCTGCCTTGTAAAGTCTAACAACCTGTATCTTCCTGGTACAGTCTAACACCTGTATCTTCCTGGTACAGTCTAACACCTGTATCTTCCTGGTACAGTCTAACACCTGTATCTTCCTGGTACAGTCTAACACCTGTATCTTCCAGGTACAGTCTAACACCTGTATCTTCCTGGTACAGTCTAACACCTGTATCTTCCTGGTACAGTCTAACACCTGTATCTTCCTGGTACAGTCTAACACCTGTATCTTCCTGGTACAGTCTAACACCTGTTTCTTCCTGGTACAGTCTAACACCTGTATCTTCCTGGTACAGTCCAACACCTGTTTCTGCCTTGTACAGTCTAACACCTGTATCTTCCTCGTACAGTCTAACACCTGTATCTTCCGGGAACAGTCTAACACCTGTATCTTCCGGGTACAGTCTAACACCTGTATCTTCCTGGTGCAGTCTAACACCTGTGTCTTCCTGGTACAGTCTAACACCTGTTTCTTCCTGGTACAGTCTAACACCTGTTTCTCCCTGGTACAGACTAACACCTGTTTCTTCCTGGTGCAGTCTAACACCTGTATCTTCCTGGTACAGTCTAACACCTGTTTCTGCCTGGGAAAGCCTAACACCTGTATCTCCCTGGTACAGTCAAACACCTGTATCTTCCTGGTACAGTCTAACACCTGTATCTTCCTGGTACAGTCTAACACCTGTATCTTCCTGGTACAGTCTAACACCTGTATCTTCCTGGTACAGTCTAACACCTGTTTCTTCCTGGTACAGTCTAACACCTGTATCTTCCTGGTACAGTCCAACACCTGTTTCTGCCTTGTACAGTCTAACACCTGTATCTTCCTCGTACAGTCTAACACCTGTATCTTCCGGGTACAGTCTAACACCTGTATCTTCCGGGTACAGTCTAACACCTGTATCTTCCTGGTACAGTCTAACACCTGTGTCTTCCTGGTACAGTCTAACACCTGTTTCATTCTGGTACAGTCTAACACCTGTATCTTCCTGGTACAGTCTAACACCTGTTTCTTCCTGGCACAGTCTAACACCTGTTTCTCCCTGGTACAGACTAACACCTGTTTCTTCCTGGTGCAGTCTAACACCTGTATCTTCCTGGTACAGTCTAACACCTGTTTCTGCCTGGGAAAGCCTAACACCTGTATCTCCCTGGTACAGTCTAACACCTGTATCTTCCTGGTACAGTCTAACACCTGTATCTTCCTGGTACAGTCTAACACCTGTATCTACCCGGTACAGTCTAACAACTGTTTCTTTCTGGTACAGTCTAACACCTGTATCTTCCTGGTGCAGTCTAACACCTGTATCTCACCGGTACAGTCTAACACCTGCATCTTCCTGGTAGAGTCTAACACCTGCTTCTGCCTGATACAGTCTAACAACAGTTTCTTCCTGCTACAATTTAACACCTGTATCTTCCTGGTACAGTCTAACACCTGTTTCTGCCTGGTACAGTCTAACACCTCTTTCTGCCTGATACAGTCTAACTCCTGTTTCTTCCTTTTACAGTCTAACAACAGTTTCTTCCTGGTACAGTCTAACACCTGTTTCTGCCTGGTACAGTCTAACACCTCTTTCTGCCTGATACAGTCTAAAACCTGTTTCTTCCTGATACAGTCTAACACCTGTTTCTTCCTGGTACAGACTAACACCTGTTTCTGCCTGGTATAGTCTAACACCTGTTTCTGCCTTGTACAGTCTAACACCTGTTTCTTTCTGGCACTGTCTAACACCTGCTTCTTGCTAGTACAGTCTTATACCTGCTTCTTGCTGGTACAGTCTAACACCTGCTTCTTGCTGGTACAGTCTAACACCTGCTTCTTGCTGGTACAGTCTAACACCTGCTTCTTGCTGGTACAGTCTAACACCTGCTTCTTGCTGGTACAGTCTAACACCTGCTTCTTGCTGGTACAGTCTAACACCTGCTTCTTGCTGGTACACCAACATGATTTAGAATCTTCCTAAACAAAGAAGCCTTTGGCTAGTATAGAAGTTCCTGTACAACGCCTCACAACATATACATGGTGTTAACATGTGTTGATATTTAGCTGAAGGGTTGGGTACTTACTCGTCAGATGTGAGTCTTCAGTCCTCACTTCTTGTTGGTCTTCAGTCTTCACTTCCAGTGGGTCAAAGGCCGACACACACAGTCTAGCCGAGGAAAACAGCCATAAACTGTGCACCTCACCATCCATTGTCCAGGTCTTGTCCATACTCGGGATGTTGACTGTTATCTTGTTTCCCTGTAGGTGATACACCACCTGGTCTTAGTCGTTATGTTAGTATAAACACTTCCTAGCTTTGTAAGCACGACGGTTTATGTTACATCATCTGATACTCTGAATAAATAATATATTCAAAATGACCTTTGAACTTTTTTACAGTATAATATAACATTCCCTACAATAAAACTTTCTTATCTGCCTCGGAGTTTAACCCATTAACCTTAACTAACTGAGAGTAACACGTTCTCTAAAGTGTGACAAATAAGTAGATCATGTAATAAGTTTGTTCCTTTAACAATGAAACAAATGTTTTGCCAAGGTAATGATATAGGATGGATGTGTTGCAGAGAACCACACGACCACTAATGTGCTTACTTCTTAGTGCAGGACAGAGCCAGATAACACAGTTCTTTATTATTATTGTTATTGTTAGTATTGTTCTTATTGTTGTTGTTGTTATTGTTATTATTTTTGTTATTGGTATTGTTGTTATTGTTCTTATTGATGTTGTTGTTATTGTTGTTCTTGTCATTGTCACTATCATTGTTATTTTTGTCATTATTATTATTATTATTATAATTATTGTTATTATTGTTATTACTGATATTATTATTATTATATTACTATTGTTATTGTTGTTATTCTTGTTATTGTTATTGATATTATTGTTATTGTTATTGTTGTTATTTTTTGTTGTTGTTATTGTTATTGTTAGTTATTGTTAATTATTGTTGTTGTTGTTGTTGTTGCTTTTGTGGTGGCGGTGGTGGATATGAATTTTGAGGCAACAGTCACTGAATGCGGCACAGATCTGCGGCTCAACTAACTCAACACAACTAGGGTAGCTACTTATGTATTAGGATATTTAATTTTAAGGTAATAAAATGGCGGCGCAGGTGTGGCTATTGGGGGAAGTACTAGTAATAGTGGCAGTAGTTTGCTCTAAGGTACGGTGAGCCGGTAGAAGGTTTGCCCTCCCAGTGCGTGTGTAGCTCATCTTCTGACATCGACCACGCCATGGCGTGCAAGAAGGGGCTTCGTATGCATGAAGGATGACGAAGTAAGGGATCTAACAGCACATCTACTGAGTAAAATCTGCTACGACGTCATTGTGGAACCGCCCCTCCTTCCATTGGACGGTGAGGACCTCAGTCACAGGACTTCAAACACATCCAACGAAGCCCGTGTGAACGTAAGTGGTCAAGGCTTCTGGACGAGGAGACAGCGATCCTTTTATATCATAAGGATTTTTGATCCCATGGCCGCATGTCACCGTAACCTAGCTGTCGATGCTGCACACAGGAGGAACGAGAACGACAAGATTAGGGCATATGGGGAGAGAAGTCAGAACGTTGATCAAGGCAGCTTCACTCCTCTGGTGTTCACAGCCTCTGGCGGGATTGGACCAAGTGCAAGATGCTTCTACGCCAGACTCGCGGAGGTGATCTCCGAACGGAAGCAGCAGCCCAGAAGTTATATTACAGCCTGGTTGAGATGTCGACTGTCCTTCTCTCTGCTTAGGTCTGCACTGCCTTGCCTCAGGAGAACGAGAACCTTTGGCCCCACAGCCGACAACAGTCGCAGATATCGACTTTGAGGCAACAGCCACTGAATGCCGCGTAGATCTGCCGCTCAACTAACTCAACACAGCTAGGGTAGCTGCTTATGTATTAGGATATTTAATTTTAAGGTAATAAAATGGCGGCGGCCAATAGACGCCAATAAAACTTTCTTAATACTGTGATTATAATGGTTGTTATGTGGGTCGATTGGTGTCTTTATGTATCTTATCACCTCCGGGATAAGGTGTGAGTGAAACAGAGGCGGGTGTTATGCCCACTAGATAGTCGGTTAAGATGGTACGTTTCGTCGTCCAAACTGAAGGACTGTGTGAGAGCAACACGTGTTGGTAGAGACGCCCACCTGTGAGGAGCTCCCCCGTGTTGTTCCAGGTGACTGTCTTCACACAGGTATGAGACACACAGTAATGAGCAGTTACCTCCACTCAGATTATATATTAACTTTATATGGGATAAGAATTATCGTTTAAAGTGTAAAGTTTGTAAAGAAGTATATCAGGAGGTTTTCTTGGTATAGTGACCATACACGATGATTAATACATATTAAGAAATATACTTTGGACACATTACTGATAACGAAGGAGAATAACACACACACACACACACATCACTAACCTCTCTAAGTACTTGTATCTGTTGCCAGGTGTCGGTGTTTGTGAAGGTCATGCCGTTGCTGTTAAACCTGGTCTTGTTGTCAGTCGTCAGCAGTAAACCAAACTTAGCGTTCATAACATCCTCCGTCCTCAACCACAGATGATCGCCCACCGTCATGTAGAACCGATCCGAGTACCCGAATCCGTTGTTAACATCCATCCAACATGACTCTACTAGTCCTGGACTTGTTGTAGCTGTAAATAAAATGTTTAAAGATTCAATTAGAACAAAAACAGTTTATATAGTGTTAGGTTAGGCTAGTAATAATACTGTTTATTGACGGTTTATATTATGTTTATATATAAATCATCACCTGTCTGCCTTCACTACCACTTCTTTATAATGCAGAGAGTGAAAGAAATACTTTACTGCAGAAACAGATAGTGAGAGAAAGATTTCTTACAGAAAATAGATAAATAAAAAAATATGTATAATAAAAAATACCAGTATGAGTAGTTGGGTCACAGGCTGTCACCAAGAACTCTCTATGCCTTGAAGAGATCCTTATCCCGGATACTTCACCGTCAGTTATCTGGTACAAGTCTAAGGATGGCACTGTTACCTTCGTGTTGCTGCCCTGAAACACGAGGGTAAATTATAAGATGCCTCGCCATAGACTAGGTAGAATATCTTATACAGGTAAATATTAATTATAACTTAGGGGTATTGATATTAACATAGACACGTTATACTGAGGTGGTTGTGACGAGTGAAGTTTGTGGTGAAAGTTAACTATATTTGTGTTGTTATTGTTCTTTCTGTTATTATAATGTGATTAATATATTACAAACATATAAACACACCTTAAGGTAACATTACTTCGAAGTTTACTTTTACCTGACATGTTTTGGTTTGGTTAGGTTAGGTTACGTATTATACGTTAAATTAGCTTAAATTACGTTACGTTACATTACGTTGAGTTTAGGTTAAGTTTATTTAAGTTACGTTGCATGAGTTTAAGTTAGGTTAAGTTAGTCATCATTAGTTAACAGAAATATAAAACTAGATTTACATAATTATAGAGGGTATATAAATGTTATATTAACTATATAAAGGAAATAACTGTGTGTGTGTGTGTGTGTGTGTGTGTGTGTGTGTGTGTGTGTGTGTGTGTGTGTGTGTGTGTGTAATAATAATAATAATAATAATAATAATTAACGGTTTATTGAAAGAGCTTGGCAGCCAAAAGGCTGAAAATATACAGTTACATATTTGGGGAATGGGTTGCGAATTACAAATAATATACAAGTAACATAAGTGACACAAATAAGACATATAATAACTTAGATGGGGAAAAGCTCAGACTACAGTTCATTTCAACATAGTGACAGTGTAAGGAGCAGTGTTTACTGGGAGTGAATACACTGATTTATTACAAGTTATTGATAATTTTTACAATGGTTGGGACTGGGCTGTTCTTATAGCGATCAGTTCGTGCACGTATGGGCTGGATGCGGTTGTGGTGTCGAACAGCAATTCTCGGACAAGGGATCTCAGGTGGTAGTAGGAGCCGGTGTCGGGGATGGTGTAGAAGCTTCTTACCAAATTTGCAGATGAGGTCGTGGTGATGGTCAGTGAGAGTCGAAAGGGTCAGTGTGTTGAGCGCTTCTTGATATGTGGAGTAGGAAGGGGAGAGAATAATCTTGCATGCCCTCTTTTGCACTTTTTCTAGGTGTTTACGTTGTGTGGCATTTAGGGAGGAAGACCAGGTGGGGGAGGCATAGGTGAGCTTGGGAAGTATGAATGTTGTGTAAACACTGAGGAGCTCGTGTGCAGGAACTCCGAGGGACTTGAGTCGGCGGAGGAGGTGGAGACGGAAACTGGAGGATTTGACAACTTCACTGACGTGTGGTTTCCAATTTAGTTTGTTGTCTATGGTGACGCCGAGGAGCTTCGTGGAATCTACAACCTGGAGTGTGTTCGGACCTAGAGTAATGGAAGGAGGTGGGACAATGTCGGAGGAGAGGTTGATGTGCATAACCATGGTCTTGGTATGGTTGATGGTGACATGGTTGTTGGTGGCCCAGTTTTGGAGACTGTTCAATAAATCCTGAAGGGCGGTATAGTTGGGAGCAGAATTGTTGACGCTGATCCCAATGGTGGAGTCGTCGACATATTTCCAGCGAGCAGGGGTTTCTCTTAGGGCATCATTGATGAGCATAAGGAAGCAGAGTGGTCCCATCTTGGTGCCTTGGGGGACGCCACAGGTGAGTGACTGAAAGCTGGAGACAGCCCCTCGGAAGCGTACAGCTTGGCGTCGGTCACTGAGGAAGTCTGTAAGCCATGGTATGAGACTTCTCCGAAGCCCGAGGTCAATAGCTTTGTTGATGATTATATTGTGGTCGACTAGGTCGAACGCTTTAGTGAAATCAATGAAGGCGACAGCTACAGACGTTTTTCGTTTCTCGAGATGGCGGTATATGTAATCGAGAAAGCTGACAAGACAGTGGGTGGTGGAGGAAGTTTTCATGTTGCCAAATTGCTGAGGGTCTACGACTCCTGCAATATCAGCATAAGCCCAGTCGAACACAAAACTTTCACAGATTAGGCTGGGTATTGGGGTGATTGCAATAGGTCGTAGCTGATTTAAGGATTGTGGGCTGGTTGACTTGGGCACTGGTGATACATAAGAGGTCTCCCAGTCAGCTGGGCATCTGGCTTGACTGAGAGAAGCATTGATGATGGAGCAGAGGGGTGTAGCAAGCTCCGGGGAGAACTCCTTGAAGAGTTTCATTGGTAAGTCAATGGGGGTGGTAGAGCGTTTTAATTTTAGTTTGTCCAGGCGTTTTGCTACGTCAAATTCTTCTATTAAGTCAGTGGGAAGGGGGGCTGGTAGGTAAGCAGGAAGAGTGGTTGTGTCAAGCCGTGGGAGCGTCTGGCATATAGTAGCGAAATGGTTATTTGTTTGCTCAGCTGCGTCAACATTAGTGAGATGGCTAAGGAAGGGGAGGGGGTGTGTCTTATTGTTTAGTCCACAGAGTTCTTTAAGCTTACCATACCATTGACTGATGTTGGTCTGCTTCAGGTGTTGTAATTTGGTTGGGTAGTGGGACTTCTTTGCAGTGCGTATTTCGCGGATGACTCGGTTGCGAAGGGACCTGTAGCGGATGTGGTCATTGAGATGAAAGGCTCTGTCTCTCTGTTGCATAAGTCTTTTGATCCGAGGTGTGATCCAGGGCAAGTCAGCTGGGTGAGATCTGACGGACTTCTCGGGGAAGAAGTGGTGGTGAGCTTCCGTGGTGGTGTTGGTATAATTTATCCATTTGGTTTCCACGTCATCCACGCTAAGTACTTCAGTCCAGGGATGGTGAACTATCCACTGTCCGAAGAGGCGCACTGCAGAGTCAGTAATTGGCCTGTAGGTCTTGATGTAGGGTCTCTGTACTTGGGTGGGAGTGGCAGCTGGGGACCAGAGCACTGATAAGTGTGTGCTCCACCCGATAGGAGGCATTGGTTGAGGTGGTTGGTACTGGTCCGCTAAGTCGGTTAAGATAAGGTCAAGGGTATTTTGACCGTGTGTGGGGAAGGTCACAACCTGTGATAGTGATAGCTGGTCCTGGATATCAGTGGTGTCAATTTCATTTAAATCCCCACATAATACTAACTTGGCACATGGGTACCTAACTCTGAGGTGGTCTGAGGTGGTGATGAGATGATTGATAAGAGTGTCTCTGGTGGGTGATCGAGGCGGATGGTATGCCACACAGATTATAATGGAAGCAGTGTTGCGTGGGTGGGCCCTTAGCACGACACGTACCCATAATGCTTCCACATCTGCTGGGACTTGAACATCCAGGCGTGACGGGCGTAGGTCATCTTGACAGAAGAGGGCAACGCCCCCTCCGCGTCTTTGTGAACGGAGGTGATGAAAGAGTTGATATCCCTCAATATGACACGTTTCAGGCACAATTTGCCAAGCCTCACATATGGCAACGACGCTCGCGGCGGTTGACCTGACTGTAGTTGCCAGCTCGTCGAACTTGTTAGCTAGGGAAGTGACGTTGGATAGCAGTAAAGACGGGAGATCATACCATATCCTTGGAACTTCAGTGTGGTGGTATGGTCTGTCAGGGGTGGGTTTCTCCGGTTTCCTAGCGGAGGTTACGGTTCTAATGGGCTTATGTGCATGACGGCCTTGTCTACGGCTCCGAGCGTGAAATATTTTCAGTGACTTGAGTCGCGCGATAACACTGCCATCAGGATAACCGTTCCCACGCTTTAGATGGTATAGAGTGCGTCGGGAGTAAGTAATTGGTGGCCATCTGTTGAAATCTGTTGTGGGCGGACGGAAGTGTTTGTCACTGGCGGCACTTTGAGGGACACTGACACTGGTAGACATCTGTTAATATTTGTCAGTCGTAAAGACCGCGGGTCTTTGTCCCTGGTGCTTGGGGTCGCCGACACAGTTTTCACGATAGATGTAAACACCGCGGTGGTCCTTGTCACTGGCACTTTAAAGGTGACCGTTAAAGTGCCCACTGTCTGACTTTTCCTTGGGGTGCACTATCGAGCACTGTATGATAATCACTTATTGCACTGATGACTAGAATGCTTTGCCGAGAAAGTTCCTTAAGTGCACTATAGGAACACTGCTCCGTAATCAATCGTTCACTAATCACTAGAATGTTTTGCTGAATCGATCCTGGTGTAGTAAGGCTGGTAGGGCGTTGGGGTATAGCAGGGGGAGCGGGCACGGCCAAACAGACTCGGCCTGGCTGCTAAAACCAGGAGCGCCTTCGGGGCACGTCCTGTCTCACTGAGGGTTGACAAGTGTGTGTGTGTGTGTGTTATAAGAGTGTACAGTAATTAATGTTATTATATAATATAGTGTTTAGGTCTCCTCCACTAACCTCTTGACTGAAGCTTATCTTGTGCCAAGTGTTTAGGTCCACATTACGGGAGAAGTCATACAGCACCCCCTTATGTCCAGAGATTTGTATATCGAGTGAACCTCCACCACGTCCACCCAGGAACCAGTACGCAGAACCAACGGTGATAGGATACAACGAATCACCAGGAAAACAAACGCCCATCACACACTCTGTAAATAATTAACTTCTCAGACCTTGGTGATGTTATAACTGAGGCATTGACGTTATTTTGGTTATTCATTACTTGATATTGAAATATAATTTGTACCTCACAGACTCTACATTAATTAGGTTAATCTACATCATTCACTAACTACCTCTTCACCTGCTTTTCATTTTACACTACCCGATTCTTCATTCTACATTATTAACCTAACCTAACCTAACCTAACCTAACCTAACCTAACCTAACCTAACCTCACCTAGAATAACCTTACTTGACCTAAGCTCTATTATAATCCCTCTATTATCTGGGGCTCTAATACACGACCCGGTGCTCCAATTTGTAATAGAACCAAAGATATTCAATCTCACTCCTCATCTTACCTCTAACGTGTCAAGAGTTCCTAGCTTGCTGGGAACTTCGCTATAGTGAGCACAAAGACACGACTGTTAAGAAAGGTGTTTCGTGTTTACCTTGTGATAGAGCGCCGGTAGCCATGGTGATCAACATGAGCAGGCCTCTCATGATGGCGTGTCGTGTTTACCGCCCACTCTCTCCCTTTCTCCTTCACCACCAACACTCCCTCTCCACCAGCACTCTCCTTCCCTCCTTCACCACCAACTCCACACCTCGTAGTGGCAGCAGGAAGTCGCTCACCTCTCTGCTCTGCTTCACAAGGAAACTTATCCTGCTGCTGTTCTCGCTGGTACCCATGATAAGGATGATCTGAGAATCTCACATACATACTAAGAGATAAAGATACAGTACTTCCCTCAGATGACAACATAACACGAATAATAAAAATAGACGACGGAGTCACCGTCACCTGTAATGAGCTACAGGATTACGATGGAGAAATTAGCAATAATCTGAACAGATATTTTTCAATTATTTTCACCACCGAAAAATTAAACAGGATATTCAAGGCACCGAAATTAAGAAGAAAATAGATAAAGCGAGATAGTAGCGAGTAGTAACGATGCTAATAAGCAAATAGACAAACTAAAGCCTGGTAAGTCACCAGGTCCAGATTAGATATTTGCCAGAGTATTAAAGGAATGTAAGGAAGCCCTTAGCAAATCTGTTAAACATGTCCTTGAAAGCGCGTGTAGTATGAGAATCCTGGAGGATAACGAATGTAATACCGATTTTCAAAAAGTGAGATAGATCACTATACTCTAACTACCATCCAATCAGTTTAACATCAATTATAAGAAAATTGCTGGAAGCAATAATTTTAAATCTATTCGAAATCACCTGGAGAAGCACAAGTTGATTAATGATTCCCAACATGGCTTCAAAAGTGGGCGTTCATGTCTGACCAATCTGTTAACATCCCTTTCAACTGTTTTTGAATCAGTGGATGACGGGCACGATTATGATGTGGTATACCTCGACTTTAGAGAAGCCTTCGACAGAGTCCCCCACGAAAGACTAATACGAAAACTGGAGGCTCATGGAATAGGAGGAGATATTCTACAATGGATTAGGACGTGATTACAGGACAGGAAACAGCGAGTAAGGATTAATGGCACTAAATTCGATTGGGGTTGCGTCACCAGTGGAGTACCCCAAGGCTCAGTACTTGGACTATTACTGTTTATTATACACATAAACGACATTGATATAGGTGTAGACAACAACATAAGTAAATTTGCTGACGGCACTAAAATAGGGCGCGTAATTAAATCTGACGAGGAGTCTGCAAAACTACAGGAAGATCTAAGCAAATTTTTCGAACGGTCTGAAAAAATGGCAGATGATATTTAATATGGACAAATGTAAAGTACTTAGAACATAAGAACATAAGAAAATAATGAGTCTGAAATAGGCCGGTTGGCCTGTGCATGGCAGCTCCTGTCGAGTGTTACTACCACTCTCTATCATCCATGAATCTATCTAGCCTACTTTTGAAACTTTCCAGCGTTCCAGCACTTACTACAAAGTTGCTAAGCTTGTTCCACTCGTCCACCACCCTATTTGTGAACCAGTTTCTTCCTATCTCCCTCCTAAACCTAAGCTTATCCAACTTGAATCCGTTGCTCCGAGTCCTATCCTGCTCAGATATTATAAGAACTTTATCTATATCCCCTTTATTGATTCCTTTCACCCACTTAAATACTTCTATCATATCTCCCCGCACTCTTCGTCTTTCTAGGGAATGCAAGTTAAGTTTCTTTAACCTATCCTGATATGGAAGGTGACGTGACGCGATAACATCCTCAAGTAACAAGAAGAGTCGTTTTTCTCAGACGGGAAAACACGATAGGTTATCCCAGAAGGAAGCATCTTGGCGGAGCTGTGATAAAAACGTCCTCGACAGCGATGGTTTGCGGATGTGAGGAAGTTGTCTCTGTGCACAGCCTTGTTCACCTGTGTCATAAGGTGTAGTTTACTGTTCTGAGGAGCACCTGGGACCGACATTATGGATATTGTGTCCCGCCAAGGAAGCTTCCGCGGATTGTAGAGCTTAGGATGTTTATAATATTTATATACGGTAATATAAATATTATATAGTACGCACGCAGACCCGCACGTTCGCACACACACACACACACACACACACACACACACACACACACACACACACACACCTGGGTAACAACACCGATGACTCTCAAAATTACTGGGGCCAGATTTCAGCATCTATACTCTGTTCATGTCCTCCTGTACTGTCTCTGACTTATACTTCCTTGATATAGCTGACTCAGGTTAATTATTACCTTAAAAAAAAACTATAGCTTATACCAAAGGAAATTGTTAAGTTTTCACAAAGCAAGTTAATTAGCTGTCTGGAGGGTGGGGGGGAGGAGTGGGAGGAGAAGGGAGAGAGAAAGGGAGGGAGAAGGAGATGGAGTAGTGGGGAAGTGAGAGAGGAAGAGGGAGAGGGAGAGGGAGAAGGGAGGGGGAGAAGGGAGGGTAGAAGAGGAGAGAGAAAAAGGAGAAGGGGAAGGAAGGAGGAGGATGGGAGGACAGGGAGAGAGGTGGGGGGGGGGAGGACATTGAGGAAGAAGATGAAGAACAACAACAATAACAGCAGCACTAAGAACAAGATCAATACGAACAAGAACAAATAGAATAAGAAGAAAGAAGAGGAGGAAGAGGAGGAAGAGGAGGAAGGACAAAGAAGAGGAGGTAACAGCTCTCTCTCTCTCTCTCTCTCTCTCTCTCTCTCTCTCTCTCTCTCTCTCTCTCTCTCTCTTAGGTGAAATGGGGAGAGTCCATTTTCTCCTCGAAATGTTATTAATATTATTATTATTATTATTATTATTATTATTATTATTATTATTATTATTATTATTAGTCACAATTTTCATTAGATAGAATGGTTGTTCCTCAGATATCTCCTGTTATTCTTTCTTTACAATATTTCTTTTTATATATGAAAGAGAAAAAAATATATATTTGTAAGAAAATCAAAATTACTTAAATGAAATGGGAGACTTGACCCGAGGAAAAGTATGACGAAATCTTTACCAGAATTTATACCAGGGATTATTTCGGGTTAAAAAAAACGCTTAAGTATTCTGGGTCGACATTTGATATACATAGGCCTGGGGGATTGATAGTAGGCAGGGAAAAATACTTGGGGAAAATGCTAGGAAAAATGCTCGGGGAAAATTTTGGGGGGAAAATGCTTGGGGAAATATGCTGGGAGAAAAGTGCAACTGCCTACGACAAAATATTTGAGGGAGGAAACTCGATTTTTTCTAATGATGACATAACTTATAAGAAATAATCAAAACATTGAAAAAACTACTGTATATAAATAGAGCTAGGTTAGGTTTAGGTTAGCTTAGATTAGGCTAGGTTTTAACGAGCTGCACACGCCCAGTATATTTTCAGCACGGTTTCCTCTCAGCACGTGACTATAGACGCCACCATTTACTGCCCCCCTTCACCCAACACCCTGATGAAATAAAACAAATATTCACAATATAAAAATACCTGTATGTTTCTTTTATCATCTTGAAGTATCCTGTTCACACCACAAAAAAATATATCATGTTTCTTCTTCGATAAGAGAAATTATATATGTGTGTGTTGCAGCCATCAGGGTTCACTATTAGATAAGATCAACATGACTCCGGATGTCTTCTGCCGGTGCCTCATCTGACACGTAAACCCAGATGAAATATTGTAAACTTAATATCAAAGAGGACGAATTACCCGTGGTGTAGTTACCGCTGTAATGAGGTAGTAAGGTATTCAGTGTACCGTTATACTGTTGTTAATTAAGGCACGTAGCTTATCTATACTGCTACCGACAGTTACCAATATTACCCAGAAGGTTACCTGAGCAAAGTAACCAGATGCTTCTAATGAGTTCAGTCGATTATGATATTTTTAATGGTTAATGAACTAGTGTTATTACCAACCTTGTCACGCCTTGAAAGACTTTATATAATGAAGCAAAGTTATAATATTGTTTCGTCAAAGTGAGATGAAATTCACCTCAAAATATTTTATAACCAGTTCTGTAACTAATCCACGAAGACCTTACCTGTTGAGCCGCAGTCATACATCAACAACACTGAGATAACACACACACACACACACACACACACACACACACACACACACACACACACACACACACACACACACACACACACTAGCATTAATATATCTTGCAGAGTATAATAATATAAGCCTCGCCTCCATCTGGGTCTTATGACATCCCAGAGAATTTACGGAACTTTATTGAAAATACACCAGGAGAAATACTTAAGAGGAGGCAATTTGACGCTGACAGGTCTGTGTGTTATTAAGCGTGTGTTTTTTAGGGGGGTAATTGTGTGTGTTTGTTGTGTGTTTGTTTTCGTGTGTTTGTTTTTGTGTTTGTTTTTTGTGTTTGTTTTTGTTTGTTTTGTGTGTTTGTTTTTGTGTTTTGTTTGTGTTTTTGTTTGTTTGTTTGTTTGTTTTTGTTTTTTGTTTTTTTATTTTCTCTTCTAAATTATTGAACTTTGAAGCTTACAATGAAAATAGTGTTCTTGTTTTTATCTCAATCATGTTGTTGGTGTATGTGTTCTCTCTCTCTCTCTCTCTCTCTCTCTCTCTCTCTCTCTCTCTCTCTCTCTCTCCTAACACAAAGAGATGATTAAATATCTTTTAACATTCACCTAAACACAGAATTATGCAACTGGAAAGCAAAGTCCACATTATCTGACAAAATCAATAAAAGTTTAGAAAGTTCTTGGGTTGTGAGGACTTTCTTCGATAACCTGAGAGAAAGTTACACAATCAAAACTTTCCTGCTGTCGTAAAAGAGTAAAATGCTAAGAGTTAAATACTTTCCCTTGTGGTCTTCTCTAGAAAGCACTGGAGAAAGTATTGATGGATCTGAATGAAAAAAAGCGAAGACAGTGTATATTAAATCATTTATGATATCATTATTACTATATAATTTAATAATAATAATAATAATAATAATAATAATAATAATAATAATAATAATAATAATAATAATAATAAATAATAATAATGAAACACTACCATCGAACCAGCCATGAGACAGACAGATAGACAGACAGATAGACAGACAGACAGAGAGACAGACAGACAGACAGACAAAGTGTTTATGTTTTTGTTGTTTTTATATTACGTGGGTTAAGTTAATTTTGGTTTTTACTTTTTTTTTTACTTTTGTAGATTGATGTTATTGAGTCATTGTTTTGTCTAATTGTTTTTAAGATAATATATCGAGCTACCAGTTAGTGTTTTTTATTTGTCCAAATGCGGTGGACTGTCCATGTTACCCGCATCGGCGACAGTAGACTGCCAAAGCAGCTACTTTACAGTCACTTAACGAATAGTAAACGTAACGCCGGCGGGCAACTGGAAAGGTATAAGGATAGTTTCTAGACAAACCTGAAAAAGTGCCCGACTGCATATAATACTGGTTGCTCCTCGTGTAACGAGGATAGCCGGCCCAAGGGCCACCTAGGAGTGATTTTGTTTACGGTGTAGAAGCCAACACAACAACCACACCCTAAGTTAACGAGCTGCATGGCCCAGTGTCAAGGAATAGTCCGAGAAGACCGGCCAGGTAGACAGATGCAAATGGCATAAAGAAACTTGCCAGTAGTTTCACAATGCCCAAGGATCGAACTCGGGTCCGCTCGCTTGCGAGGCGAGAATGCTGACCATTACACCACAGGTCGCCTGCAAACAGAGATAGACAATCACCAACGCCGGAAAGACGCTGCCACCGCCCCTCCCGCACGTGCAACATCTGTGGACGACCCTGCCGGTCCCTCATCGGCCTCTCGAGTCACCTCAGTGCTCACCAACTCTTGCCATTGTATCGTAGCTGGATGAGCGTCATACTCGATTCCGAATGACAGCAAAGTAGTAGTAGTAGTAGTAGTAGTAGTAGTAGTAGTAGTAGTAGTAGTAGTAGTGTTAGTGTGTGTGTGTGTGTGTGTGAGTGAGTAATACGGTATTTCCAGATATCTTTCATTAACGCAAATTTTTACTCTATAAGTTACTCAAACTTATTAAACACATAGATAATTAACACAGGTACAGGTGCTGGTTACATATACAGTACAAGATACAGGTACAATCACCTCAAAAGGTCCGTGTCCTCGGCAGTCAGAATGAACCGCTGGAGTGAACCCTGTTAGTTCTCTGGTTCAGTTTTGATTTTCAACCCATAGATAGAGGTTCTCACAGCACGAGTTAAACAACACGGCGCCTGGTATAGTTTCTGGGAATCCCAACAGGTGGAGTTAATCACACAGTGGCTGACGACTTTGCACTAAACCACAAATGTGAGAGCAATATTAAATTATAATAAATCATATGATTAAGAGACTAATTCTGTAGAAAACAATATTTGGTTACTATAATCCCTTCTCGTGAGTGTATAGGGGAACGTTACCACCTAAGTTCCACATTATGTTGGGCAGTCTAGTTAGTTAACGGGCCAACGAATCAGGTATTTGGTAAATTCAAAGAGATACAAACAAAGTTTTCACACAGTAATGAGACAGGTTCATTCAGTCCTAGGAAGCTCCGACACCTGCTTTGAGATATGAATCAGTGTCATGAACTGTGATGATCAGTTCTATTCCCGCTGTTGCCGTGTAAACAAGTGCTCCTGTGAGGTGTGGCATAACATGTCATCGTTGGCGAAGGAATATGACATCAAGAGGTAAGTAATGGTCAACGCCAGTTGTATTTGTTGAGGTTCATGTGTTAAATATGAGGCAGTACAGTGAGGATGTAGTTGTTGTGGGACGGACCTGACTCCACCCATAACACAACCAGCTGCTAAAACTATTCAACATTACCTTATTCTCCTTCACTAAAAGTCCCTACCAATCGCTCCATGAAAAACAACACAGATAATATTTCGTAGTGCTTACTT
>CAUDMG010000076.1:0-36490 GCA_958450375.1 Homarus gammarus | reverse complement strand
GCCACAGGTAACACGATGTCCCTCACTACCTTCCTCTGTGTTCTTACTAGCTGCAATTGAAACAAAAGGTGATTGGGCCCATCCACCCACATAGGATTAAGTTTCACACTAAACCACTGGGGAAGATAAACTCCAATAATAAATTCAACAATTAACCTCAAATTCTTCAGCACTTTGCCCTTCAATTCGTGTTTGGAAATCCAAATCCTGCAGAAACGAAGAGCTGTAGTTAACCAACGGCTGTGACTGACAGGTCCAATCTCCAAGAGAGCCAATGACTGAGGCACTTCTCCTGATCTTATTGCTTGGGCAATACGATAAGCATAGGATTGATCTGTGCTGAGATCTTTGATGACTCCTTCAGACAACGCCGGAAGGGGAGGGCCAACTTCGACCTTTGGAAAGGTTGTATTTATTTCTAGTTGTGTTGCTTCATCCAGCATGATGCCAAGGGGACCTGACCACTTGTTGTTGCTCTTTGTAGGACCATCAAGTTCCTGGATGAGATGACGAAGAGGTAGCTCGCCTGTATGTAAATCACATACAATCCAAACAAGTCTTCTTCCTAGTTTTTTCTCTAAATGCGTCATTACACCCCCCTGCCATCCGGTGTTCACTGCAGTTGAATCTCCACCAACAGCCTGCAGTGAACTGCCAAGTCCTCTCTCCTGAACCCAACATAAAATATGATCAGCAATGACCTCTGCATGTTTCTTCCCTTCTACTTCAGTTTCGGGAGCAAAGTGAAACAAAAACCGACCACCAGGCTCAGAACAGACAGAGTAGTGTTCTTCTTTGATGAGACCTGGAAACTTTCTGTTCACTCCCTCTATTTCTAGCAAAACTTTTGTGTCATCTATTCTTCCATCAAACAAAAGACAGGAGAGCCCTCCCTCGCTTAAATCTTTTTCATGCTGATCAGATATTTCCTTCATTATTTTTTCTTGTGCTCTTCTAATTTTATTATGATCTATCACCAAAGATACATCCTCTCGGCTGATGAGGCCTGCATCTATCCAAGCGGCAGTTGCAATTTCTGCAGCCTCACGAAGTCCAGCATGGTGGCGAATACTAGCTAAAGCAATGTTTGAAATATTTCTTGTGTTGTATTTCATTTTCTTTGGTAAAGGTTCAGATGGCTCTTTGGAACTATCATCTGATGTTGCTTCCTGTTCATCAGAAGAACTATCAAAGAAGTGATAAACATCTTGACACAGCTCTTCCTCTCTTTGGATGGCTTCTTCACTCTTCATTTTCTTCTTTTGTTCCCTCTCTCGGATTTGTTCTCTCTTCTTGGCATTAGCAATCTGCTTCTTTGTTTCTGAATAATCTATTGAACCCATTTGCATACTTCCTTGGCCTTCTGCCTTTGTCCTCTGTGCCTTTATAAATTCAAGCTCTAAAACAGGGATCTTCTTTTCACGAGGACAACCACAATCAATGTGGGAATTATTTTCTCTCTTACCTGAGTGAGAACAGTTGGATTCAGAACATAACTGTATGGAGCACTTGCAGGTCAAAATGTCAAACAGAGTATGAAGTGTGTGCAGAAATTCATTTTTCCTGGCCAAGTTTCCTTTACCAAGTGATGTTTCAACTGCTTTGTGCCATAATTTCGTTAGTTTTAGCTCAATAGTTCGACACTGATTAATCACAGGTGGTTTGAATAGTGCATTAGCTTTTGTCCATTGATGCAGAAGAGGGACTATCATGTCATTTATGAGTTCTTTATCTGTATAGTTCCTTCTGTCCTTTGCATTTTTTTCTCGAAGGAGTAACCCTAATCTTAGCATGTCTCTCACTGTTGGAAGTTCTGATACAGGAAGCTCCTTCCCTTTACCAACTAGCAGGCTCAAGTGGGTTGACAACTGACTTCTTGTCTTCAATTTTGACATCTTCACACTATCTGACAAATAGAAAAATATTTCAATGTTTCATAATTCAATTGTTGTTTCAAAAAATATCAATTTGTTTATCAAAAATGCTGTAACAGAAATAACATAATAATTTCTTAGAACATAATGTTTTATACAATGATATAAGTAACTGCGACAATCAATATGCCCTACTTACAATAATTAAAATGTAGAATTGGTCTGGGAGAGTAGGTGCAAGTGCAATGAGAGCAAACCACCGTCTATGATATCTAGAAGGAGAGTGAGCCGGGCGCCTTATCCTCACGCTTGGTACAAGGCAAAACAAGAATTAAACTGTCCCACACGGAGAGCCTGTTCATGTTCATGTTCTGACATGCATATTGTACACAAGCTATAGAACCATAAAATACTCCATAATCCATATGCTTACATGAGATTAGTTAATATCAAGTGAATAATTCTAATCAAGTCTCATTAATTTGTTGAAATACTGATATTTGAAACTTTAAGGTATAATTGATGTAGGTGAGGGTTATTTCAATTCATTTTTGTTTGCTAATCTCAAGTTTAGACATAAAGAGGCACAATATTTTGACTACCAAATTTGATTTTTAACATATTGACAAAATTGACACACCCTAATATATATCAGATCTCATATTAAAACAAGAACTACAATTGAAAGGACATTTGGAGTGTGGAAGAGGAGACTTGCTGTATTGCAACATGTAAGAGCAAAGCTGGCTACTTCCGAAAATATAATAATATGTGCAGTTATCCATAATATTGTTTTGATTAATGGACTTCCTCTGGACATAAAAGACATGCATTTAGAAGACCCTGACGACCCTGAAGAAATGGTCAGATATGGAAATCATGAAGGTTAAGCAAGAGGGGGGAGTGTATAGTGGAGCATTTTTTTAATTAAAGTACAGTAAGGTTTATTTCAGTACTTTGATAATCATGAGGAAGTAATAAGGCTTTTGTTAGCTAAGAAACTCTCCTATTTTCCATACATTACTTGAAGTGGTGAACGAGTCATGTCATTAATTTTTTTACATCAGTGGTTTCTCATACTTTAGTAGTTCTATATTATTTCTGTTTTAATGAGTAGTGAATCATTCTTAAATTTTGTTGCCCTAAATGTCTAATTTTTACTTCATTGAGGACTTTAATAATGAAGCTTAACTCAATATGTAAGGTAATTCACCTGTGAGGTAATATGAAGAAGACAAAAGGAAAGAAATATTGATTTATTTTCTCTAAATGTGTAAAAATTAAGAAAATCAAATTTAATTTTTCTATACATGACTGCATTTCCTGAAAATCACAGCTTATATTATAGATATATAAAAAAAATCTTGACTGCCACACTTTGGACAATATTTGTAGCTGACACGAAGATCTATTTCTATCATTGGCACGAAAAAGAAATGCTGCCTTATTTTCTCTAAAGCAAATTATATGAATGCATAAAAATTAATAAACTAAAAATCTTCTCTATACAGTACATTGCACATCACAACCTATATTATAAATACAGTAAAGCCTCGAATAACGACGTTATTGTGTCCTCCAATATTGCAGTGTAAGGTGAATCGTCTTATCGCGAATCATTAATTACCATTAAAATAAAGCAATAATAATGAGATGCGTTCCCAAGTGTGACCTTTTCATATCTTGTGTGGCTTTTTACCCTCTTTCCCCCCAAAACAATACAATAATGAAAATTGCAAACTATATTCTTTAAATAATGTTTCTGAATGCACCTTATATAATATAAATGAATAATAATATGGTCACACAAGAGGAGATGGAACGCCATTGTTTTCGTTTGTGTTTACAGCCGGGAATCCGGGACGAAAGTTCTACGCGAGAAAATGAAGAAAATAACACCTTGGTAGTAGCTGTAGTAAAATTAATGTAAAAAAAAATTAATATATATGTTATAAGTAACGTTATTTAATGTTAATACATGGAACAATTGAAGTAGCTAACCACTAATGGCAAAGAAAAAAAAGAGATGGATTGGGAATGCCAACATATACATACAGTACGTGTGCATTTAAGGATACCGCGTCATTTATCTTGTTAAGAATATGTACAAAAGATTCATTATTGTTTATTACTGAATATGTATTTGATTGAATGAACAATACAATTCATTAATAATAGTAGAATATTAAAACACACAAGATGATAAGAGACAGCATTGTTGTCAGTGTTTACTCGTACACCCATAATTGTCAGTTATCCACCTGAAACTGAAGAAAATACGACCCTGGTTGTTAGGCTGGGCCAGAAAAGGGGTTATTTTCAAGAATTTATACTACAAGGTTGTAAGTCACCTAAAAGTTGTGAATGGGTATCAGGAACAAACCCATGATAAAATTTTTATTTTTAAATGACATCTTACGGTCAGACAGTCCGTTACCATAGCAACCGTTTCCGGCAAGACAACAAATTGACTAAATTGATGATTTCTCAGGCTGTGAATGACCGTCAGGGTTCATGTTGGTACCAAAATATGCAGAAAAGACAGCCAAAGAGCATAGAACATATACACAATGTCTGTGAAACAATTAATTCCACGTTTAAATAAAAAAACACATTTTCTTCACATTTATGGTCAATTTTATTGAACAAAATAAAAATTAGTTATCCCGAAATCTACCAATGGAAGTCAATTACTTCTAAGTAACATCAGTACACAATACACACTCATATTAGTCCCAACTGTACGAAACGGAGGCCAGTGACTTTTTTGTCACAACCTCAGTTGACGTTGCCAGTCCATGCAGCTTCTCTCGGACACCCTTCACAACTCTGTATAGTGCCTGGAGCTGCTCTTCAGATTTGGGGGCCTTGTTTGTGTTCAAATCTGTGGCGAGTCCTAGTGCCCGCTCTGCTGCGTCATTGACAACAGGGAGGTTGGCCACAACTTTCTTGCCATGACGGTAGTTGTCCGAAGTGGTCCATTGTGCAACGGGGAGCTTGACAAAGCTGGAGTCAATACCCAAGAGCTCAAACATGCTCCAAGAGTCATGTCCAATGAAGTCTTTGAGGGCTTTACTGCCCAATTGATGTGAGGCTGGCATCTCCTGTTTTCTTGTCTCTGGACTGTCTGTCGCGTCATGGTACCTCAGCATAGCCTTTCTCATCGTCTGTTTGTCAGATGATGTTCGGTCCGAGAACAGTGCCAAAGAGACCAATCTCTCTGAGAGATACCACAAATGCTTTTGTAGCTTCTGTCTGGCCGGAACGACAAAGGAGAGAAATTTGGCAGGCCACTTCATTGGGTCCTTGCTGATACTGGCCTCTGCCTTGAGGAGGTTCTTCATTAGTGCCAGGTCATTCGATGGTGCATCGGCAGCACTCGTGCACGTTAACCATGCTTTCGTGTAGAAGATTGCCAAGAATACAGCAAGACTGGTGATGTCTTCCAATTCTTCGGGTGCATATACATCCCCAAGCTGGCATCGGAAGAGTGCCACCTTAAACGTGTACAAAGTCTTGCTAATCCAACGGGCGTGATGGAATGCCCCAGGTGCTTTGATGGTGATGGATCTCCGACCGGCAGGGACGGTCCCTCCAAGAAACAGCAGTGTTAGTTCTGCCAGCTCCAGGCAGTCATGTCGAAGTGTCTCCTTGGTGCTGTTCTCGATCCATGTCTGAAGGAAGGTGATGGTGTTATGTATATTGTATGTATATTATGTATGCTGGATTATATATCATGTATGTATATTATGTATGTGCTCCATTTATGTATTATTTATTCAGCCTAGCTAGCAGCGTGTGGCAATGTTATTACCATATCCCACACGCTTAATTAATGTGCCTGGCGACGTATGGAAGCTGCTAATGTATCACTTGCCATACGTCGCCTATAGCAGTTGACAGGGAGCCTAGTCATGAGAGAGTGCTGCTCTCCTTTGTGTACATACTCTTATCCAGTAAACCGAACCTACAAAACTATACAGGTGTTTGTGTTCTCTCCTGTATATAGAACTTATTATTCAGAACCTAACATATATAGCCCATCAACTCTCTTTGTGGAGCAGTCACCTCGACCAATGAGTAGTTGTTATGGTTCAATTCGCTCCAATTGTTCACCAGTCGCTTGAACAGCTGTTCATTGGGTCCTGTGGTTGGGCCATACACAATTGAGCAAGATGCCCCCCCAATCAACTCATGGATGTGGTGTCTACATGCCAGTTGCAGAAGACTTCTACCAAACTCTGTCTCCAGTCTTACGACGACTCCACTCCAGACCCCAGAGTTCACTGCAGTTGTGTCAAAGACAAGAGCACCTATCCGGGATGTGTCCAGTGGATGGTCATTGAGGACCTGGAAAGAAAATAAATAGAATAAGGTGACTAACACATGCTAATATACAGTTAATCAATGAACGAGCATTTGTTATCGTTATTTATTACACGATCAGTAATCAACGAAGCGAAGAGTGAGTTAATAATACAAAATAATACTGAATAATCACCTGAATAATCTTTGCTGCCTCATTTTCAGCAGTTGACCTCCCTTCCATCCCAACAATTGATAGTAGAACTTCCTGGCCATCCGTCCCTGTCAGTATCACCGCCACTCGTTCCATGTCCTTGCCCACATGCATTAGGGACTTGATCAGCTTCCCATCCCAGTGTAGTGCATACATCTTGGAAGTGATATCGCCAAGTTGCCACTTAGTAATATCTGCCGCCTTCTCAAGCCTTGCAGACTGTCTACTCCTTCCCGTTGTGTTCACAGACAAGTTGTACTCCTCAAGGTTCTTCCCTCCATCTTTACGAAAGGCAGCAGCCAGTTCTGTCACCGCCCTATTTGAGATTGCGTACTTGTCAGCAATGAAGCAGGCTTCCATAGGAACACCTTCCATCTTCTTGCTGACCTTAGGGAGTGACACAGAAACAGTGTGCATTGGTATCTCAGTGGAATCTTCAGACTCAGGGTCGTGACTTTCTTCTACGGCATCTGCACTATGGGCAGCAGTGGCAGAGCGTAGACAATCCTTAGCTTTTCTCTCCTGCGCTGCCTGCTGATCAAGAAACTTGCGCTTCTGCCTTTTTGCTAGTTTCTGATCGCGTGGGCCCAGAGTTGCGGTGCGAGTAACCCCACGTACACCTTCCAGGTACAACCAGTCTTCCTTATCTGTCTGGTCTTGCTTCTCCAGCTGTTGTTTTGCTGCCAGTCTCTTCTCAAACTCGCGTTGAACAATCCAAAATGTCTGCCTCGTCTTTACCAAAAACTCCTCCCTTTTCTTGGTCTCTGTATCTGTTGTCCTATTCCTCTTACTCTTCCTTAGTTTGTACTCCTTAATATCTGTAAGGATCATCTGCTCTATCGCTTGCCACGATTTAAGGGTAATACCAGTATTTACCCACCAGTCCTGCAAGTCCTTTGTTACAAGTCTGGCGGCATCCAATGCGCTAGACTGAAGATGGCTGGCTTGCTGCAGTTGTTTATGATACCCATGGTACTGAAAAAGAACCTGTTCCCCTGTTGGTGGATAAGGGCCAGTGAATCCATGGTTTCCTGGTACACTGAAGATGGGGGGACACTTGTCAAAGAGCCACAGCAAGGTCTTGGTTTTGGTATTCATGCCTTTAGAAGTGAGGACCAGCAATTAGAAAACAAATATGCCTATTATTACATAAAGTTTGAATTTTATACACAAAATCTGAAACAAAAATGAGTTTTTTGCAAATATTTTTTATTGAATTGTATCACACCCACTGTCTAGTTGTCATATCATCTTGGGCTTTCAATTCTGCATCATTTGGTACCAGCAGCATCTCTGAGGGTTATTCAAAGCGTGATAAATCATTATTTTAGGCATTTTGTGTAGTTGTCGGTAATGGTTTCCACGGTAACAGACTGTCTTACCGTAAGACGTCAATTTTTTTTTACCAAATTTACATTTTTGTGTTCCTGACACTCACTCACAACTTTTAGGAAACTTACATTAAATTCTGAACAACTTTTTTTTTTTGGCCCAGCCTACTGGTTGTTGTTGTAGTAAAATTAATGTAAAAAATATGTATGTTTTAATTAATGTTATTTAATGTACAGTAGAAGTAACCACTAATATTAAAGAAAAAATGAAACTGATAGTGGAACGCCAATGTATACAGTACATGCGCACTCAAGGAAACAGTCATTTATCTTAAGAATGTATACAAGAGATTCATTATTGTTTATTAATGAATATATATTTGACTTAATTAATGTTTATATATGTGAAATGAACAATGCAATTCATCAATAATACGTAGAATATTAAAACACACAAGAGACAAGACGGAATTGTTTTCGTGAGTGACGATGGTTCTGCGTAAGGAACTGAAGAAAATAAGACCCTGGTTGTAGCTATAGAGAACTTAATTAAAAAAAAATAATACCTGTCTGTAGGTTTTAAGTAATGTTATTTAATGTTAATAAATGGAACACTAGAAGTAGCTATCCACTAATGGTAAGGAAAATAAGGTGAGGCGATTGGGAACACCAAAGTATGAACAGAAAGTGCGTACAATGAAAACATATCGTAATTTCTCTACATATGAATATGAAAGCAACACTTATTTACTGTTCATATATGTTTTAAATAATATTTACAAATGTAAAATAAAAATTCTTCTCACCAATGGTGGTAAAGTCTAAAACATAAGGACAGCCAATGAATATTGTGCGAGTTTTTACTTAGATGACGAAGTCATCAGGTTCAACTGTGGTTGAAGCTGTAGGTTCAACTCTGGCTGAAGCTATAGCTTTCCATAAAGCTGTTGCTGAAACTGTTACTGAACCTGAAGTTGATGTTGAAGGTGCTTATGATGCTGAATTTGATGGTTTAGCTTAAGTTGATAATTTATGCCTTCGAATAATAAAGCTGTCGAAAGAACCTTGCACATTATACATCTTTATGATAGGGATATTTGCGTTTATTTAAATTTTAATGCTTTGGCACAGCAATGACATGCATTTTTTTTTAAATCACAGCCTACCTGTATAGTATACATTTATATATACAAAAAAAAAATCTTACCTGCAATACCTCTGACAGCTTTTGTAACAAAAGATAATCTATGGCAAAATAAAGAAATGTACATTTATTTCCTTTAAATCAATTTATTTGAATGTGTAAAAAATAAGAAAATTATTTTTATTCTAGATGTCACTTTCTGAAATATCACAGCATATAGTAAAATCATTAACATTGTAATTGACTGTATGTTATTACTCAACCATCATTCATAAGTTTTAGCCATGGCATTATATGCAGCCGATGCTTTCCTTAAACAAGTATCTAGCAATTCAAAAGAATGATTAATGTTTTCAAGTGTCTTTTCAATCACTTGCTTTTGTTTCATCCAACCTCAAATTGCAGTTTCAATTTCCTTTTCTTTGAGTTTCTGTGATGATATTATTGCCTTCTTCAGTTTCAATTCCTTCTCATGCTCCCTTTTCATTGCGTACAATTTATATTTGTGGAACTCCTCTTGTCTTTTCTCACACATTTCATATACACTTGTCATCCTCCTAGTTCGCCTTGGTGGGATCCTTGCCCCAGAACCAGATGCCCTGGACACTGAAAAAAAGGTGTTGCTCGGAAGCAGGAGGGGGGTGAGTCAGGATCACTGGATAGTGAGGCAGGGGCATTGACTGGTGAGGCAGAAGCATTGACTGGTGAGGCAGGGGCAATGAGTGGTGAGGCAGGAACAATGACTGACGAGGCAGGAGTATTTATTGACTGGTTAGACAGTAACAATGACTGGTGGGGCAGAAGCATTGACTGGTGAGGCAGGAACAGAGGGTGAAATTAGAGGTCGTGAAACAGTAGTAGACTGTGCAGAAGACACAGATGATGGCCCTGGGGTTGGAACAGGCAAAACAAGTGGATCATGGGAGTAAGGAAGTGAAACAGAAGGTACACTTGCAGAAGTTTTCCGCATGCCACGAGCACTGGGTGGCTCATGCACCTCCGCATATTCTGCAACAGTAAAATGTAAGAAGTCAGTATAAGTGTTACGAGTGAGAGTTCAATGGTTGGTTGTGGATTCGCAACGTGAACGTCATTTGTTTGTGACGTCATTTCTGCTCGCTTTGTTTAACTCCGAAGCTGCGTGACGCTAGTATTGGGCTGGCAGTGATAAGTTAAGTACAGAGTATCTCCTTTCTTATTGTACAGTATATTTTTAGTGGTATAACGTGTAAACCTTGCTCGACTTTTAGAACACCAAGTATTATTTGTGAAAGATTGTTGTTAATCATATTTTAGAGTTCCACGGAAAATAACCTACTTATTTATGAGGTTTCGTGTGGTGGATATACCACGGTTTTCATGTATTTGCTAAACTAAATAAGTGTTTAGTCTTTACCTTTATGTTCATTACTTTCTCACTCGGTTGAGTCATTTATTTGATCAGATTTAAATTGCATTTGTACATTTTTGTACATAACTGATATATTTGTTTTGTTGTTTGTTTGTTAAAATATTCTGTAATTAAATCTACTGCATGAATTTCAATATAACCCATAGTAATGAGGTGATGATTTTTGGTGGGATCTATTCCTTGAACCAATAATACAAAGAGAAGTTGAATTTGTGATTTTGTTACAACCTAAGAGGCCAAAGGGCCATAACAATAAGGTAAAGGAAAAAGTGACATAAGAAAAATATCAGATAAAATATTTAGCTGTAGGCCACTGCTGCTGTTTGATTTTTAGAGAACCATAGGCGATTGAGCAATGGGAATTATGAATGCATCCAACTGTATAAATCAATCACTTTTCTGTAATATTCTCACCTATCTGCACATTCTCTCAGGAAATATTTTCTTCATCTACTGGGTGACTGCGGAAGGTCTCCTAAATATCATCAGCCATTGCTAAATCAGCCCTCATAATTGATGCTGCTAAGGCGATTTCTTCTGAAGCTTCTGATAGTTTTTCTGGAGGACCACCACTTGTCGTTTTTAGCTTCTTTCGCTCGTCTATATCTCTGTTTTTAGTTCTGGAAGAAACATACGAAAATAAATGTTGTATACAGTACAAACATCAATAGTAATACAGGTTGACAACTCTTTATCCGAAATTCCGAAAACCGAAAAGCTCTGAAAACCGAAAGTTTTTTTGTGGAGCAATTTTTTTTTTTTTTTTTTTTTTTTTTTTTTTTTTTTTTTAACAGGGATTAGCCCACCCGGGCATAGATCACTCACCCACATCAGGGCCTGGGGGGCGAAAATGTAATAGTAATAATAATTATAATAATAATAATTATTCATAGTAAATAAAAAATTTAATAAAAATACACCAAAATAAAATATGACAACATTAATAATAATAATAATAATAATAATAATAATAATAATAATAATAATAATAATAATATATAATAATAAAATTAATAAAAATAACAACAATACAGGAGTACTGTAATAATAAAATAATAATAATAATAATAAAAAAATACAAGAATGAAAAAAGATCAAAAGTGAGAAACACGACCTAGACCTATGAATTATTATTATCATTATTATTTTTATAGTGTTTATTATATTCCTCCCTCCCCCAGGCCCTGATGTGGGTCAGTGATCTATGCCCGGGTGGGCTCCGAACCTATGATGTTTTGGGTCCACCGAGCCGTCTGTGATGTATGATGCTGCATCAGCCGGTGTCTCGGTGGCTATAGCTTCCAGAGTTATTCTTTTGAGGTCCTTCTTCTGTAGGTTGGCTTCTCTATCACCTAGTTCTGTAATTTTGAATGTGGCTGGTGGAGGGCTCCATGGCGGAGGAACTACAAAATCCTTGTCTCGTATGTCTTGGTTGTTTCTGCTTGCAGGTGCCGGATGACCTCGCTTGCCTCGTGCGACCAGGTGGCCCCTCGCACTCTGTGGTCGAGGTGGAGAGAGGCACTGATTCGTGTTTTGGCAGCTGTGGGCTGATCTGATCTGCAGATTTTGGCATGGAGACCGGCTGTCACCTGCTTGACTCGTACTGCCAGGGATGGTAGTTCAGTTTCCATTTGCAATTTGCAAATTCTGGTCCACATGGGTGCTCCGAACATGGTCCTGAGAGCATTATTTTGGATAACTTCTAGCATAGCTATCTGGTCTTCTCTCAGTCCAATGAGTGCTGGAGCACTGTAATCTACCAGCGATCTGATGGCGGCCGCGTAGTAGGCTTTGAGAAAGTGTATGTTCCCTCCTGCGGTTGTGCTGGTGAGCGACCTCATTATGTTGTGTCTGCTCTTCGTCCTGTGCCTGAGATACTCGAGTTGCGGCTTGAAGGTGAGTTTCTGGTCGAACCAGATTCCAAGACACTGGTGGGTGTTGGTCCAGACTACCGGCATGTTTTGTATGGAGAGCATCATGTCTGGTGTGTCTGTGCAGATGGCCATCGCTTTCGACTTGGCTGGATTTATCTTGAGTCCAAGTCTGTTGCACTCCTCTTCTATAAGTTGGAGTGCGTGTTGCGCGTTGGCTAGTCTGTTTGATCCTCTTACTATGAGCTGTAAGTCGTCTGCATATCAGAGGAGCTTGATTGTTTGTCTGAAAGGAAGTCTGGCTAGATTTTCCATCAGGACATTGAAGAGCGTTGGACTGAGGATGCCTCCTTGTGGGTTCCGTTTTCATGGACCCTGTAGCTTGACGTTGCCCCCTGAAAGCGTACTCTTGCTTCTCTGTGTGTGAGGTAGTTCTGGATCCATCCCAGCAACCTTCCTTTGACGCCTTTTTCAGCGAGCGTCGTTATAATGGCCAGTGGATTTGCTAGTTCGAAGGCCTTCTCCAGGTCGAGGAAGACCACCAAAGCTGGTTTATTGTCCACTGTGCTGAGTATCTCGGCGATGTTGTTGCCTGTGCCGGTGTTCTCGGTGTAAGCAAAAATGTGAGGGTGTGGGCTACCTACTTTCCACTTGAGTCTGTTGAGAGCCATTCTTTCTCCCGTCTTCGCTATGCAGCTGAGAAGGGAGATGGGTCTCGGTTTGTCTGGTTCTCTGGGTTTCGGAATGAGCTGTATATCTGCCTTCTTTCATTACGGTGGAAGTCTTTGTGCTGTCCACGAAGCATTGATGACTTGTAGCAAAGCCTCGTGTCCGGCTTTTCCGGCATGGGAAAGCATGGAGTAGGTTATCCTGTCGGCCTCTGGTGCTGTGTCCTTGCTTCGTTTTATCGACTTCTAGAGTTCTTGCTGCTTAAAGGGTCTATCGGTGTCATCTTCACTGTTGCAGGCCTCTTCGATCATCTGGAGTCTGGCCTGTCGCAGACGCCGTTGTGTCTCCTCTGCATGTCTCGGGAGGTTTTTCGTTGCTGCTCGGTCAGAGAACAGTTTTGCAAGTCTCTCGGCTTCCTCTTCTGGGTTGGGGATTGGTTGGTGGTGGTGGTGTTGCCTTCAAAGATGCCCTTTCGGATCTGGGCCCACATTTTACCGGGGGAGGTGTGCTCGTTCAGTTCGGAGCACCACTTGAGCCAGCTTACGCTTTTGATTTCTTCTTTCTCTTCCCTGGTATCCTTGACTGTGACTTGCAGGAGATGTCTGTTTGTTTCCGTGGGAAGTATTCTGTAGTTTCTTCGGGCCATGTTCACTCTGTTGTTGAGTTCTTTCACCCAGGGACAGTAGTACCAGAAAACCTTGTCCTGTCTTGATGTGGGTTTTGTTTTTGGAATAGCCTCTTCTGCTGCTTGGTGAAACGCCTCGACCAATTGTTGGTGGAGGATTGTCTCGTCCACGAGTGCTGCACCGGCCGGCTATGATTTGGCGCGCCACTTAGCCAGGTGGTTCTTATAGAGTTCTCAGTCTGCCTTTTGTGTATTGTATCTCCATTTCGGCGGGGTGGAGTGGGGAGTTTGTTCACCTTCAGTGTTGTTAGGGTAGCAAAGTGGTCGCTGGTCAGCGTGGGGTGTAGCTGCCAGGAGGCCAAAGGCTGTAGTGCACTGGAGACGGAGGTTAGATCTAGCCTTCCTCCCCTAATGTGGGTGGGCTCTCCGGTGTTCGGGAGGCCGATCTCGGGTGTGTCTTGAAAGGTGGTGTCTTCATTTGTGGGGCTTACCGAGCTTAGGAAGGGATGATGTGCATTGAAATCCCTCCCTATGAGTATGGCGTGGTCAGCGGCTGAAGTGAATATTTGAGTCACCTCCAGTGAGCCCCTTGGGTTCTTGTAGATGTTGTGGACAGTTATTTCCCGTTCTTGGAGGGTTACTTTGATGGCCTGTGTCTCAATGTTTTCCCCACATGGCAAATGCTGCCTGACCTCGGAGGAGGGTATGCTTGACTTGACCAAGATCATACATCCTCTTGTTGACGCCTGCATGAAATGCCTCCTGTGTGTCTTGTAGCCATTGAATTTGAAACAGTGGTGTTCTTCATTTATAGTCTATTTTTAGTCCGCGTGTTATATGGACTAAAAATGAAGTACATATATGTACCTCGCGTTTCATACCAGCTTGATTCGGTAAAATGCTACTGACACCACATACGAGGCACTGGCAGTTCCCAATGAGGTTCACGGCTCCATCAGCTCGATGAACAGGCTTTGTGTGAAATATAACAGAGTCTAGAACTGCTTCTAGTGTCCTTGTGGGCTAGCCGGTAAGCGTTTCCTAGTCCCACCCAGTAGGTCGAGGGTTCGATTCCTTGCTGGTGAGGTCGTTGATTATATGTTCAAAGTCCGCGTGTTATATGGACTAAAAATGAAGCATATATATGTACCTCGCGTTTCATACCAGCTGGATTCGGTAAAATGCTACTGACACCACACACGAGGCACGGGCAGTTTCCCAATAAGGTTGACGGCGCCATCAGCTCGATGAACAGGCTTTGTGTGAAATATAACAGAGTCTAGAACTACTTTTAGTGTCCTTGTGGGCTAGCCGGTAAGCGTTCCCTAGTCCCACCCAGTAGGTCGAGGGTTCTATTCCTTGCTGGTGAGGTCGTTGATTATATATACATATATATATATATATATATATATATATATATATATATATATATATATATACATATATATATATATATATATATATATATATATATATATATATATACAGAAAACGCATTGTGATTTTCTATTCTCACCTCCATCCTGAGTGTGAGATATCTTACATGTACGTGCGTATGTGAGCCCATACAAAGAGAAATCGACAAGCAAAGAGAACTTGACAACTGGCCACATACAGTACCCTACAGGTGCATCCCTCCCTCACCTCACCTCCGGAAACACAAACCAGGCAATTAATCGGTGGTCAACCAAGGGGTAAAGTCAATACTTACCTTTCTAACACTTTAGCATGGATAGATAAATTAAAAGTGTGCTTTCTTTCCGTTTCTAAAACCTATCCATGCATTTGTTTTAGTTACGAACATGATATTGGAGCTTCGAAACAACCCACTGCTCATTTGCACCGGATATTCCACCAATGAGCCCACATGCCTCATTGCCTCAAGTCTGGCTTTTGCTCGACGGTATGTCGTTAAGGAGGAGGAATTTTTGGCCAAGAGTTCACCAACGAAAAAACATTTTCGTCCAACAACCATGACCATAGGGTGTGTCAATTTTGTCAACATGTTAAAAATCAAATTTGGTAGTCAAAATATTGTGCCTCTTTATGTCTAAACTTGAGATTAGCAAACAAAAATGAATTGAAATAACCCTCACCTACATCAATTATACCTTAAAGTTTCAAATATCAGTATTTCAACAAATTAATGAGACTTGATTAGAATTATTCGCTTGATATTAACTAATCTCATGTAAGCATATGGATTATGGAGTATTTTATGGTTCTATAGCTTGTGTACAATATGCATGTCAGAACATGAACATGAACAGGCTCTCCGTGTGGGGCAGTTTAATTGTTGTTTTGACTTGTACCAAGCGTGAGGATAAGGCGCCCGGCTCACTCTCCTTCTAGATATCATAGACGGTGGTTTGCTCTCATTGCACTTGCACCTACTCTACCAGACGAATTCTACATTTTAATTATTGTAAGTAGGGCATATTGATTGTCGCAGTTACTTATATCATTGTATAAAACATTATGTTCTAAGAAATTATTATGTTATTTCTGTTACAGCATTTTTGATAATCAAATTGATATTTTTTGAAACAACAATTGAATTATGAAACATTGAAATATTTTTCTATTTGTCAGATAGTGTGAAGATGTCAAAAGTGAAGACAAGAAGTCAGTTGTCAACCCACTTGAGCCTGCTAGTTGGTAAAGGGAAGGAGCTTCCTGTATCAGAACTTCCAACAGTGAGAGACATGCTAAGATTAGGGTTACTCCTTCGAGAAAAAAATGCAAAGGACAGAAGGAACTATACAGATAAAGAACTCATAAATGACATGATAGTCCCTCTTCTGCATCAATGGAAAAAGCTAATGCACTATTCAAACCACCTGTGATTAATCAGTGTCGAACTATTGAGCTAAAACTAACGAAATTATGGCACAAAGCAGTTGAAACATCACTTGGTAAAGGAAACTTGGCCAGGAAAAAGGAATTTCTGCACACACTTCATACTCTGTTTGACATTTTGACCTGCAAGTGCTCCATACAAATATGTTCTGAATCCAACTGTTCTCACTCAGGTAAGAGAGAAAATAATTCCCACATTGAGTGTGGTTGTCCTCGTGAAAAGAAGATCCCTGTTTTAGAGCTTGAATTTATAAAGGCACAGAGGACAAAGGCAGAAGGCCAAGGAAGTATGCAAATGGGTTCAATAGATTATTCAGAAACAAAGAAGCAGATTGCTAATGCCAAGAAGAGAGAACAAATCCGAGAGAGGGAACAAAAGAAGAAAATGAAGAGTGAAGAAGCCATCCAAAGAGAGGAAGAGCTGTGTCAAGATGTTTATCACTTCTTTGAGAGTTCTTCTGATGAACAGGAAGCAACATCAGATGATAGTTCCAAAGAGCCATCTGAACCTTTACCAAAGAAAATGAAATACAACACAAGAAATATTTCAAACATTGCTTTAGCTAGTATTCGCCACCATGCTGGACTTCGTGAGGCTGCAGAAATTGCAACTGCCGCTTGGATAGATGCAGGCCTCATCAGCCGAGAGGATGTATCTTTGGTGATAGATCATAATAAAATTAGAAGAGCACAAGAAAAAATAATGAAGGAAATATCTGATCAGCATGAAAAAGATTTAAGTGAGGGAGGGCTCTCCTGTCTTTTGTTTGATGGAAGAATAGATGACACAAAAGTTTTGCTAGAAGTAGAGGGAGTGAACAGAAAGTTTCCAGGTCTCATCAAAGAAGAACACTACTCTGTCTGTTCTGAGCCTGGTGGTCGGTTTTTGTTTCACTTTGCTCCCGAAACTGAAGTAGAAGGGAAGAAACATGCAGAGGTCATTGCTGATCATATTTTATGTTGGGTTCAGGAGAGAGGACTTGGCAGTTCACTGCAGGCTGTTGGTGGAGATTCAACTGCAGTGAACACCGGATGGCAGGGGGGTGTAATGACGCATTTAGAGAAAAAACTAGGAAGAAGACTTGTTTGGATTGTATGTGATTTACATACAGGCGAGCTACCTCTTCGTCATCTCATCCAGGAACTTGATGGTCCTACAAAGAGCAACAACAAGTGGTCAGGTCCCCTTGGCATCATGCTGGATGAAGCAACACAACTAGAAATAAATACAACCTTTCCAAAGGTCGAAGTTGGCCCTCCCCTTCCGGCGTTGTCTGAAGGAGTCATCAAAGATCTCAGCACAGATCAATCCTATGCTTATCGTATTGCCCAAGCAATAAGATCAGGAGAAGTGCCTCAGTCATTGGCTCTCTTGGAGATTGGACCTGTCAGTCACAGCCGTTGGTTAACTACAGCTCTTCGTTTCTGCAGGATTTGGATTTCCAAACACGAATTGAAGGGCAAAGTGCTGAAGAATTTGAGGTTAATTGTTGAATTTATTATTGGAGTTTATCTTCCCCAGTGGTTTAGTGGGTGGATGGGCCCAATCACCTTTTGTTTCAATTGCAGCTAGTAAGAACACAGAGGAAGGTAGTGAGGGACATCGTGTTACCTGTGGCAAGAAGGTCCGCTTGGTATGCTCGATCAGAAGCAGTTTTGCAAGCAATGCTTTGCAGTCAATGTACCAATCTCCGAACCGAGGCTGTAGAAGTCATTCTAAAGATTAGAGGAACGCTAATAGATGACGACCAGTTGGGAGACTGTTCGTTTCATTCAAGAAAAGTTCTCCCAATAAACGTCAATGCCACCAAATTGTCAGAATTGGTTGACTTGAGTTTGGAAGTCTTAGAGCCACCATTGACAACAAGTCTAACTAGCCAAGAATTGAGAAACCTTAAAGAGACTCCAATGCAGGTGCCGAAGTGGCCTTCCCACACTCAAAGTGTGGAGAGATGTGTGAAAATGGTCACAGAAGCAGCGGGCCATGTTTACAGCCACGAGAGGCGAGAAGGTTACATCAAAGCACAAATAGCAAGCAGACTACTGATGACAAGAAACCAAAGCAAAGAGAGTATGAAGGCATTGGTTACTTTCAAATAGACTACGGATAATGAAATATAATAATTTGAAACTTGAAATAGTAACATGTGTGCAAACGCTGGTTATGTTATAAACTCACAAATATGTACATTTAAAAATCCATTTGATGTAGGTAGGACTTATTATAAAAAAAAATTTATGCCAGAATATTGTTTTGCATGCTTAAAGACTACAATAAATTGCTACCAAATTACTCGATTTTCAATTTAGCCAGTTCACCCCCTAAATTGACACACCCAAGTATACAGTACTTCCTCACTACCCCTCTCTGGACAATGTCCTCCGCCTTCTTGGGTTCCGTAGTGAGTGGGTGGATGGGGGGGAGGGGTGAAATATTGATATTGAATATATGAATACCCCCCAAAACAAAATCTCTTTCTAGGATTGCTTCGGTCCCCGACGACTTCGCTGTTCTTCGACAGTGTCCTCTGGCAATTCACTCATCGCCACCCTTTCCAAGCCCTGCATGGTGCTTACTGGAACTCATGTCCCCTCCGTTTCGCCCCTCGGGGATCGTAGCCTCCTGGTGGGGGTGTCGTCCCCGGAGGAGAGTGCTCGTCTGAGAAAACTCTCAAGTCCCCGGAGCTCAGGTTTCATGTGCCCCTCACGCGACTCTCAATCCTTTCAAGGGAGTTGTCTTCACCAAAGACCTGATGAGATATTCGGAAAAAAAACTTACAATAATTAGATCCACAAGAAGTAATAACAATGGAACATTTTAAAAAGAAGATTGTTGTTGTCCTTGTTCCAACCCCCTACTTTGTTGCCGCCATTTGAACGGCTAGTTTTACCAGATGCAGTGAAATTGGCCTGGCTTCACCTGGAGGTGAAGCCAGGCCAATTTGACAGCAAGGACTGTCCCGGTCCTGTCTCGTGTTCCAATTATCATGGGGCTCACCCAGCCTCCTCTAAAGAGTGCGACCGCTACAAGCTCGAGAGGCGAGTACTTGAGATTTGTAGCAAGGAGAAGGTTTGCTCGTTCGGGAGTGTCTTATGCCTCGATGCTATCCCCCCTTACCACTCGACGTCCCGCGGTTCCTTTGCTGCGAGAAAATGGTATAATTCCCTCTGCTGCTCCTCGCTAGTCTCCCTCAACTGATGCTATTATTACTATTTCCCCCCTCTACCTCCCTTATGGGGGTATTGGGGGAACCCGTTTCGGCCGCTTCTGGTGTTCCGTCGAACCAGAAGCGGTCCAGGAGGGAGGATCTCCTGAAGAGACTCCTCCTAATGTTCTACTTTCTGGACCCTCTGGTAAGTCTCGGAAGACCACCCAGGTGTCGACTATGACCCTCAACCCCCCCCCCCCCCCTCTCACCCTAGTGGCTCTGACTATCTCTCTGCCGGTTGATTCTGGTGTTCAGACCCATGAGGCAGGTGCTGCGAGGTCATCCTTGAAGGTTCGGCTTTCCCGGGATCTGATAGTTTGCTCTGGGCCTCCTACTACCAGGACCAACAAGCCCGCACCCACATCATCGGTCGCAGGGCAGAGCA
The DNA here is from genome assembly GCA_958450375.1 of Homarus gammarus. Classification (NCBI taxonomy): domain Eukaryota; kingdom Metazoa; phylum Arthropoda; class Malacostraca; order Decapoda; family Nephropidae; genus Homarus; species Homarus gammarus. Next base: position 16,593 of record CAUDMG010000076.1, on the reverse strand, counting down.
AGACTATAATGGGCACTGAGAAGTTCCCGTTTAAGGGCACCTCTAAACCCAGAAGTAATAACAATGTTCAGTCTCCTTCAGTGGAATTTCCGTGGATTATGGGCAAACTGGAAGGAACTGCAACTTCTCTTGTGCATGATCCGGCCGGTCTGTGCCTGTCTGCAGTTGACTATGATTGTCTCGTACGCCTCTCCCCCTCCCAGGATTACTCTGTTTTTTACTCCCCCGATGATTCGGCACAGGGCCATCATGGGGCGCACATATTTTTATAGATACCTCTCGGTGTATATCTTACTGACCAGTGTGGTTTTCGTCCATACCACTCGACGATGGATGCGCCTGTTCGGTTGGATACTGCCATCTGTCGGGGATTTTGCATCTCGAGAGCACGCGGTAAGTGTACTCTTTGACATTGAGAAGGGGTATGACGCTGCCTGGTGGCATGGGATACTGCACTGCAGGTTTTACATTTCTTTGGCCTTAGGTATTGGATGCCTTTGTTTATACGAGCCTTCCTAAATGACCGTACCTTCATGATGAGGGTATGTACTGCCCTCTTGGCCACCCTCTCACAGGATGAAGGGTGTTCCTCAGGACAGTGTCCTCGTTGTCTCCCTGTTTACTTTGGCCATCAATGGCATAGCCAGTTGTGTTCCCCAAGATGTTTGTACCACTCTTTATGTGGATGACTTTTCCATCTTGTATGCCTCTTCCTGTCTAAATGTTGCCGAACTCCACATCCAACTGGCGCTTACCAATGTTACTCGATGAGCAGATCTCCCGGCTTCCGATTTTCTCCAACTAAGACTGTAGCCATTCACTTTTCCCGGCTCAGGGAAGTTTTTCATCACCCAGATTTGTATATGTATGGCAGGAGACTCCCGGTAGTGGAACAGACTCATTTTCTGTATATGGTCCAGGAACATCGTCTCACATGGTTACCAACCCTACGAAAGTTGAAGACAGCATGTCTCAGCCGGATGTCTCTCATCCGTACGCTCTTCCATGTCTCTTGAGGTGCTGATCGGACCACGCTCCTTCGTCTATACTGTACTATAGACACTATAGTACCGTACGTTGGTTTGGCCTAAACTTGATTATGGCTGTGAACTGTATTCCTCCGCTACGTCATCTCGTTTGCATATCTTAGACTGTCCACCACACTGGCATTCGCCTGGCTACCGGTGCTTTTAGATCTTCCCCCATCTCCAGTCTTCTGTGTGATGTGGGTGAGCCTCTTCTGGACCTCCGAAGGAAACAACTGGCTGTACGGCCTTACTACCGTGCCCAGCAGCTCCCTGGTTCCCTTCTTTATGCCACTCTTTCCCGACTTGTATTCCACCCTGAGTGTCGGTCTATCCGGGTTTTTGACTGCCGATTGTATACTCGGCTATTCCCCCCTGGCAGCTATCGGGGACGGAATTTTGGCGTTATTTTTCGGGTGATAAGGGTGCTTATCTCCCTGACCTCATTCGATTGTTCTTTTTCATCATGCTGCTGAGCACGGTAACTCTGTTTCAGTCTTCACGAATGGGTCAAAGACGGATACAGGGGTAGGATATTTGCCATAACAAGAACATTCATTTTCTACACTGCGTTACCCATCACTGGCTTAACTTTACTGCTGACCATGTGGGATTTTAGCTGCATTGCAGTGCATTTTCAGATATAATGATCATTTATTTTTATTTTTTTACTATTTCTAGTGAATCATAGTGTCCTACAGGCCCTTGAGTTTTTGAACTCGTCTCGCCCCTTGGTCGTCAAAATTTTAGAGTGGTTCTTTCTTCTCAAAGTGGCGTGGAAGAGTGGTCCAGTTCTCCTGGGTAACTGCTCTCGTCGGGGTTGATGTCATTGAGACGGCCGAAGTGGAAGCAAGGCGTGCAGGCCAGCCCCAAAGGAGGCCTCTCCCTCATCGCGACATCCAACCTGTAGACTACTCCTGGGGACTGTCCATCGCTTGTGACAGGACCAATGGGCTGCGGTCGGGATAATCAAAATGCGGGCTCATACAAGGTAGCGTTAGTTGCAAGACTAGCGAGGTTATTATAAAACTAAATCTTGCGCTTGTGAGACCTCACTTGGATTGCGCAGTTCAGTTCTGGTCACCGTACTACAGAATGGATATAGTATCCCTAGAAAGAATTCAAAGGAGAATGACAAGACTAATCCCGGGCATTAGGAACCTTGAGTACAGAGACAGGTTAAAGTATCTTAATTTGCATTCCCTCGAGAGACGTAGAGTGAGGGGCGATATGATCGAGGTGTATAAATGGAAGTCAGGGCTTAACAAAACTAGTATAACAAAGGTATTCAAACTATCCAACAAGGAGCGATGGGTTTAAATTAGACAAATTTAAATTTAGGCGCGAGATAGGTAAAAATTGGTTTGGAAATAGAGTAGTGGACGACTGAAACAAGTTACCAAACATCATCATTAACTCGAATACGCTGGATAGCATCAAACATAGGTTGGATGGGTATATGAGCGATAGGGGTTGGGCGTAAACAGGACTGCCCAGTATGGGTCAATAGGCCCACTGCAGTTTCCTCCATTCTTTTGCTGGATATAGCTCATGTGGTGCATCTGTGGCCCTGACTTCTTTCCGTATCGGCTATAACTTATGGACTGTGGCGCGGTTCCCTACTGTGACGACTGCCTGGTCCGCTTGACTGTGCGACACTTGCTGGCAGCGCAGGCACCTCTGCCTGTGCCGTGGGATAAATATTTATTTATATATTTTTTTATAGAAAAAATGACTGAAAGAAGATTAGAGGAGGAGGAATGAAGTTATAGCTCGGAAATTGAAGAAATTTAGGAGGAGGTAGGACAGGGCGGGCTGACCGCCTTGCTACTGGTTAGCTAAGCTAATAGTTTGTTAGGGTTGTGTCATGGGTAAGTTGTTGTCTGTCGACACAGGCAATAGATAGCCTACCCTTTCCCATATATGAGTGTTTTGAGGGCCTTATTTCATATCCCGCCGACCCTACTGGCGGATGCTGGTCTCGGGAGATTGCATATTGCCTGGCCATATAGATCGGGGGTGGTAGTGGACCTTTTGAGATTTGGTAACATTTTGGGAACCATGTATGGTTGTTGTCGTTGTCTGGTGGGAGTCTTTGAAGGAGTTCTTGCTCTGAACGTTTTATCTTTTGCCAGACTCTGCTGGCCAGGGTGTGCAGCTGCTGGTTGATGGGTTTTATTCTCAGGTCTCTGTATCTCCGCTGTGGTTCTGGTGAAGGGATATCTTTCACCTGTGACGAATCTCATGGCTTCATTTTGGACCACTTGTATTTTTAATAATTGTGTGGTCCTCATAGTATAAAGAGGAACTGCTGGACGAGTTAATATCGGTATGGTTAGTGATGTCACCAGGCGGAGTTTTATTTTCTCAGGAAACTCGTTAAAGCGGTATAGTTATTTCAGTTCTCTCCTTGCCTTTTCCTTCCTGGTGTGGACATGATGGCAGTAACCTATCGTGGATATATGCAGACCCAGGAGGGTGCCTCTGCTTTTGTATTCTATCTGGGTATTATTGGTTACCCATGGATGGACTTTCTTTCTGTATAAAGGTATCACTGTGAATTTCGGGAGACTGGTTTGGATTTTCCATTGTTTTTCGTAATTATTTACCCTCGTGATTTTCGTCTATGTGTTGTTATTTGAGTGATGTCATTTGCATACATAAAATCTTCGTTTCCTATTCTAGTAAGAGGCGGGGAGTCATTTGTGTAGATAATATATAGGGTGAGAGAGAGGGCGCTGCCCTGAGGGACTCCTCTCATGAGTGGGAAGGTCTCTCCTGCGTGTTGTCCCACCCTCAGTCTGGCATTTCTGCAGTCAATAAAGCTGCAAAGCAGCAATTCGATGTTATCGGGAAGTCCGAGTTCGAGGATCATGTATTTTAGACCGTTATGCCAGACTTTGTCCAAAGCCTTCGCTACATCCCGGAGAGTTAGATTACATTGGCTACCACTCGCTGCAGCTCTGGCTATGTTTTCACATGATAGAGCTATCGCTGTTGAGGTGGATTTCCCTTTTCTGAATCCAAATTTTCTGCAATTGATTCTGTTGGTTGTTTCCAGGTGATTTCTCAGGCGGTTATTAATGATTTTTCTAGGATTTTTCCAGGTACTTAGAGGAGGAAGATCGGTCTATAATTTAATAGGACGGTGGGGCTCTTTCCTTGTTTTAATTTAGTGGGACGGTGGGGTTCTTTCCTTGTTTTGGTGTTAGGATAATAGTTGCCTTTTTTAATTTAGTTGGGAAGTAACCCGAGGCCAGGCAGGCGTTCATCGTGGTTCTCAGTATCTCCATGGCCGGATTGTTTATGTGACTGATAATCTCCTTGGTGATGCCCGAGTAGCCAGGGGCTTTATTTTTGGTTTGGAGATAGGTGTTTTGAGTTCTTACAATGGGCTGTCTTCTTTCAGATCCTCCCATATGATTTCAGGGGAAGGTTGAGTGCGGTTTGTCTGGCCCCAGAGTTAATCAAGGACGAGCTCCTTGTGGGTACCATCAAATCCCTGTTCTCCTCACTTGTGATTCAGTAGTAGGCAGCAGGCACCTATCAAACAGGCAGGTACTACCGCCTGGGAAGATATTGGAAGCATAATGTGTTGTCTATTGGTAGACCCTGCTGCCATATGGCATCAAAAAAAAATTATGACCAATTCCCAGGTTGCTTATCTGACTTTCTGCCTCATTTACACACAATTGCAGGGTCTCAATTGTTTCTTTTACTGTTGACAACACAACATGTATATATCGTTTCTCACTCATGATTTATTTTTTCGCTTGTGTATTTATTTATGGTTATTATTATTATTATTTTCGTTTTTTGGTTATATTTTTTTATCTATTTTTATTAATTATTATTAAATATTATTATTATTATTATTATTATTATTATTATTATTATTATTATTATTATTATTATTATTATTATTATTATTATTATCATTATTATTATTATTATTATTATTATTATTATTATTATTATTATTATTATTATTATATTTTCGCCCCCAGGCACTGATGTGGGCTGTAAAAAAAAATGTCTTTGTCTTGGTCGTCATATATTTTATTTCCTGTGTGGTCAGTTATAATTATGGTGACTCATTGCGGCTGGAGCCTTTCAGTCTCTTAACGCGATGCCAGAACTTTCCTGGGTCGTTGTATGTTTGTGAGAGTTGTTCAACTATTTCTGCCCATTTGAGGTTGCTTTGTTCCAGAGATCTTGTTTTTATTTCCTCCCGTATTCTTCTGAATGTAATGTAGCTTACGACGTCCCAACCATGGGACTCGGCTGTTTTAGCAGTTGGAATTGGTTTCTGAGGGCTATGAGTTCTGGAGTCTGTCGTGGGTGTGGAGGTGTTCTGTTACGTTTAACAGGGGTGGCCTGTTGGTAGACTGTTCCTATGGCTTCACACCATGTGTTGATTTCTTCGTCTATTTTGTTCACCGGCTGATTGTATATAGTCTGCAGGATTTTCATGTCTTTGGCTTCAAGTTTGCCCAGTTGGTCTGCTTGGCGATCCTCTGTGGTGGAGCTGGTATCGTTATTGGTGTTGCGGAGATGGTCATGATTATAGGTAGGTGGTTGCTGGAGGTTGCAGGACCTTATTCAAAGAGGTAGTTGTGGAACCATCTGCCGCTTGTTCTTGCTATGTTTGGGGAAGTGGTTGAGTTCCTGCTGTAGAATGTGGAAAGTCCGGGCCTATTAGTTAGGTTTTTTTGGTCCGTTACGAGACCAGCGAGACCTCTTCCAACATTGTAGGTTGTCCTCTTACCATCTAGTAGAGGATGTCTGGCGTTCATGTCCCCGATGATATAAGTTCGGTGGTGGTATGATAAAAGTCTGTGGAAGTCCCGTAAGGCAGGTAGTCCCTGCGTGGTGGGAGGTAAGTTATTATGATTGGTCCTGTGGTCAGGTTGATTTGAACAGCGAGAGTTTCAGAGGTGAAGTCGTCTATGATTCTGTGGTGGACATCTCGCTTTATGGCGATGGCCACCCCGTCATTCGGCTCCTCTGATAGATTGGATTTATGGATCCTGTAACCAAATATTTTCAATTCCTCAGATGCCTTTTGGCCGTGTGAGTTTATGAGTATAATATCTGGGTCAACTTGCCTATACTGGTTGGACAAACTGAATTTATTAGTTCTCCAGTGGAGGACATTATGTTGCATTATTTCCACTGCCTTACGTAGCATGCTCATTGTTTCTTGTTTTTATTGGGTTTTTGTGGTTTTTCTCTGTGCGTTCATTCTTCATTTTGTTGATCTTCGCTCTGGTTGTCTTTTTGGTACAGTTGTGAAATCGATTTTTCTTTTTAATGGCCTCGGAAGTGAAGTGGTCGTACTTCCATTTCATCTTGCTATCAATTACTCTTTCTGCGACTTCATCACGTGTCCAGTCCTCGTTGATGTGATCTGGTATGTAGATGCATAGCTTCAGGTCTTTACCTGATAGATCGCTTGGAGTACGTGTATATCCACACCCGACTACTGTTGTCTCCTCTAAGATTGTTGGAGTCTGGGAGACAGGTATTATCTCTAGTGTGGGTACTTGTGTATCCACATCTGAGACAACTGTTGTTTCCTTTGAGATTGTTGGAATCTGGGAGACAGGCACTGTCTCTGGTGTGGGTACTTGCGTATCCACCTGTGTAGGTCAGATGCTGTCTCCGTTGCGTAGCAACTGAGTTATGCTTCAAGATGGCGGCGGGTGAGTCCACTTCAACGCCGGGGAGTCCACTATCCACCAAAATTGCTGACCATGGGTTGTGAGGTTGCTGGGTACGTCCACCACGGGTGAGAAGCAGGTCCTTCTGTTGTCAAACCTTCGGAAGCCCTGTATATATAGGACTGGCTGGGTACACACGGGAAGTAAACAATCTGCAGTCACGAACAGCCAAAACACTCTGTTTAAACAACTTGTGATGTCTAAATGGTGTAAGGTTCCCGTGTTGCAAATCCTTGAAGCACGTAGGTATGTGGCAACACTGTAAGCTCCCTGGACCGTCACTGGGGGTATCTGCGCACAGGATGTTGAGTGTTGACATCGCAAATTCTTCACCGTCACGCCTTGATGCCAGACGGGTGTTGCCACCCTTACACAATAGGTAAAAAGTTATCAATAACTCAGAAATGGTTATTGATAAAAAAAAATTTACATCTCGTTGGATGACAAAATAAAAATCACTTAACGTATAACCACTCACTACGGGATATTATAATACACTTTGGAAGAGTGTAGTGGACGTCTCCCCTACATACTGCGTATCGCATTCCAATGTGCCGCCTTCCCTAGCAACCAACCAGATGTTACCGTATCTTAGCAACGAAACTATTCACCGGCGACTTTCTGGGTTTTCCCAATATGACTCATGGCGGCTGCTGCGGGGTATATAAGCTCTGTCTCTCGGAAAAACGATTAGAGAAATGTTTGCGGCAAACAATCTGCCAGAGGTAAAATTTCCAGACGACGCCCCCTCAACAGAAATATTTAAAATCGTCACCGAGAGTAGCCTGGGAGCAATGAAACCACAGGAGCACAAAACCAAACAATTCACAAAAGAAACCGTCATGGAAACAGACCCTATCACCCAAGAAGTCACACCACACCGCAAATCATCAGACTCCACCACTCAGCAAACAGAGAAATCACTACCTGCAAAAGTTGATCCGACCAAAGCAAAATTAAGAAAAGAATCCCACTCTGGCCATCGTGCCCCCCCATCTTCACCAAGCGATGTGCAGCCAACAGACCTAGGCAATGAGATCGGCATCCGCTTTTATTCAGTTAACACACCACCTACAATATCAAATGACAGACTTCTGCAGGAAATTAAGGAAGGCACTGTAAAATTCACCTACGAAGACGATAGGGTAGAAGAAACCTATATAGACCAATTAATAACTGCAGGACTTTTAAGTACCAAATATAATAGGATCGAAAGAGTGGATGTCACCAAGTTTAAGAAAATCAGAACGGGACTCAAGGAGGAAAGGAGTAGACACTCACCAGGAGATGCACGAGCTAGCAAACACCCTACACCAAGTTCGCGGGATCCACGATTACACAAACTAAATTATTAAAGATAATCCAGCATAACGTCCTTGCCTGGAATTTGATGAGGAAATCAGAACTCACCAATATATACAGCACAATAGATCCAGACATTATTCTTATCAACGCACATGGTCGGAAAAAAGGTGATAAAATCAAGATTTTTAACTATCATGTACATCAAATGAACATCCATGATGAACCACACGACGGCATAGCAATAGCTATAAAACGCAACATACAATATAAAATCATAGACAACTTTCATAGCAACTTTCTTGCAGCCGAAGTAAACACAACCAGAGGCCCAATATTAATTGGAACGTCTTATTTAACATTTAGAAGGCCAGTATTCCCTACAGGTGATATTTTAAAACTAATGAGACAAAATAAACCAGCATACTTTATAGGAGACCTCAATGCTAAACACACAACCCTAGGAAATAATATCAGAAACCCAGGAGGAAAAATTCTACATGCTTTCATCGAACACGGGACAATAACTCACCTTGGGCCCGACTTCGCAACTTACGTATCAGCCGGTAACACTGGGAAACCTGATATTGTTTTAACCAACAGGCATCACCATCTCAATGTACATTTAAAAGCTGGACCCACAACAACCAGTGATCATTTACCCATAATAGCAACTTTATCCACGTCTCCGATACAAATTCCATCAATCCCAAGATTTTCACTTAATAGAGCAAATTGGGACAAATTTAAATTGGATCTCAGCAAAAACGAACCAACACTCCTACACAATAAAGACACAACTGAGATCGACAAATCATTGGACAAATGGTACAATGAAGTAACATCAGCAATGCAAAACAATATCCCCAAAACAACATACCGTACACTACCACACGCACAATTAACACATGAAGAGAAAATGATACAAACTAGATTTACCAATCTATATGAATTCACCAAAACACACGGGTGGAACAATGACATCAGAATATTATACAGGAATTTAAAAGAAGAACTGAAAGAAATAAGTAAGAACAAATACAATGAAACATGGAACAAGCTGATTCAGGACACACAAGCAGATCACAGAAACCCAAAAGCATTCTGGAAAAAAATTAAAAACCTAATGGGAACTAATTCGGAAGACACGAGTTATATTAAGGACAAAAATGGTAGAAAAGCAACAGAACCACATGAAAAAGAGCCAATATTTAGAGAATTTTGGAAAAACATTTTCACAATCAACGACGAAGATAATAGAAGCTTCTGCCAAGAAACTGAACAGGCTACCAGAATATACTTGAACCAGAACACAGAGAAATGGAAACCCACAGAAAAAATTAACCTCAACTCTTTAAACATCAACAACTCAATAATTGCTCCTCTAACTCAAAATGATATTGTAAAAACAATAGCAAGTTTTAAGAATAAAGCACCTGGCATAAGCCAAATCAATAAAGTCGTATTACAAAACATTCCTCAGAATATGATCGAACAGCTCAAAAATATATACAATGCCTCACTTGCAACTGGCTTTTTTCCTACCAAATTTAAATTAGCCAAAATCAGACTCATCCCGAAAGCAGGAAAGAACCATACTCAAGCAGAAAACTACAGACCCATCTCACTATTGGAAACACCCGGGAAAATATTGGAAAAAATAATTAACCACAGACTCAGAAATTTTCTTGACCAAGAAAATAAATATAATCCGAGACAGCACGGCTTTCGAAAAAACCGAGGAACCAATACAGCAATAGCTTTAATATACGAGTCAATCGCAAATGCTGCAAGTAACAAAGAACAATGTAATATAATTTTAAGAGATGTTTCAAAAGCGTTTGACAAAGTCTGGCATGAAGGAATGAAGTATAAAATAATCAAATTGGATATGCCTACCAACATCACAGCACTACTGTGTAATTTCTTAGATAACAGAAAGGCTAAACTTATCATTGTCAACCATCTAGGACAAACCTTCAACCTATATAGCGGAGTTCCCCAAGGGAGCAACATATCACCAACATTATTCACTGTATATACGGCAGATATGCCGCAACCACGGCAATCAGAATATATAGCATATGCAGATGATGTTACACAGATAATCAGGTACCCGGGAAAACCCAAACAAATGATGGCCATTAGAACATGCAGAGAAATAGAGTTAATAAACAACTATGAACGAAAATGGAAGATAAAAACCAATGTCCAAAAACTCCAAATAATTCACATCGCAAAAATGAACCCATGCCCTATTATCATTAACAATCAACAAATACCATATGTTGCCAAGGGAAAAACACTAGGACTCAAGATCTCCAGAAGCGGAATAATCCCTCACATCAATGAAAGAATAGCTATGGCAAGATCACAACTTACAAAACTTAGAAGATTCCGCCAATTGAACACCAACACGCAATTGCACCTATATAAAGCACTGATCAGGCCACACTTAGAATACCCTCCGATACCTCTGAACACAATTGCAAGAACTAATCAGTTGAAATATCAAGCAGTGCAAAATACAGCCCTCAGAAGAGCGGCAAAACACCAACCACCATACACACAAACAGTACAAGACATACACACAGAACACGGCATAGGCCCACTCAGCATCAGAATACACACCCAAGCAAATGCAATATGGGAAAAAATCCAACAAGAACAGGATCCCATACTTAGCAAACTAATTGATGAAAACAACAATATATCACATAGATGGTGGCCTAGAAGTAGGAAAAATGAAATTGAAGAACCAGAGCCTCTATATACAAAATAACAACAAAACAACAATAAAAAACACAACAAATATGAACCAAAAGATGGGCACAACTCTCCAGACACACAAGGACCTGGAGGGACCCCACAAATAAACAAAGACCAAAATAGTTCACAAAAAAAAAAAAAAAAAAAAAAAAAAAAAAAAAGATGAGGATCATCCCTGCAGTGCCACAAGGACCTGAAGGGACCCCCCACCCCTACCCTAAGATAATATGCCCCATGGACACTTAGAATAACTTAGCTTAGCTTGGCTGAGACCGGCCTTCCCTAACACCTTGAACCTCTAATGCAGCACAGTTACGGAAGACAAAAAAACCCGTCTCCGCAAGGTGGATAGCCCACCTGCTGTTAACCTTCTCCTTTACTTCCCACTTCTGAACTTTACCTTGTACTTTATCCTTCTCCTATTCTTAGAGCTATGCTCTATTCTCTCCGTACAACCAACCAACCAACCGAGATTCATTCTGACTATTCTTCTTGAACAAGCAACACTTCCTCCTCCACCGCTGCCTGGCTGCCTTAGCTCCTCCTCCGCCGCTGCCTGGCTGCCTTACCTCCTCCTCCGCCGCTGCCTGGCGGTCCTCGCTCCCGCCAGCGAGCGTGGCGACCCACCAGCTGTCCTTCTCTGAGCTTCCTCACCAACCAACTCTCATTCTGCCCATCTTCCTGAACAAGCAACACCTCCTCCAACAAGCTCCACGCTGTTAACATTTATTTCAACCTGGAGGCCAGCAACAGGCAACATCTTCTCTAACGAAGCTCCTGCACATCTACCTCCTTCAACAAGCTACTCACCGAACGTCTCTACCGTGCAGCCCCTCACCACACGGCACCTACAGCACCAGAATGTCTAACATATAACTTATATATTATACAAGAAAACCACATTAGAGTTTCCTTCCATCCTGAGTGCTAGACAACATTAATATCTCGATGCCCCTACAATGGTGACTCCCGGAGATTAGCACTCACACAGGATGGAGGAGACACTGATCATGCTCCCAGTCTTCAAGCAGACAACGGGTCCTCTTCTTGCCCCAGGCACAACATCCTGACGACCCCAGCACACCCGTCCTGCCTCAGACGCCGACCCCGGCCCAGCAGCAACCCCTGACGCGGCCTCTGTTCCTGAATCCGGTCCCACACACACCCCAGCAGGCGCATCTGACGACTCAGTACCTGCCGTGAAGGAAGCACACAACATCCATCGCCTCCACCCACCCTCTTTTCTCCCTCAGGTACTCCCTGCTACTGTCCTGCACCCTGCTGCTGTCGTGGACCCAGCTGCTGTCACGAGCCCTAATCCTCTTCTGCTGACGCAGCCCCTGCTCCTGACCCAGGCCCACACACACCCCAGCAGGCGCATCTGACGACCCTGTACCTGTCGTGAGGGAAGCACAACATTCATCGCCTCCACACACCCTTTTTCTCCCTTCTCCCACAGATAGTGTGTATCTAGACAGTTGTATTTCAGCGATCGGCTCATCACGCCATCGCCGTTGTCTCACATGAGGCATGCACCGCCCGGTCTGCCTCACATGTGCTAAGCAACTCTACAAACAACAAGTCTCTTACACCGCCTGGAGGGAAGGGGGAGTATTGTAGTGGACGTCTCCCCTACAAACTGCGTATCGCATTCCAATGTGCCGCCTTCCCTAGCAACCAACCAGATGTTACCGTATCTTAGCAACGAAACTATTCACCGGCGACTTTCTGGGTTTTCCCAACATGACTCATGGCGGCTGCTGCGGGGTATATAAGCTCTGTCTCTCCATTGAGATTCATTCTGACCATTCTTCTTGAACAAGCAACACCTCCTCCTCCACCGCTGCCTGGCTGCCCCTTGCATCTCCTCGCCTGCCTGGCGGTCCTCGCTCCCGCCGGCGAGCATGGCGACCCACTAGCTGTCCTTCCCTGAGCTTCCTCACCAACCAACTCTCATTCTGGCCCATCTTCCTGAACACGCAACACCTCCTCCAGCAAGCTCCTAGCTGTCCAGCATTCATTCAACCAGGAGGCCAGCAACAGGCAACATCTTCTCTAACGAAGCTCCTGCACATCTACCTCCTTCAACAAGCTACTCACCGAACGTCTCTATTGACCAGCTCCTCACCACACGGCACCTCCAGCACCAGACTGTCTATCATATAACCTATATTATACAAGAAAACCACATTAGAGTTTCCTTCCATCCTGAGTGCTAGACAACATTAATATCTCGATACCCCTACAAGAGTATAACACGTCACTGGTTTTTTTTTCTGTTTTCGTAAAACACTTATAACTTGTTATGTAGAATGTGTATATAGACCGGAATGTTGTTATCCATACCACGTAGCTGCTACCTATGAACGGGCCCTGTAACCGTTGATTCTTTCTGGGTTAATGGGACTGGAACATGTAAAAGTATATAGGTTTTTAGTAGCAAAACCCAATTGTCGATTCTGTATTTATTGAGAAACTATCTCATATACAGTTCCACGTGTATATCACCGTAACTTAACCACTCTAGCTATGAGTGTTAAAATGAGGACGGAGGCTATATTAAAGAGCTCTTCTAAATACTTCCAGTTGGTGTGAGGTGTTGAGTGACAATCCCGAGGCAACCAGCTATTATATGCTGACCTCATCAGTCTTAATGCCGCGCCTCAAGGAACTTATCCATCACATGATGTGACCATGTCACCTCATAGCCAGTGGAAAGTTACAGGGGGTGATGTGATTATATAATCCCAATGTACTGCCGTGACATTTATATAAGAAGTCAAGGGCTAATTCATGTGTACTTGGCAACAATGTTTGTGCGCGTGTTATCAAACATGGAGGGTAGGGTGTGTCAATTTAGGGGGTGAACTGGCTAAATTGAAAATCGAGTAATTTGGTAGCAATTTATTGTAGTCTTTAAGCATGCAAAACAATATTCTGGCATAAATTTTTTTTTATAATAAGTCCTACCTACATCAAATGGATTTTTAAATGTACATATTTGTGAATTTATAACATAACCAGCGTTTGCACACATGTTACTGTTTCAAGTTTCAAATTATTATATTTTATTATCCGTAGTCTATTTGAAAGTAACCAATGCCTTCATACTCTCTTTGCTTTGGTTTCTTGTCATCAGTAGTCTGCTTGCTATTTGTGCTTTGATGTAACCTTCTCGCCTCTCGTGGCTGTAAACATGGCCCGCTGCTTCTGTGACCATTTTCACACATCTCTCCACACTTTGAGTGTGGGAAGGCCACTTCGGCACCTGCATTGGAGTCTCTTTAAGGTTTCTCAATTCTTGGCTAGTTAGACTTGTTGTCAATGGTGGCTCTAAGACTTCCAAACTCAAGTCAACCAATTCTGACAATTTGGTGGCATTGACGTTTATTGGGAGAACTTTTCTTGAATGAAACGAACAGTCTCCCAACTGGTCGTCATCTATTAGCGTTCCTCTAATCTTTAGAATGACTTCTACAGCCTCGGTTCGGAGATTGGTACATTGACTGCAAAGCATTGCTTGCAAAACTGCTTCTGATCGAGCATACCAAGCGGACCTTCTTGCCACAGGTAACACGATGTCCCTCACTACCTTACTCTGTGTTCTTACTAGCTGCAATTGAAACAAAAGGTGATTGGGCCCATCCACCCACATAGGATTAAGTTTCACACTAAACCACTGGGGAAGATAAACTCCAATAATAAATTCAACAATTAACCTCAAATTCTTCAGCACTTTGCCCTTCAATTCGTGTTTGGAAATCCAAATCCTGCAGAAACGAAGAGCTGTAGTTAACCAACGGCTGTGACTGACAAGTCCAATCTCCAAGAGAGCCAATGACTGAGGCACTTCTCCTGATCTTATTGCTTGGGCAATACGATAAGCATAGGATTGATCTGTGCTGAGATCTTTGATGACTCCTTCAGACAACGCCGGAAGGGGAGGGCCAACTTCGACCTTTGGAAAGGTTGTATTTATTTCTAGTTGTGTTGCTTCATCCAGCATGATGCCAAGGGGACCTGACCACTTGTTGTTGCTCTTTGTAGGACCATCAAGTTCCTGGATGAGATGACGAAGAGGTCGCTCGCCTGTATGTAAATCACATACAATCCAAACAAGTCTTCTTCCTAGTTTTTTCTCTAAATGCGTCATTACACCCCCCTGCCATCCGGTGTTCACTGCAGTTGAATCTCCACCAACAGCCTGCAGTGAACTGCCAAGTCCTCTCTCCTGAACCCAACATAAAATATGATCAGCAATGACCTCTGCATGTTTCTTCCCTTCTACTTCAGTTTCGGGAGCAAAGTGAAACAAAAACCGACCACCAGGCTCAGAACAGACAGAGTAGTGTTCTTCTTTGATGAGACCTGGAAACTTTCTGTTCACTCCCTCTACTTCTAGCAAAACTTTTTTGTCATCTATTCTTCCATCAAACAAAAGACAGGAGAGCCCTCCCTCGCTTAAATCTTTTTCATGCTGATCAGATATTTCCTTCATTATTTTTTCTTGTGCTCTTCTAATTTTATTATGATCTATCACCAAAGATACATCCTCTCGGCTGATGAGGCCTGCATCTATCCAAGCGGCAGTTGCAATTTCTGCAGCCTCACGAAGTCCAGCATGGTGGCGAATACTAGCTAAAGCAATGTTTGAAATATTTCTTGTGTTGTATTTCATTTTCTTTGGTAAAGGTTCAGATGGCTCTTTGGAACTATCATCTGATGTTGCTTCCTGTTCATCAGAAGAACTATCAAAGAAGTGATAAACATCTTGACACAGCTCTTCCTCTCTTTGGATGGCTTCTTCACTCTTCATTTTCTTCTTTTGTTCCCTCTCTCGGATTTGTTCTCTCTTCTTGGCATTAGCAATCTGCTTCTTTGTTTCTGAATAATCTATTGAACCCATTTGCATACTTCCTTGGCCTTCTGCCTTTGTCCTCTGTGCCTTTATAAATTCAAGCTCTAAAACAGGGATCTTCTTTTCACGAGGACAACCACAATCAATGTGGGAATTATTTTCTCTCTTACCTGAGTGAGAACAGTTGGATTCAGAACATAATTGTATGGAGCACTTGCAGGTCAAAATGTCAAACAGAGTATCAAGTGTGTGCAGAAATTCATTTTTCCTGGCCAAGTTTCCTTTACCAAGTGATGTTTCAACTGCTTTGTGCCATAATTTCGTTAGTTTTAGCTCAATAGTTCGACACTGATTAATCACAGGTGGTTTGAATAGTGCATTAGCTTTTGTCCATTGATGCAGAAGAGGGACTATCATGTCATTTATGAGTTCTTTATCTGTATAGTTCCTTCTGTCCTTTGCATTTTTTTCTCGAAGGAGTAACCCTAATCTTAGCATGTCTCTCACTGTTGGAAGTTCTGATACAGGAAGCTCCTTCCCTTTACCAACTAGCAGGCTCAAGTGGGTTGACAACTGACTTCTTGTCTTCAATTTTGACATCTTCACACTATCTGACAAATAGAAAAATATTTCAATGTTTCATAATTCAATTGTTGTTTCAAAAAATATCAAATTGTTTATCAAAAATGCTGTAACAGAAATAACATAATAATTTCTTAGAACATAATGTTTTATACAATGATATAAGTAACTGCGACAATCAATATGCCCTACTTACAATAATTAAAATGTAGAATTCGTCTGGTAGAGTAGGTGCAAGTGCAATGAGAGCAAACCACCGTCTATGATATCTAGAAGGAGAGTGAGCCGGGCGCCTTATCCTCACGCTTGGTACAAGTCAAAACAAGAATTAAAC
>CAUDMG010000075.1:0-74459 GCA_958450375.1 Homarus gammarus | reverse complement strand
TTGCCCCTCAGGCCCGAATGTGGGTTAGTGACCTATTCCCGGGTGGGTAATCCCCTTAAAAAAAAAAAAAAAAGCAGCAGGAAATTAAGGTTTGTTTACATCCGGCAGTTCGGCTGCTCTCTCTCTCTCTCTCTCTCTGCTTGTCTATACAGAGTACAACATTTAACCCTTCAATATATATATATGAGCAGTAAATAAGTGTTGCTTTCATATTCTTATGTAGAGTAATGACGATATATTTTCACATGTGCGCACTTACATACGAGCAGTCTCACTTTTTTTTTTTGCCATTAATGGTTAGCTACTTATTATGTTCTATTTATTAACATTAAATAACATTACAGGTACTTCAAGCAACCATATTCATTTTTTTACATTAATTTTACTACAGCTAAACTCAGGGTCTTATTTTCTTCAGTTTTATATGTAGAACCAATCAGTCACTGGTTTCGTAAGCTTTAACATAAACAATGCCGGCAGCGGTCTCGTCTCCTCTAATATTCCACGTATTATTAATAAATTGTATTGTTAATTTTGCACACACGTACATGAATTCAATAAAAACAAATTCAGAAACATTAATTAAAATATATATGAACAGTAAATAAGTGTTGCTTTCATATTCTTATGTAAAGTAATGATGATATGTTTTCACGTGTGCGCATGCGCACTTACATATGCGATCTCTCTTTTTTCTTTACCATTATCGTTAGCTACTTTTATTGTTCCATTTATTAACATTAAATAACATTACTTAAAACAACCATATTAATTTTACTACAGCTACAACCAAGGTCTTATTTTCTTCAGTTTTATATGTAGAACCAGTCAGTCACTGGTTTTGTAATCAACGAATACAATGCTGTGTCATTTCCGCGTGTGTTTTAATATTCTACGTATTATTAATGAATTGTATTGCTCATTTTGCACACATAAACATTAATTCAATAAAAAAGACATTCAGTAATAAACAATAATGAATCTTTTGTACATAAGAGAAATGACGCTGTTTACACGATTTTGCACGTCGTCTGCCCGTTGGCGGGCATTTCAAACCCGTCGAAATTCAAGTTTCCGCCGTCAAAATTTTTATTTATTTATTTTTTTGTGTTCCAATAAAATACGTTAAGAATTAAAAACTCGCGAAATTTGAGAAGCTACTATACGACATTTAACCCTTCAATATGTCTTCAAAGAGACCATGATGCAGAGAAAGTGGTGCTAGTGCTTCCAGGCATAAGGACAAGTCACTATCTATCCAGGAAAAGGGTGAATTTCCATGGTCCGGCAATTTCCATGGTCCGGCACTGGTCAGGTCCCGAGGTTGCCGGACTTGAGAGGTACAATATATATATATATATATATATATATATATATATATATATATATATATATATATATATATATATATATATATATATATATATATATATATATATATATATATATATATATATATATATATATATATATATATACAGTATATGCAAGTAAATCACTGTAGGTGCGCGTGATCTAGGTATATGCTGATAACCACCAGGAAAGATTAGTAGGATCATTACCTAATTACCTGACCATTGTGGACCTGGTCTCACCCTCCTCTGTATATACTCTATCTAGTCTGTACTCACCCCTGAAGATGTGAATTACACGAAAGCGCTTGGGAACTTCGTGTTTTCTTCTTTCCTGGTGGTTATCAGCATATATATATATATATATATATATATATATATATATATATATATATATATATATATATATATATATATATATATATATATATATATATATATATATATATATATATATATGTATGTATGTATATATATATATATATCGTCTTGCAAGGATTCCAGCAATGCAAATTATATTCTCCTAACTTTAGTCTGCGATATTAAAAAATATAAAAACTATAAGCCTAAAACCACCAAACCCTGGCTGGGAAAATGGGGGAGACGTAGGGAGGGACGTGAGGTGATATGTTTGAGTTGGCGCTGAAGGTCTAGAGCTTATTTATTTAACTGTCCTTAAGAGTGACTTTAAGTTTTCTCTTATAAAATGTCACTAAACTGACCAGGGAGAATATTATTTACAGTACTGGAATTCTTATAAGATAGTGATTAGTTTGAATATAAACATGCTATAGTTCGCAAGACAAAATTTTTTAGTTTTAATAAGTAATTTTATTACAAAAGACTAAAATTTTTATCTCTTGTGCAAAATATATGATGTCTGAATTTAAATTATTCGCTGTCTTGCAAGAATTCCTTCAATGCAATTTATACTCTGCTAACTTTAGGCTGTCACATTTTATAAGATCAAAACTTTAAGCCTAAAAACCATAGTCACTCACGGGATTTGATTTATTATGACAGCTGGGCCGGAGCCTGACAACAGTTACCTTGTGGTATTTATTTATCTGTCCTTTATAAGGGGAGTTTCTGTTTTTATCTTATAAAATGTCAATGAATTGACTTAAGAGAATATAATTAACATTACTGAAATTCTTGTAAGATAGTGATTAACTTGAGTATTATGATGCTATAGTTTGCAATAGACATAAAAATTTTAGTGCAATTAGTACATTTTAGTACAAATGACTAAATTTTTTTTCTCTTGTGCAAAATATATGATGTTTTTACTCAAATTATTCGCTGTCTTGCAAGGATTCCAGCAATGTAGTTTATATTCTGCTAACTTTAGACTGTGCAATTTTATGTTAAGTTTATTCACTTTTATTGGCCTTCAGAACCTTACCCTATTTTCCCCATTGATTATATGTAATTATATATCGCAATTTAGTATACAGCTCCTCCCCGACTTATGACCTACTCGACTTACGACCACCCGCACTTACGACCTGCCTCAGTTGTACCAAAATTTTGTCAAATTACGCAATTTTGAGTCCCAACGTCAGTACACAGACAAAATTTTCGTTTGCAATTCACTTTAAAATGGCTGGCAAGCTTAAAAGTGAGAGTTTTGTGGTGCTGAGAAGAAAAAGAGACACCCATTTTAGATTTTCTATGTATTTATATTTAAGCATTTACGACTTACGACCATTTCGACTTACGACTTGGATTTGGGTCCCTAACCCCGTGGTAAGTCGGGGAGGAACTGTATAGCGAACATCCTTGGATCCTATCTTGCGATATATCCTGACCCTACTGTATTAGGGCAGTGACCCACTGCCACCCAAAACTCAGTCAAGCTTTTCTCTTTAAATGTGCCTTTGGCAAATGAATTGTTTCACAGTTCCAGGAATTCTCTTGTATTTCCTCTGTTATGTTCTCCATGGGAAGGTTAGCAGACAAAGGATTCCTCACAATTTGTCTCATTGCTGTCTAAATCAGGAAAATACTTATGAAATTCTATCTCCAGTGACTCCAGATGCTGAAGAATGTCTCTTTTCAATACAGGATCAAGCCACACTACTGATGCACTAGTATACTGCCATACTGTTCAAGTTTTAATTAATATGATTATTGATTAGCATCATTAGCTCATTAGGTTTAAAGTCTGGCACTCTGCTATGAGGGTCAAGCCTTATTTCATTTCATTATGATCTCACATGGTTCAAATTACACGGTGGCCTCCCGAGAAATACACCATGGCAACTTGGCTATCAAATGGAATTTCTAAAATCAATCCTTGATTTAAAGTTTAATAAATAGCTAAATCTCAAATGAAGACAGTTAATACGATGATAAAAACGTAATTTCCCCTCACCATCAATAAATGTCAACATGAGCAGTGAGTTGCTTGACAATCAGGTGGATACTGCGGCTGTATCATGTGTTCTGACACAATTACTCTCAAGACATTATGGATGGATGACAATGCATTGCGTAAACATAATACCAATTATGAATTACAGTCGGCCCTTAACATAGGCTGGTTTAGCTTTCACGGATTTGCAAATACGCGGATTGCCGCTGGAGGAATATACATTATTCAAATCGCGCGCAACACCACACACTGCACACCACACATACACACACACATCGCCCGCGCCACCCCGCGTTCCCTCAGTCAGTCAGTCTCGCTGTAACCACGCTTGTGTTGACATCAGCATTGTAGTTGCAAAAATATACATTTCCGTGAATGTATTATATCAAACACAGTATGAATAGAATATCACAATTATAAAAGTATTTTAACCAAAAACTATTAAAAAAACGAGTAACTTATCTTGAACATCGGAAGGTAAGGTAAAGTCTTTTGTTTTCATGTAGTTTATCCTAATTTACATTGAAATACATTTCGTTTCAGCAAAACTACTATTTATTTCTGAGAATATGGAAATGTAATATTTTTGCTGAAATGACGTACACATTACAGTTAAAAAACTGTTGTATTACAATAATATTCTATCCCAATTCACTTGTGATGCTACAGTTTTTTAACTGAAAACCATTTGAAAAGCGATTGTGGTAACATCTTTTCAGCGAAAGAAAGCGAAAGTCATTGTTTTCGTCACGATTTTATCCCACTTTCCACTTTAATACGTACGTCATTTCAGCAAAAATATTACATTTCCGTGAATGTATTATATCAAGCACAGTATGAATAGAATATCATTGTAATATATAAGTATTTTAACCGAAAACTATTAAAAAAACCAGTAACATCTCTTGAACATTGGAAGGTTAGATAAAGTCTTTTGTTTTTGTCAGGTATTTTACCCTATTTTGCATTGAAATGCATCACGTTTCAGCAAAACTACTATTTATTTCTGAGAATACATTCATTCAGGTGCAGTTTAGGTAAAATATACATGTGATGTAACAGTTTTTTAACTGAAAACGACTCGAAAAACACGTACCCTCTAGCTCTGTTCAAGGAGAAGACTGGGAGGAGCTGTTTGGTGCTGAAGACGATGACAAGGAAAATGATTTTGATGGATTTTAATGAAAATATCGTAGTATTTATTCAAGAGAACTAGGATAGAATATTATTGTAATACAACAGTTTTTTAACTGAAAACCATTCGAAAAGCGATTACGGTAAAATCTTTTGAACAACGAAAGAAAGCGAAAGTCACTGTTTTTGTCATGATTTTATCCCACTTTCCACCGTAATACATACGTCATTTCAGCAAAAATATTACATTTCCATATTTATTTCTGAGAATATATTCATTCAGTCACAGTTAAGGTAAAATATACTTGTAATGTAATATTTTAATGAAAATACCCAGTATTTAGAAATACGGTATCGTAGTATTCTTTTGTTTCAAATTTAATTTACAAAGATTGATGTTTCAAATGTAATGAAAATTTTTTTATGTATTTATAAATAAAATTTAAAAAATGAATACTTTATGTTTTACATCGTCCTGTGCATACCATACCATGCATTTGGCTACTTTGGGCTTGCTATGATGACGCAAGAGATCTACCCTGGCTACTGTACCGACACTCACAGCTGGTGGTGAGTCGTTTCCATTGTTTACTGGTAGTTACTGGTAAATATTTTTCAACCTAACGAAACTATTACCCATTTAGAGGTCGACCCCCAATATTTTGCCAAAAAATTTGGTCTTAAAAACTCGAACTACACACAGGTGTATACGGTAAATAAGGACATGGGGGGCCAGGGGTGTTTTTTAGGGGGGGGGGGGGGGGGGCAAAAATACGCGGATTCTTAACATTCACGGGTATCTCTGTTACCTAACCCCCGCGTATGTTAAGGGCCGACTGTATAATGTAAATAAGATAAATAATTAGTTACACATATGGAAATAATGATAATTTGAGAAAAAATGCAAGATAATCAATAAATAAAATTAAACTTCAAGTGATGATATGCAATTACTGTACAATAAGACTAATGATGGATGTGACTTATTTTAACTTCACTACATATCCACATCATACCCACTATACACCCACATAATCTTCAACTACAGTGGGGGTATGCTATAACGAATCTAATTGGTTCTAGAACCTTGTTCGTTATAGCATTCGTTCGTTATAGGATTAATTCGTTCCAGGCCCCCAAATACAACCACTTAACACTGAAAAATATAATATATAATTGTAAAAATTGTAAAAAAGTGCATAAATATGCATCTAAACCCCTGAAATAAAGAATATCATTAATACTTGTAATAAAAAAAAAAATTAGTAAAAAAAAAAAAAAAATAAAAAAAATAAAAATAATGTTCGTTGTAGGAGTTTCGTTCGTTATAGCATTCTCAATTTTATAGGTAAAACCGTTCGTTATAGGAATATTCGTAGTAGAATCCATTCGTTATAGCATACCCCACTGTAAGTGGGTGTGTAGTGGAGATGAAGTGGATTTGTTGTGGATCTGTAGTGGATATGCAGTTTAGGTAAAGTAAGTCACATCATACTGAAAATGTCGGCTAAAATAAAATGTGAAAACAGGAGGTCCAGGAATTATGAACGCTCGGCTGGTCTATCAGAATTCATTGGTATTTAAGAAGTGGCACTACTGTACTTGGTCAGCCTCTGCCCGTACTTGGGAGTTTCGTGTCACAGCTACAATAACATAGTCTACTGTTCTGCACTACTTTTAGTGTGTTTCTTAGAACTTAGTTGCTCTGTATTTCTCCATATTTTAAAACCCTCATCATGACTGGTAAGCATAAGAGTAGTGGTAGTAACAGTGATGGTATGCCAGCCAAGAAGAAGCAGACTATACACCTGAAATGAAGCTGGACATAATAAAGCAAAGTGAGATTGGTGAGACCCAGTGATATTGGCAGGTTACTGCAGATGAACAAGGCAATAATTCATGAACATGTTAAGGAGTCAGCATTGGCCCCAATGCAATCCACTATTATTACTTAGCAGAGGAGTGGCTATATTGCAGAAGTGGAGAAATTTTTATCCATATGGATTGAGAACCAGTGTCTGTGTAATGTGCCTCTCAGCTTGATGCTGATTCAGTTAGAAGCTCAAAGTATTTACCATGATATGAAGATTAAAGAAGGGGACGGGAGCAGTGCAACTACAAGTGGTGATAATGAGAAAGAGGAGTTTCTTGCCAGTCGTGATTGGTTCAAAAAGTTCAATGCCAGGGTAAATCTTCACAACACACATGTGAGTGGTGAGGCTGCTAGTAAAGATTATGAAGCAGCTACAACTTTTCCTGGTGAGTTGGAAAAAATTATTTGTAGAGTGGATATTCAGTCAATCAGATATTGAACATTTATGAAAATAGGTTATTTTGAAAAAAATGCTGTCGCACTTACATTTCCAAAGACGTCCGTGCCAAATTTCAAAGCAACAAAAGACAAACTTACCTTGCTACTTGGGGCTAATGCATCAGGTGACTGTAAATTGAAACTGCTACAAGTGTAGTATGCTAATAATCCTAGGGTAATTAATTAAAGTATAGGTAACTGAGTGTTTTTGGATAATGCTCTTGGACACCCAGCTTTCCTTGATTTTCATAGCAATATAAAGGTCCTATTCTTGTCACCCAACACAATCTCCATCTTACAGCATAATATCGGAGAAGAACTTTTGCCGAGGCAATAACCAAGACGGGCGGTGAGGATGCTATGACACTCGAGGAATTTGGGAAGAAATATAACATTTACCAAACTAAAAAGCACATTGTTGCATCATGGAATGAAATTGAAGACTAATTTAAATACAGTTGGGTCTCGATTTACGCGGGTTTCGTTTAAGCGTTTGGCCATTTACGCGGTGCCTTGCCAGAACCAGGATGCTCGATTTACGCGGTGAATTTGCTCATTTACGCGAGAAGCGGCGCGGGCAGGGTGCGCACAAGGTCGCCCAGTCATCAAAACATTACCGAGTTCTTCACCCGCCACAGCCGGCTCAAGTCAGTGATAGTGAGGATATGGACTTACAGTGAGTTCTGCGATAACGCGTGTTTTGATAACGCGAATTTGCTCTAACGCGATTTATGAATTCGGAACAATATTTGTATAACGCGAACGCTTGTTTGCTATAACGCGATTTTTGTTTACTATTTCTCCAATTTTGTGGTATTAACTGTGAATATGGTAAAGAAGAATACAGTAAGTCCCCAAGTTACGTACATAATGGGGACCAAAAGGTTGTACTTAACTCGAAATGTACGTAACTCGAAAATCCCCCAACCCTATAATGTTATCTGGTGGTAATTAATACAACTTATCAAATGCAGCTTATTTCGCACCTTGAATCGGTTAAACCACCCATGGCTAGCATTGAATGTCACAGTATCATCAGGGTGATCTTTCTTTAGGTCGTTGAAAAGACTTAGGGCTTTCTCCTGAATCATACTGAGACACAGAGGCTTATGTTTTTGTGTGCAGTCCTCGATCCACATCGCAAGATATTTTTCCATTTCTTCCAGAACCTTCCCTCTTCTTTTAGTTATAATCGTAGATTGCATTGGCACTGCAGATTTCACATGTTCCTTGATCTTTTCTTTGCCCTTATCAATTGTATTAACAGTTGACCGACTCAGGTTAAATTTGCGGGCAACATTGGTCAACTTTTCACCACTTTCAAGCAGTTTTATTATGTCCATTTTTACCTCTAGTGAGATTGCTTGACGTTTCGTAGCACTCCCACTGGCTTCACCACTCTTACGCTTTACACCAGTCATTGCACACAGAGTAAAGTGTACAAAATAGGGCAGAAATTCACAGGAGAAGTACTGTATGCACAATGACCACACTTGTTGTTTTGGTGCGTCTAGCGTGTCGTCTGCATGGTCAGTGATAGTGGCGGCGCGGTGCGGCTGGCTCGCCCGCCAAATTTAAAAATTGCTCGCCCTTTTAAGACAATATTTTTGCAATTAAAGACTTCAGAAACGATGTACGTATCGGCCGTTTGTACGTAAGTCGGATGTACGTAACTCGGGGACGAACTGTATCTCCAAAAAGCGTTCAGATGATAGAATTCCCGGTGATTATCGTAAAAGAAAGGATATAACACTTGAAGAGAAGCTCGATGTTATCAACCTCAAAATCACCCTTCTTCCCCATCAAGTTACATTCATATTTTTTCAAAGTAAAGTGTTACATTTACTGTATGATTTCATTATTAGATATGAATGTAACATTTATTTAGACTGTGCTATCCTTTGTGTTAGGCTAACTACTAAATTTTTTCGATTTCGAGTAATCTGCACCTAACCCTATTTTCTCCCTAAACCCTGTTATTTCTATTACGCGATTTTCTATAACACGATATTTTACAAGAACACAATTATCGCGTTATAGCAGAACTACCTGTATATGGACTTTGAGGGGTTTGACAATGAGGCCCTGCAAGCCTCTGTGGTGGATAGTGATACAATTGATACAAGTGATACAGGTGAGGGCCAATAATCCGCCCTCTGCCTCGGAACCAAACCCCATCCCCGTGTGCCAAGCAATCTTTTCTACTAATGTAAGTGTTAAAAACCTAATATTATTGATATTTCTCTTAATTATTAATTGTGTGTGCATACAATCATAAAATTAAGATGTTATTTTTACTACAACGTAGGAATTGTGCCTGAAAAAGTGGAGTTTGGGAGTCGGCCCAGTCTCTATTTCAATTAATCCCATATGTTCTGTTATTCCATTTACGCACTTCTCGTTTTACGCGGTACTCCGCGGGTTCAATTGACCGCGTAAATGGAGACCCAACTGTAGTGTTTGTAAAAACTTTGCCCACAATTCACAAACATCTTTAAAGGTTTTGTGGATCCAATGGAGAGTGTAACCAAGACGATTGTTGAAATGGGGAATCAGCTTCACTAACAGATAAAAGCTGACAATGATATTAAGTTGCTTGAGTCCCATTCCAAAAAAACTAGCAAATGAAGAATTAATGGAATTGGAGGTTCAGAACACTACAGCAGTAGTAGTACAGGTTGTACCTCTCTAGCCCAGCATTCTGTGGTCCGGAAACTCCCGTGGGCCGGAACGGTTTTAGTTTGTCCAATAGGTAGATAGGCAATTTTTTTTTTTTTTTTTTACTTGTCTGAATTATGATCATTATTACAAGAGTATTAAATTTTTGCCCCTCAGGCCCCAATGTGGGTCGGTGACCTATGCCCGGGTGGGCTAATCCCCGTAAAAAAAACAACAACAAAGCCGCGGGAAAATAAGGTTTGTTTACATCCGGCAGTTCGGGTGCTCTCTCTCTCTCTGCTTGTCTATACAGAGTACAACATTTAACCCTTCAATATATGAGCAGTAAAAAAGTGTTGCTTTCATATTCTTATGTAGAGTAATGAAGATATGTTTTCACATGTGCGCACTTACATATGTGCAGTCTCACTTTTTTTTTACCATTAATGGTTAGCTACTTATATTGTTCCATTTATTAACATTAAATAACATTACAAGTACTTCAAACAACCATATTAATTTTTTTTACATTAATTTTACTACAACTACAATCAGGGTCTTATTTTCTTCAGTTTTATATGTAGAACCAATCAGTCACTGGTTTTGTAAGCTTTAACAAAAACAATGCCGGCAGCCGTCTCCTCTCCTCATTATTAATAAAAACAAATTCAGAAACATTAATTAAAATATATATGAACAGTATATAAGTGTTGCTTTCATATTCTTATGTAAAGTAATGACGATATGTTTCACGTGTGCGCACTTACATACGCGATCTCTCTCTTTTTCTTTACCATTATCGTTAGCGACTTCTATTGTTCCATTTATTAACATTAAATAACATTACTTAAAACAACCATATTAATTTTACTACAGCTACAATCAAGGTCTTATTTTCTTCGGTTTTATATGAAGAACCAGTCAGTCACTGGTTTTTTAATTAACAAAAACAATGCTGTGCCATTTCCTCGTGTGTTTTAATATTCTACGTATTATTAATGAATTGTATTGCTCATTTTGCACACATAAACATTAATTCAATAAAAAAGACATTCAGTAATAAACAATAATGACTCTTTTGTACATAAGAGAAATGACGCTGTTTACACGATTATGCACGTCGTCTGCACGTTGGCGGGCCGTTCAAACCCGTCGAAATTCAAGTTTCCGCCGTCAAATTTTTTTTTTTTTTTTTTTGTTCCAATAAAATACGTTGAATTAAAAACTCGCGAATTTTGAGAAGCTACTATACGACATTTAACCCTTCAATATGTCTTCAAAGAGACCATGATGCACAGAAAGTGGTGCTAGTGCTTCCAAGCATAAGCACAAGTCACTATCTATTCAGGAAAAGGGTGAATTTCCATGGTCAGGCAATTTCCACGGTTCGGCAATTTCCATGGTCCCGAGGTTTCCGGACTAGAGAGGTCCAACCTGTATAACCTAATGAAGACATAGTTCCCAAGAGATTCACCACCAAAGGGTATGGCTGAGGTATTCAAGCATATGGAGGAAACTTTGGCTCTCTCTGAAGCAGTGGACACAAACACTACTAGGTTCATTGAAGTATAAAAAATGATAAGTGATGATCTTAGCTGTTTTAAAGAAACTTATGAGGATAGGAAAAAAGATATCAACTGTTCAGATGACCCTTGAGATATTCAACACTTTCAAAGTGCCTCAGCCAACCAACCTCCAGTACTCCTACCAATACTCAAAAAGATACAGTACACCAGAAACAGCATCTGCCACTCTTTCTACTCGTCCGCAAGATTCACAAGAAAGTCCATCACTAAAATACTACAGGTTGACACTTCCTTATCCGAAATCCTTGGGGCCAGATGCATTTCAGATTTCGGAATTTTTCGGATTTCAGAATGGTTAGGTTTTTTTTTTATTATTATTATTACAGGGATCAGACCACCTGGGCATAGGTCACTGACCCACATTGGAGCCTGGGGACTGAAATATAATAATAATTATAATAATAATAATAATAATTCATAGGTCTAGAGCGTGTTTCTCACCTTTGATCTTTTTTTCATTCTTGTATTTCTTTAATATTAATATTATTATTATTATTATTATTTTCTTATTACAGTATTATTGTTATTATTATTATTATTAATTTAATTATTATTATTTTATTATTATTATTACAGGTTGTATCTCTCTAGTCCAGCAACCTCAGGACCTGACTGGTGCCGGACCATGGAAATCCACCCTTTTCCTGGATAGATAGTGACTTGTGTTTATGCTTGGAAGCACTAACACCACTTTCTCTGCTTCATGGTCTCTTTGAAGACATATTGAAGGGTTAAATGTCGTACAGTAGTTTTTCAAATTTCACGAGTTTATAATTCGAAGTATTTTATTTGAACACACAAAAAAACATAACACAATTTAAAATTTTGATGGCGGAAACTCGAATTTCGACGGGTTTGAACTGCCCGCCAATGTTCAGACATCGTGCACAATCGTGTAAACAGTGTCATTTCTCTTATGTACACAGGATTCATTATTGTTTATTACTAAATGTCTTTTTGATTGAATTAATGTTTGTGTGCAAAATGAGCAATACAATTCATTAATAATACGTAGAATATTAAAACACGAGGAAATGAGACAGCATTGTTTTCGTTGATTACAAAACCAATGACTGACTGGTTCTACATATAAAACTGAAGAAAATAAGACCCTGGTTGTAGCTGTAGCAAAATAAATATGGTTGTTTTAAGTAATGTTATTTAATATTGCTAATGGAACAATGGAAGTAGCTAACCATTAATGGTAAAACAAAAAGAGAGATCGCGTATGTAAGTGCGCACATGTGAAAACATATCGTCATTACTCTACATAAGAATATGAAAGCAACACTCATTTACTGTTCATATATGTTTTAATTAATGTTTTTGAATGTTTTTTTATTGAATTAATGTTTGTGTGTGCAAAATGAACAATACAATTCATTAGTAATTCGTAGAATATTAAACACACACGAGGAGACGAGACGGCTGCCGGCATTGTTTTCGTTAATGTTTACAAAACCAGTGACTGATTGGTTCTACAAATAAAAAAAGAAAATAAGACTCTGATTGTAGGTGCAGTAAAATTAATGTAAACAAATTAATTTGGTTGTTTGAAGTAGCGTTATTCAATATTAATAAATGGAACAATATAAGTAGCTAACCATTAATGGGAAAGGAAAAAAGTGAGACTGCGCATATGTAAGTGCGCACATGTGAAAACACATCGTCATTACTCTACATAAAAGAATATGAACGCAACACTTTTTTACTGCTCATATATATTGAAGGGTTAAATGTCGTACTCTGTATAGACAAGCAGAGAGAGAGAGAGAGAGCAGCCGAACTGCCGGATGTAAACAAACCTTAATTTCCAGCGGCGCTGTTGTTGTTTTTTTACGAGGATTAGCCCACCCGGGCATAGGTCACTGACCCACATCGGGGCCTGAGGGGCGAAAATTTAATAATAATAATAATAATAATAATAATAATAATAATAATAATAATAATAATAATAATAATATTAATAATAATAATAATTCAGATAAGTAAAAAAAAAAAAAAAAATAGTAATAGCTGCTAATCCACCTATTGGGCAAACTAAAATCGTTCCAGACCACGGGAGTTTCCGGACCACAGAATGCCGGACTAGAGAGGTACAACATTTATTATTATTATTATTATTATTATTATTATTATTATTATTATTTATTAATTATTATTATTATTATTATTATTATTATTATTATTATTATTACAGGTACTATTATTATTATTACTATTATATTTTCGCCCCCCAAGCCCCGATGTGGGTCAGTGACGTGCCCGGGAAGGTTAACACCCATATAAAAAAAATAAATAAATAAAGTTTTACTCCATAAAAAAAAAAAAAAAAAAATTAGTTTTTCAGATATAGGGCTGTCAACCTGTACATAGGTTTCCTCACTCAGCCTGTTACTGTACCTACTATTGCTTTTATCTCCTCCATGAAACAGAATAACACTACAGTATTTAAATCTGATCATCAACATCGAGGATACTTACTGTACGTCATGAAAAAAAAACATCACTTTGTTTAACCTAAATTCCATCAATAGGGGAATAGGGAAATCCCAATTTTAAATAAAAACTTAATTTCCAAGAACAAAAACATAATAAAAAATAACCACCTACCCATTACTGTGCCCCTCATGATCCCTTTCACTACTTGAGGCTGGTGTTGTGGGTGGCACAGGGGGGCTTCTCATGTCCATGGAGCCAAGCACCCATACTGATATCCATATTGCGAAGCATCCCACAGCCTGAAATGTAATTTCATTTTCTTAAATGTATTTAACTTACCACACCAGCAATTAAAAGCCAAATGAAAGTTTAACACAGTTGCCATTTGCATATATACTGTACTGTACATCTGTACTCCCTGTTCACCATAGCAAGTGATGCTACTTCTGCCAATTCCCTAGTAACACTTCCCCCCACCACCAACTGCCCAGTCATCCTCCCGCTCCCACACTAAGCCAGCTAATTCGTGTGCAAAAAAATTTATGCAGTACTGTACTGTATTCCTTTTAAGTGTTTTCCCTTAGGACAATAATTCTTTTACTTTTTTCACAATATGTATGTAGGATGGTGTGTGCATGCATATTAGTAAAAATAAATGAAGAAAGTTACATTTATCTACCCAAAAATACAAGCTGAAAAACAACGGCTTTGCCCAGCGGCCTGGTGTTTACAGAGACAAGTCTAACCTGGCTACAATGCCGCCAGCGATGTTAACAGATGTATAGTATATTTGAAAAGAAAGTCATCTGTAAATATTCATTTGTATCAGGTATTTGTAATTCAAAAAGTAAATGTTGCAGGTATGCTGCCCATTAATGTGGTCACTAATCCTAAGGGGGGATACTCAACTTACTACTGTACTTAACCTAAGATTGCTGCTGCCATACCACATGGACAGTATGTGTAGTTTTGTGTTTGTTAGGTAGGTAGCTGGCAGAACAAGCCAGGCATTGTGAGTTTGGGTTTTTCATTACTCAAATCGAGAGTGGAAGGAAGGGTGAAACACTGACCAAGACTTAAATAATTTATTTCCTAAATAAAATATACTGCACTCAGTCACAATACAAAAATAGTTTACTTTCACCAAAATAGCTACTATTAAGGTCATTACACCACAAACAAATACCCAACCTTCTCAAAATAATTAATTCAGGTTTTCTCTCTTCATACCAAATCATTGACCTCCTTACCTAGGTCATTCTTTCCTACAATATCACCCAAAAATATTCACTAGCACCAACATATTATATATAGCACCAAATACACTCCACATATACAGGTACTGAACTCCTTCGTAGCACCAAGGTACACATGACAGGTACCGGTTTCACACACTAATCCTGTGTGGTAGATTAGATCCTTCCCAGGACTGTTTCTGCATCCGGTATCATGAGGTCATTTAAAGTGCGACCGTAAGAATCCTCAAATAGCACACTCCTTTTCTCTTATCCTGGGTGTTGATATGTGGGATGTCCAGAGATTCACAGTGGAGGTTGCATAGTGGCCATAAGCAGTACAACCACAACACCAGATGGGTTCCTCAAAGTAAAGCAATGGTGGTCGATGGGCCAAGCATCTCCTCCAACCAGCACTGGTCCTCTCTCCGCTCATAGGCGGGTACACCTGTGCGTATAAGAGCCGACGCCCGAGTGAGAATAATGCCAGATGGGCTTTTGTATTACCAAACATCATTACCAAATCTATTAATTCAATTATTATATTAAGCAAGGCTTTAAAATGTATATAAAATGTTAGATAGGCCTCTTTAAGTACTCTGGTGTCATACCAGCTGGAGGGCACTGACATGTGTGTACTAGAGCTGATGCCCGAGTGAGAACGTGGCTTGGCGTCACACACTGAATAGGCCTAGGGATACCAATGTTTACATTTTCACTATGTCTTTATTCTGGCCCCCACACACATACACCTTCCTATATATTGTGACTTTATGCTTTATAGTTACATAACTTAATTATAAATTACAGTATGTGTCTGGTTTGTCAGTTCCTCGTGAAATTACTTTGGCTACCTCAACAACTCGAAACTGTAGCCGCAGGCGGTTTGACCGCCAACGTGACAAAGGACTAGTTTCTTGGCTTGGGTATACTCACTTCACTTTATTCCCTATGTATGGTTCATTCCCCCACACTTGCAATTGTTTAGCACTTTCATAAGATTTCCGAATCATTGCACTGTTTGTGGTTATTCGTCACATGGGGTAAAGAGGTGTATTAAGCTCACACCGAGGTACACAAGATATTTTCCTTGGAGAACACTTCACATATGTCTGATACACTTATCCTCTTTCCAGAACCTTGTTCTCATATATTTTCATCTGATACCTGAGGTAGCTATGTTTACTAATCGCACGCAGACGTAAATACCACGATCTTCAGACACGTTACACACAGTTACGCTTGTTCACTATAGTACACTAGTCTGTATCAACTGGGCCTTAACAATCATAATATAAATACCATGAGTTCTCCTTAATACTATCAGTATACACCCTTAATATTATATGAATGTGCACTGGCACAATTCATATAAAACAACATATAGCATGCGAATTACCCTTTCCAAAAGTTTACCGTTTTCTGTGACTCTCCACAAGCGCAGTGAGTTTGAATGTTATGCAGCTGTAATATGAATCACAAGAGATTATAGAGACCAGTACTAATGTGTGCAGTACTCAGGTATGGCATTAATAGATTGTAATGCTTGCAAAAGTTCAGAAATGGTAACTGCTTAGCTGCTTCTGAAGAGTTGGGTGTCTGCCATACGGACATTAATCGTCTCAGGTTATCTGCATCAGTACAGTACAGGGTAGTAATAAATCAAACTTTTACATTTACAATAACTATTTTTTAATTAATTAAAAATAATAATAATGTTTAAGTAAGTAATAAATTTTTAATTCTGGAGTTGGGTTAGGTAGAATTTAGCCTACAGGAGACAGCAACAGGGGTAGACTGCAACTTCACATATAGGACACAGGCTGATTTTTTCTAGCCATTTTCAGACAAAAAAGTGCATTTTATATGCTGTAAAATATGGTACCTACACAAAAAATTCCTATACTGTTAATCCTGGACAATTACCCCTGGGTAATAAACAGTTATACCTGTACTGGACAATAAACAGTTATACCTGTACTGGACAATAAACAGTTATACCTGTACTGGACAATAAACAGTTAATTGTGGACAATATAAAGTTAAGTCAGGACAGTACTGTCCAGTGGCCATAAAATGTTCAAAACACTGTTCATCTGATAAGTGAAGTTAACCAATGTTGGGTCTGCTTAGTACTTGGATGGGTGATTGCCTTGAAACACCAGATGCTGTTGGCATTTAAAGTTAAGGATCCAACTGGAAATAAGCATCTCAAGGGTTTATTGGCTGTCCTTGGTCAAATTGCCTATACAAATCGGTGTGAACAATGCAGTACAGCACAGTATAAAGTTCGGTATGGACAATACACAGTTTGAAGGTGTGGACTGTAAAGTAATGCAAACCAATTAAAATAATATGGTTGTCTAAAAGTAAGTCATCATGGAAAGTCAATCAGTGATGTAGGTTTCAAAACCTTTCTCAGGTCTTGGATTTTGGTTGAAACCTAAAGAGACACCAAATTATTTATAAATTTTCAGGGTGTTGGGAGGAAGTTGTCAACTGGTTAAGTTTAGGTTCAAGTAGGGGAGATACTTTACCTCAGGTCATTACCTAGGCCACCTGAGTGGCAAAGTGACTCGGGTCAATCCTGGCACTGACCGGTATAATGTTCAGGTTGAACGTGCACGTAGCCTTAAATAGATAAAAATGAAGCCCCATAGATGCTGAACGTCAATAGATCTGCTAAGTATGTTGATGTTTCTTAAGTACAGTACAGTAAAACCTTGATAACTGGGCATGTATGGGGCTCTGTCCTTGTCGAATTATCCCAAATTCCGACTTATCAAGGCACCCCCCAACAAAAACACAACAATAAAGAATCATTGGCCCATTTATGTGTATGTACATCCAGGGTTCATCAAGGCAGATGAAAGAAATTTACCAAAAGTAGATGTCTTTATGATTGTAGAGTATTATCAAGAACTCCGCCATCCAGCTATTAAGCACGTTAAATTACATCTGTCATCTGATCATCTCAAGCCCATCCCCTGGCCATGGTCATAACCTAGTCCTTCCACAACATTAAATAAAGACATCAATGACGAAAACTTACATTTTCCAGACATGAATAGCGAGCAGTGATAAAAACTTCCATGTTGGAGTTATTGGTCTTTTGTATCATTTTGGCACCCAGCAAGTAAATACACACGATGATACTTGAGCAGTAATTTATTTTAACCTAAAAATAAGGTATACCTGTGTACGGTATATCAATTTAATACTCACATCAAAATGATCTTCACAACAGTAGATGCAGTATTTTGACATGGGGAAGTGCCTTCGAGCAGCAAGCCACCATCTCTTTCATATCTTTACATCTTTCGGAACTGTGATGAATATTTTGCCTGGTGAAGATTTGTCGTTACTCTTACACATTGGCACGAAGCACCAACGACTCTTTGTTCTTTGCTTGAACATTGTATATGGCCACAAGTCCTGTATTTCTGCTGGTAACAACACATACACCACAGCTGGCTGCCTCCTGCTGGGCAGCTCGCCCCAGCCAGTGACATTACAATCAATCACAGAGCTTTTCGCAAACATGTGACTTTTTAGCTACTTTAACCCTTATTTTGTGCACTTTTTGGCCCAATTTATTTACAAATATCATTACCACAGTGAATTTAATCATTTTCTTTACTCATTGACCTGCCATCTTAAGAAAAAATTCCAACTGTCAACTCATCCATTGCAAAAAGAAGTGTTAAAGGAATCTTGTGAGGGTTAGGAGGAGGGAGTCACCCACCCACCCATGCCAGCTGCTATCAGATAAACATTATCCTCCACATACAATACACTCCTACACTTATTTGTTCTTATATCTATCTTTATAGTACTGTACACTGTACAGTTTTCTCTTTACTCAAAGACAAATTCTGTGGTTACTTACATATAACACTTTACAGTAAATAACAATCATCTCGGTGATAACCAGACTTATATGTCTGATTTTCAACCCAGAGTTTTGTTTCATATTTTTTCTTGTTTGTGTAATATTCTTTTATTAACCTTGTTGTACACTTAAAGTCCTTAGTTGTTGAAGTGCAGTAATAACATAACAACAACTGATTTTCTTTACACAGTTCAGATAAATAGTGGTATCTCCTCCACCCATTCCCCCCCCGCCCCATATATTTGCTTTTTTGGACTGGGGTCTGCCCCAATTAGTTCAATTTATCAAGGTTCTACTGTACTGATCATATGATCATGCGAGAATATAAAATTGAGTAAAATATAAAAAATGGTGAATGAGACAACAGCCAGGAGGAGAGGACAAGTGACCCTTATGTGTGTGTGTGTGTGTGTGGGGGGGGGGGGGGGGGCGGGGTGACCATATCAACCCTCCCTCTCTCCACCACGCCCTGCCTCTACCACTCTCTCCTCCAACTTCTGTCTATATTCTCTGTAATTGTTCAAGTAAATAAGAACAAGAATAAGAAATAAGGTATGAGAGAAAGAATGCATAATCAAAGAATAAATAGAAAATAGATAAGAAAGAAATATTGTCTGTGGGAAAAAGGTAAATTTATCCCCATTCTCTAATGTTACTGACCTGACCTGATGCAATATCAATTCACCTATGGTATACAGTATTAACTATACTCTCATTTGCAGTAAAGATGGGGTGAGGGATTAGTGGTTCTCATATTACTGACCTGATGCATTGTGGGGTCACCAATTGTCAGTGTGGGGAATTAGTGGTCTCAAGACCTGAAGATGTTTGAATACAGACAAAAGTAATATACAGAACAGGTTGTACCCCTCTAGTCCGGCATTCTGTGGTCCGGAAACTCCCGTGGTCCGGAACGATTTTAATTTGTCCAATAAGTAGATAGACAGCTTCTTTTTTTTTTTTTTTTTTTTTTTTTTTTTTTTTTTTATTTATTTTTTTTATCTGAATTATTATTATTATTAAAGGAGTATTAAATTTTTGCCCCTCAGGCTCCAATGTGGCACTGTGACCTATGCCCGGGTGGGCTAATCCCCGTAAAAAAAAAAACAACAACAAAGCCACGGGAAATTAAGGTTTGTTTACACCTGGCAGTTCGGCTGCTCTCTCTCTCTCTCTCTCTGCTTGTCTATACAGAGTACAACATTTAACCCTTCAATATATATGAGCAGTAAATAAGTGTTGCTCTCATATTCTTATGTAGAGTAATGACGATATGTTTTCACATGTGCGCACTTACATACGCGCAGTCTCACTTTTTTTTTACCATTAATGGTTAGCTACTTATATTGTTCCATTTATTAACATTAAATAACATTACATGTACTTCAAACAACCATATTAATTTTTTTTACATTAATTCTACTACAGCTACAATCAGGGTCTTATTTTCTTCAGTTTATATGTAGAACCAATCAGTCACTGGTTTTGTAAGCTTTAACAAAAACAATGCCAGCGGTCGTCTCGTCTCCTCGTGTGTTTTAATATTCCACGTATTATTAATAAATTGTACAGGTAGTCGTCGACTTACGACCTTGATTGGTTACGGCCGCCCGGTCGTAAGTTGATCTGGTCATAAGTCGGCATATGTTATAATTACCTTACGTATATTATAATGTGTAGTGATAATATAATCATCTTTAAGTCATATTTTATCAACATTTTCTTTGTTCATTATTGTTACGGTCGTCAGGTTTAAGTAAATCACTGCATACTACAGTACAATTTAATTACCTTACGTATATTATAATGTGTAATGATAATATAATCATCTTTAAGTCATATTTTATCAACATTTTCTCTGTTCATTATTGTTACGGTCATCAGGTTTAAGTAAATCACTGCGTGTTTGTAATTGAGCGCGGGGATGCGCGCGGCTCCAGCTCCCGGCAGCGCCAGGAGGCTGGGGCCAAAACTGTCGTACCGCCGGTCGTAAAGTCGAACAGACGTAAGTCGCATAGGTCGTAAGTCGACGACTACCTGTATTCTTAATTTTGCACACACAAACATTAATTCAATAAAAACAAACTCAGAAGCATTAATTAAAATATACATGAACAGTAAATAAGTGTTGCTTTCATATTCTTATGTAAAGTAATGACGATATGTTTTCAAGTGTGCGCACTTATATACGCAATCTCTCTCTTTTTCTTTACCATTATCGTTAGCGACTTCTATTGTTCCATTCATTAACATTAAATAACATTACTTAAAACAACCATATTCATTTTACTACAGCTACAACCAAGGTCTTATTTTCTTCAGTTTTATATGCAGAACCAGTCAGTCACTGGTTTTGCAATCAACAAAAACAATGCTATCTAATTTCCTCGTGGTTTAATATTCTATGTATTATTAATGAATTGTATTGCTCATTTTGCACACACAAAGATTAATTCAATCAAAAAGACTTTCAATAATAAACAATAATGAATCTTTTGTACATAAGAGAAATGACGCTGTTTACACGATTGTGCATGTCGTCTGCACGTTGGTGGGCCGCTCAAACCCATCGAAATTCAAGTTTCCGCCGTCAAAATTTTAAATGTTTTTTTTTTGTGTGTTCAAATAGAAAACGTCGCATTAAAAACTCGCGAAATTTGAGAAGCTACTATATGACACTTAACCCTTTAATATATCTTCAAAGAGACCATGATGCAGAGAAAGTGGTGCTAGTGCTTCCAAGCGTAAGCACAAGTCACTATCTATCCAGGAAAAGGGTGAATTTCCATGGTCCGGAAATTTCCATTATTGGCTGTCTTGCAAGGATTCCAGCAATGCAAATTATAATCTCCTAACTTTAGTCTGAGATATTATATAAAATACACATAAACATAAAGAAATCACCAATCTTTTGTCTGGGAACACAAGGAGAGAGGTAGCCAGCGAGCATGGGGGAGGGGGGGGGGGTGAGGTGACAGAGTGTGGTGTTTGTTTATTTATTTGAGATAAGATGTGACAGTTGGCACTGAAGGCCTACATGTTTATTTATCATTACTTAAGAATGACTAAGCTCTTCTCATAATTTGCCACCTAAACGACCTGGGTGAATATAACTTACAAAGCTGGGATTCTTATAAGATAGTGATTTATTTGAATACCTGTATAAACAATCTATATTTGCAATAGACATAACAATTTAAGTTCCGTAATCTTTTTGTACATGTACAGTACAGGTTTGTTCCACGGTAAAATCTTTTGACCAACGAAAGAAAGCGAAAGTCATTGTTTTCGTCATGATTTTATCCCACTTTCCACTGTAATACGTACGTCATTTCAGCAAAAATATTACATTTCCATATTTATTTCTGAGAATATATATATTCATTCAGTCACAGTTAAGGTAAAATATACTTGTGATGTAATATTTTAATGAAAATACCCGGTGTTTAGAAATACGGTATCGTAGTTTTCTTTTGTTTCAAATTTAATTAGCAAAGATTGATGTTTCAAATGTAATGAACAAAAATTTATTTACAGCATCTATAAATAAACTTTAAAAAATTAATACTTTATGTTTTACATCGTCCTGTGCATACCATACCATGCATTTGGCTACTTTGGGCTTGCTATGATGACTCAAGAGGTCTGCCCTGGCAACTGTACCGACACTCACAGCTGGTGGTGCGTTAGTGCGTCGTTTCCACTGTTTACTGGTAGTTACTGGTAAATATTTTTCAACCTAATGAAACTATTACCCGTTTAGAGGTCGACCCCCAATTTTTTGCCAAATAATTTGGTCTTAAAAACTCGAACTACACACAGGTATATACGGTAAATAAGGAAATAGGGGGCCAGGGTTTTTTGGGGGGGGGGGGGGGGGGGGGGGGGCAGCAAAAGTATACGGATTTTTAGCATTCACGAGTATCTCTGTTACCTAACCCCCACGTGTGTTGAGGGCCGACTGTAATAGCCTCTGTATTTTTGCCTGTGGGGGCTAGGGGAGGTGGTGGAGGGAGTGATTTGCCACCTGAATGCCTGGGAACTTTTAAAGTGAGGAAATTGAACTGGCGTGAGTCTACAGTGCAAAATTTTAAGAGGAACTTAGAGGAGACCAAGAAGAGTATTGCAATGGCTAAAAATATTTCAGTAGTGATTGAAATGCGAGGCGGGCTATGAATGATAAAGGCAATAGAAACAGGTTGTTTGTGATAAAAGAGCATTTTCTTGTGAAATGGTTAGCTTGTAGAATGAAAGACAGTGCAAGTGTTAGCGGCCCTCAGATACGGAATAATCATCACACCAAGCACCTCAAAAACTCCCCCAAGCTAAATGTTATATTACTCAAACTCTTTTTTTGATAATTGAATAACAATTCTTTTTATTTCAGCTAACAAAAAGTGTTAGGAGGGCTTCAAAGGGGAAAAAATGGGTGAAATTCTTGTGGCGGCGGCACCAATAAACCCTTTTTACATGTATTTTAATGGCACACAAATAACGTTTTCGCTAATAATGGTGTTTTTCAGGCACCTATTAGACGTTATTGGTGAGAGCCTCTATACTGTTTTTATCTGTGCTTGTGACTGATGTCACTTTTGAAACTTTCACATTTCCCTGGCCAGGAGAAATACAGTAAAACCTCGATAAATCAGACTACAGTATTACCCCGCTTTACACGGTTTCACTTTCCGCGATTTCTCATTTACGCGGTACCTTGCCAGAACCAAACCTTCACTTTCTGCGGTGCATCTACTCATATACGCCATATACGCGGTGAAGTATAATTTTTTTTTTTATTTAGCTCATAAAATTCATACAAATTACCCGGCCAGAATATAGTTTACATTGCTGGAATTCTTACAATATGATGATCATTTTGAATATAAACATCATGGATTTTGCATTAGACATACAAATTTTAGATCTAATGTAATAATTTGGTTTACACAAAGCAAATATTTTATCTTTTGTGCAAAATATATGAAGTTTACATTCAAAATATTCCCTGACCTGCAAGGAATCCAGAAATGTCAATTATATTATCCTAACTTTAGTCTGAGTTATTTATTACTAAAAATGTAAATACAGTGAACCCTCACTTTAAGCGGTTAATTCAACCCACAGGGTACCGCGGAAATTGAGAAACGCGTAAAGTGAACAACATAACATATGGGATTAATTGAAATAGAGACCGGGCTGACCCCCAAACTCCACTTTTTCAGACACAATAACTATGTTGTAGTAAAAATAACTTCTTAATTTTATGATGGCATGCACACACAATTAATAATTAAGAGAAATATCAATAATATTAGGTTTTTTAACACTTACATTAGTAGAAAAGATGGTTGGGCACACGGGGATGGGCAGTTGGTTCCGAGGCAGAGGGCAGATTATTGGCCCTCACCTGTATCAATTGTATCACTATCCACCACAGAGGCTTGCAGGGCCTCTTTGTCAAACCCCCCAAAGTTCATATAAGTCCATATCCTCACTAAAATTATCACTATCACTGACTTGGGCCGGCTGTAGTGGGTGGCGGGTGAAGAACTGGTACTGTTTTGATGACTGGGCGACCTTGTGCGCACCATTTTCGCGCCTCTTACACAACATGGCGGATGGCGAGAGGTTTGGATCCAAAAATGGCGCGGCTTGCCAGCCGCTATCCCCGTAATGGGGTTCACGACCGTAGAATGTGAGCATGTTAGGTTCTGGCAAGGCACCGCGTTAACGGTGAAACGCGGAATGCGGGACCGCGTAATGTGAGGATTGACTGTATATATATATATATATATATATATATATATACTTCATTTTTAGTCCATTTAACACGCGGACTTTGAACATATAATCAACGACCTCACCAGCAAGGAATCGAACCCTCGACCTACTGGGTGTGACTAGGGAACGCTTACCGGCTAGGCCACAAGGACACTAAAAGAAGTTCTAGACTCTGTTATATTTCACACAAAGCCTGTTCATCGAGCTGATGGCGCCGTGAACCTCATTGGGAAACTGCCCGTGCCTCGTATGTGGTGTCAGTAGCATTTTACCGAATCCAGCTGGTATGAAACGCGAGGTACATATATATACAGTGACCCCTCGTTTAACGAACGCCTCGGTTAACGAAATTTCGGTTAACGAACTGCCTTCCATAAGGATCTTCAATTCGGTTAACGAACAAAAATTCGGTTAACGAATTTCTTACGAACCGACCTCAACATGTTTTCGCTTGCACTGACCAGGCAACCAGCCTTAGTATCAGTCCGCCAATACATTAATCGGTTCTAGGGCTTAAATTCCTTACTATTTTAGTAAATATCAAGAAGTTTATACTATTCAATAATTTTAAAAGTTTAATATTAAATTTTTTAGTCATTTTAACAATTATTGAACATAATTGAAGGTAAAGTGACTAGTTTAATGCGCGGCATCCAGCCTCTTAACACAGCAAACAGGCGTTAGTCTCTCTGTTTTCACTGGAGGTAACATCTTGCTTGAGACTCTCTTCAACTAAATGCTTTTTTTCTGTGTTTCCAAGCAAATTATTGGTCATTTTGAAATATATTTTACATATTGACAATATATAATGCAGTGCAGTGTTGATTTAAAGAAAATAATCTTGAATTACACCAAGAGAGCTAAAATTTTATGGGTGAAATGGCGCCATGGGGTGACTTCTCTTCCACCCCAATGCCTTCTCTTCTTCCTTCTCCTCCACCCCCATTCTAAATCCCATCATCATCATCATCATCCAGGAGCCTTCTACAAATACACCTCAAAGTAAGTGAACTTTTCTACCATTTTTGTTGAATTTAGGAAATTTTCGGTGAGCTGGAACCAATTACCCAAAAACCCATTGAAACAATGGTTTCGGTTAACGAACTTTTCGGTTAACGAACGACCTTCTGGAACGGATTGAGTTCGTTAACCGAGGGGTCACTGTACTTCATTTTTAGTCCATTTAACACGCGGACTTTGAACATATAATCAACGACCGCACCAGCAAGGAATCGAACCCTCGACCTACTGGGTGTGACTAGGGAACGCTTACCGGCTAGGCCACAAGGACACTAAAAGCAGTTCTAGACTCTGTTATATTTCACACAAAGCCTGTTCATCGAGCTGATGGCGCCGTGAACCTCATTGGGAAACTGCCCGTGCCTCGTATGTGGTGTCAGTAGCATTTTACCGAATCCAGCTGGTATGAAACGCAAGGTACATATATATACTTCATTTTTAGTCCATTTAACACGCGGACTTTGAACATATAATCAACGACCTCACCAGCAAGGAATCGAACCCTCGACCTACTGGGTGTGACTAGGGAACGCTTACCGGCTAGGCCA
Source organism: Homarus gammarus (assembly GCA_958450375.1). Lineage (NCBI taxonomy): Eukaryota > Metazoa > Arthropoda > Malacostraca > Decapoda > Nephropidae > Homarus > Homarus gammarus. The sequence continues at coordinate 48,126 of CAUDMG010000075.1, read as the reverse complement.
CAAGGACACTAAAAGCAGTTCTAGACTCTGTTATATTTCACACAAAGCCTGTTCATCAGCTCGATGAACAGGCTCCAATATCAAGAATAATATGGATCTGGTTGATAAACTCAATAACTTGCACATTAATCATGATTTTAAACTGGTCAGCTTTGATGTAACGTCACTTTTTACAAAGGTCCCAGTTGATGATTTACTAGAGTTCCTCATAGATTCCCTGGATAACATTTCACTGCCCGTCTCGAAAGATGACTTCATCGAACTCATCAAACTATGTATTAAGGATTGCAAATTCGAATTCAATGGGGAATATTATGCTCAAAAATTTGGTATGGCAATGGGTAATCCACTCTCACCTGTATTAAGCAACCTATATATGGAATTCTTTGAAAAGAAACTATTAAGTAATATTTTACCACCCTCAGCAGTCTGGTTTAGATATGTTGATGATGTATTATGTCTCTGGCCATGTAATGAGGACCTAAAAGTTTTCCTACCACAACTTAACAACTTAGCCCCCTCGATCAAATTCACTGTGGAATTAGAGCAAGACTGTAAATTGCCATTCCTAGACTGTCTGATACACAGAATGGGTAACACTTTCAAGTTCAGTATTTATAGAAAACCAACCAATGTGTGTTCATACATTCATTATTATTCTGCCCACCATAATAAAGTCAAACAGTCAGTATTTACAACAATGTTTTTACGTGCCTTGAGAATTTGCAGTCCGGAATTCATCGATGAGGAATACAAATATATATATAATATTGGCTCAAACCTTAAATACCCTAGATCTTTCATAGACAAATGCTTAAACATTACTAAGAAAACTTTTTATAGAACTGATCCCAAGCCCACCCATGACCATAAGAATATCTTAATATTACCATTTCACAAAAATTTCTCACACATTCCGGCACAGCTAAAATCTTGGAACGTCAATGTGGCATTTAAAAACTCATGCACTGTTAAACAAATGTTAATCAAGAACTCCCCCAACAACACAATTGGTTGCATTTATAAAGTTCCTTGCAAGGAATGTAATATGTTTTACTTAGGCCAGACAGGTAAAGATCTTGTAACTAGAATTAAACAACACAAATACAGTGTCAGGACAGGCCAGGAATCCAATGCTCTGTTTGTTCATTTGAGGGATAACAAGCATTGCATTGACTGGGATAATGCCTCCTCAATATTACCATGTAATTCAATTGATAGTAGGAACATCATAGAATCTAGTCTTATTAAACATACCGAAGCATTCAACATGAATTTGAGTAACGGCATGTACAAGCTGGACAACTTTGTAATTAAGAAGATTTGTGATCAGGTGAGAGGGCGGGTCACTGTCCCATCTGACCCAACCACCAACCGTTGTGTGCCATTTAAAGATTAGTAGGGTCATTACCTGACCATTGTGGACCTGGTCTCACCCTCCTCTGTATATATTCATCTTGTTCTGCATTACTCTATCTAGTCTGTACTCACCCCTGAAGATGTGAATTACACGAAAGCGCTTGGGAACTTCGTGTTTTCTTCTTTCCTGGTGGTTATCAGCATATACCTAGATCACGCGCACCTACAGTGATTTACTTGCATATATATATATATATATATATATATATATATATATATATATATATATATATATATATATATATATATATATACACAGTGGGGTATGCTATAACGAATCTAATTGGTTCTAGAACCTTATTCGTTATAGCATTCGTTCGTTATAGGATTAATCCGTTCCAGGCCCCCAAACACAACCACTTAACACTGAAAAATGTAATATAAAATCGTAAAAAAGTGCATAAATATGCATCTAAACCCCTGAAATAAAGAATATCATTAATATTTGTAATAAAAAACAATAAATTAGTAAAAAAAAAAAAAAAAAATTTTTTTTTTTAAATAATGTTCGTTGTAGGAGTTTCGTTCGTTATAGCATTCTCAATTTTATAGGTAAAACCGTTCGTTATAGGAATATTCGTAGTAGGATCCGTTCGTTATAGCATACCCCACTGTATATATATATATATATACAGTCAACCCTCACTTTACGCGGTTAATGTAACCCACAGGGTACCGCGGAAAGTGAGAAACGCGTAAAGTGCATAACATAACATATGGGATTAAATGAAATACCGGTAGAGACCAGCTGACCCCCAAACTCCACTTTTTCCAACACAATACCTATGTTCTAGTAAAAATAACATCTTAATTTTATGATGGTACATGCACACAATTAATACTTAAGAGAAATAGAGAAATACAGTCGCCAAGTTAATGTCCATTCAAATAATGGACTCAACTCCCTCCCCCTCTTCTCACACTACACTCCCTGGCTCTTCCCTCTCTGAGAAATTTTGGGGGGAAAACCAGGTATAGTAATAAATAATACCTCAAACTAAAGTTAGGATAATATAATTGACATTGCTGGATTCTTTGTAAGACCAGGAATATTTTGAATACAAATGTCATATATTTTGCACAAAAGATAACATATTTACTCAGAGTAAACATTATATCTAAAATTTGTATGTCTAATGCAAAATCTATGATGTTTATGTTCAAAATGATCATCAAATTGTAAGAATTCCAGCAATGTAAATTATATTCTGACCGGGTAATTTGTATGAATTTTATGAGCTAAAACAAATATCTTCAGTTAATAAAAAAAAAAATATTCTTCACGACACTATCTGTCAGTCAAAGTACCCCACCTTGCATCCCCCCCTCTTCCAACCGGGCCAGATGGTTGGTCCGTCCCAACCCTCCCCCCACCAATCCTCCCTTCAAGGGAAAGGTTGGGTGAAAAAACTAGATTTTAACATTTAGTCTTAAATAATACCTCAGATTAAAATTAGGATAATATAATTGACATTGCTGGATTCCTTGTAAAACCAGGAATATTTTGAATATAAATGTCATGTATTTTGCACAAAAGATATCATATTTACTCAGAGTAAACATTATATCTAAAATTTGTATGTCTAATGCAAAATATATGATGTTTATTTTCAAAATGATCATCAAATTTTAAGAATTCCAGCAATGTAAATTATATTCTGGCCGGGTAATTTGTATGAGCTGAAACAAATATCTTTAGTTAATAAAAAAAAAAAAAATATTCTTCACACCGTGGTGCCAGGTGGTCGGTCGCCGGTCCCTCCCTCCCTCCCACCCCCCACCAACCCTCCCTACCAGATGAATGTGTGGGAATACCAGACTGTTTACCTTTTTAGTAATAAATAATAAATCAGACTAAAGTTAGGATAATATAATTGACATTGCTGGATTCCTTGTAAGACCAGGAATATTTTGAATATAAATTTCATCTATTTTGCACAAAAGATAACATATTTACTCAAAGTAAACATTATATCTAAAATTTGTATGTCTAATGCAAAATCTATGATGTTTATATTCAAAATGATCATCAAATTGTAAGAATTCCAGCAAAGTAAATTATATTCTGCCCGGATAATATGTATGAATTTTATGAGCTAAATAAAAAAATTATACTTCACCCGTGTAAAGGGGTACACCCACAGCGGAATGTGAGCATCCTGGGTTCTGGCAGGGCACTGTGTAAACGTGGAAACGCGGAATGTGGGACCGCGTAAAGTGAGGGTTGACTGTATGTATATATATATGTATATGTATATATAATATATATATATATATATATATATATATATATATATATATATATATATATATACACACACTTCATTTTCAGTCCATTTAACACGCGGACTTTGAACATATAATCAACGACCTCACCAGCAAGGAATCGAACCCTCGACCTACTGGGTGTGACTAGGAAACGCTTACCGGCTAGGCCACAAGGACACTAAAAGCAGTTCTAGACTCTGTTATATTTCACACAAAGCCTGTTCATCGAGCTGATGGCGCCGTGAACCTCATTGGGAAACTGCCCGTGCCTCTTATGTGGTGTCAGTAGCATTTTACCGAATCCAGCTGGTATGAAACGTGAGGTACATATATATACTTCATTTTTAGTCCATTTAACACGCGGACTTTGAACATATAATGAGGTAAAAGATCCTTCTGGACCTCGGACATCTCCCCAGACATTGTGGATACAACATCCACCCTACAGACACGGCCTAGGCTGCGTTAGGGACCTGTATGGATGAAGGGACGGGCACTTACTAACTGGTGACAACAACATCACGTTTCAGGGGACGTTAAAGACATACATATGACTTCACTCAGAGCATATCAACTACGTTACTGTAACGCTTGCACAAGCAACTATTAATTGGGTCAAATCACTTAAAGAAGGGCAAATTACAACACAGCGTGGAATGGCATACCTGTATGGATGAAGGGACGGGCACTTACTAACGGTTGAAATGCCCGCGGCGCCCTCACTCAAAACAGGCCAGGGAGTCCAGCTACTCCTATTCCGATGAATTAATTTACTGTACACTCTGACGTTGAAACTGAGACTATGGACTCATTTTCATTCTCTACTATTATCTCAACTAACAATGCTCTGACTCAGCTATCGAAAGCAAAATTAAATTGATTACAAAGGGTTGGATGGCAACAGGTCCCAGCATACAGCGTCTGCTCCCATAGACAAAGGCGGGGGAAACAGAGAAAACGGGGAACGTTTCCACTGGGGGACTCAGGAGGTTTTGTGGACGTTTGAGCGTAATATGAATCCTTAAGGTTTTCAGGTTAGCTCTTATCATGACCATTACAAAGCTTCCTCCTTCCTCAAGATTTATATTATGCGGTAACGTTCAGAAAACACGTAAGTAGTGACATACACATTAAATCATTAATATAAAGTATAAATGCTCATACAAAACATTGCACCAATTATATCAATAATAATTGAAAAATAATTCCCTACCGGTGGTCAGGATTAGGTACAAGAAATGGAAATCTGTTAACATACTACTAGAATGTGACACACCTTCATAAAAAAATATATTGGGATACATATTACAAAATAGCACCAAAAATAATAGCACATGGGGTAAGGTACATCATGTCATAATAATACTGAATGGTGGTAAATACGTCAAATCATGTCATAATAATAAATGGTGTTACATACATCATATCATATAATAATAAATGGGGTTACATACATCATATCATATAATAATAAATGGGGTCAAGTACATCATCATAGAATAATAATGATTTGAGTTACATACCTCATATCATATAATAATAATAAATGGGGTTACATGTTACAAAATATATCCTGACATCGGTAAATAAAATGCACTCAAAATTTCCTTACAGAACTCAAATTTCAATGTTCATAGATCATGAAAGTTTTTTTTATGTGATTGGTCAAATGCTTACAGGACACACTGAGATTTAACAAAGATTTCTCAAGCTAGGACATAGACGCACGGACCCCATCAAGTCAAAGGAATGATTTGTTGCCCTTAATCTAAAGAGTTATGTCGCATTCACGAGAGGCAGCACCATTCCAGGGACTCCGAACGAGCGGGTATTCCCAAGAATTCAATGCTAACGAAACGGTCCTCATGAGAACACTACCAAACCAAAAACTGTCTGTACTTATGGCATTTGCCATGTAGAAGTAATAGCACCATATTTCTATGCCCGACTACTCCCTGAAAGTCACGAACTCTACACCTATATACCAACAACACCCAGCCTACGTAGGACTTACCAACCGGAACTTGAGAATTCACCACTGGTATCTTTACTCATACTAGTAACAGATACCCTTCAGATGATTGCATAACTGCCAATACATCTTCCAATCTCTGTCTTTACTGCAAATTGACCCTTCCTCTGCAAAATACTTTTAATAAAAAAAAATCATCAATTCTTTACCTCTCCCTTTACCACAAGTTACTTATAACTGATTGTGCACTTCATTATCAACCAATGAGGGTCACTTAAAAGCTCACTGCTTTTAAAGATCCAGTCTCACCACTGGTTTTCTCATCCTTACGGGAAATCGGGGAGCAGGAGCAACTACTGTTCTCTCCTCATCCCGTATAGCATCTCTCTCATCAGGTTCTGATTCTGAGGAAGAATCATCAGGGGGAACCTGGATGTCATTTACATGGACAAACATATCTCTGTTGATACATCTTTTCACCTTTTCTGCTGCTCGTCGAATTACTTCTGTCTCATCTGAAAGGTGGGTTAACTTGTACGCTGCACCATTACGTATTACTTCAGTTACTGTATATGGGCCCTTCCACTTAGCATTTAATTTTCTACTGGTACCTGGGATAGTAACTTCATCTCTCACCCAAACAGTTTCCCCTAGCTGTACTGTCTGATTGACTCTATCTCGGTTTGCTACGTTCCGGAATTCTCTAGACATTCGTTCAGAAGTTTCCTTAATTACTTTGTGAGCTTCTCTCAACCCTTCAGTACTCTCGTTTTCTATTATTGGTAACTCAATTCCCACTTGTCTCTGTGCATGCCGGGAGAAGAATGCGAAGTGTGGCTGCACTCCAGTCGTTGTGTGAACAGAAGTGTTCAACGCATATTGGGTCGGACCCAAGAATCGTGGCCAGCGACGCGGGTTATCTTCACACATTATTGACAAAATGTTCTTAAAAGTTCGGTGCATTCTCTCCGTGATACTGTTACCTCGGGGGTGGTAAGGCAAGGTAAAATACACTTGAATGTTAGTTAATCGACAGAGCTCCCTGAATTGTGCGGCAGTAAATTCTCCTCCATTATCCGCAATCACTACTTTAGGACTACCGAAGACATTAACAAACTTTTCAAATTCACGGGTAACTTCTTGCGTTGTCTTCGTGCGCAATGGATAGAAGTTAACGAACCTTGAGTAATGATCTATGATCGTTAACACATATCGGTAATCATTGATCCCGGAATGCATGTCGGTTAAATCCACCGAAATTCGTTCTAGTGGTTTGCTTACGACTGGTAGTTCTTGCCAAAGTTGCGTAAGTCCCTTAGTTCCCTTGAACCTTTGACACGTCTCGCATGATGCTACATAATCAACACAATCTTTACGGTAGTTAGGCCAATAAAACAAATTAGCTACTCAGGTGATGGTCTTCCACCGTCCTAAATGACCTGAGGTGGCATTGTCATGCGCCAACTCTAATGCGGCTTTACGTAAATGTTGCGGGATTACGAGACAATACTTCAATGCTTTATCGAGTTGTTCTTTTACTAGGTACAATACTCCATTTATTACTTCAAAGCTATCAACGGTGGCCTTTGGGTACTTATGTTGTGGAATTTTTCCTCCTGCTAAATACTGTTTTAACTCTTGCCATCTTGGTTCTTTTTGTTGTTCTTTACCAAAGTCTGCCTGTGTGAAACCTTCTAGTGTGGGAAGTTGAGCGGCAACATGGTCGTGCATGACTTTTCTCAAGGCTCTGACTGGTCGACTTAATGCATCAGCCACTACATTAGCTCTACCGGGGTTATATTCAATGTTATTAGCGTAATCTCTCATTTCCAAGATCCAACGGTTCATTCGCTGACTTTTGGTTTTCTTTCTAAAGACGGAGGTTAGAGGTTGGTGATCTGTCTTAATTGTAAACTGCGTACCCCAAAGAAAATGATGGAAGAACCTGCACGCTAATACAATGCCTAACGCTTCTTTATCTGTGGTGGAACAACGAGTTTCTGCCGGCTTTAACTTTCTAGAAAAATAACCCACCGGTCGTAAAGAGCCATCTTCTTGTATCTGATTAAGGGAAGCGCCTACGCAGAAATTGCTGGCATCACTATGCAGTTCGAATGGTTTATAAATATCGGTCTTGACAAGAACTGGGTATGAAGCTAGTGCTTGCTTTAACTTCTGAAATGCTTCTTGACACTCATTGGACCATGCAAAATCAACAGTCTGTTTCGTTAACTCAGTGAGGGGGTAAGATACTTTGGCAAACTCGGGAACATGCTTACGGTAAAATCCACACATACCCAAAAATTGGCGGACTTGTTTAACATTGGTTGGGGGTTTACAATCAGTCAAAGCCTGGATATTTTCTGGGTCAGGCTCAATGCCTCTCTCTGAAACTACATGTCCTAAGAATTTAACTTGCTTATGGCCAAATTGACACTTAGACAAATTTAGTTAAATACCCATCTCTTCAAATCTCTCAAATACTCTGGTGAGTCTTTGCAACAAGGTGGGGAAGTCAGGAGCCCATACTATTACATCATCAAGATAGTTTCGTACCCAGTCTTCAACTGCTAATGGACCTAATACTCGGTTTACTTCTCGAGTGAAAACGGCAGGACTAGCTGAGAGTCCAAACGGAAGGCGTGTGAACCTCCATAGATTGTACCCATCGCTAAAAGTAGTTAGATCTCGGCTGCTGTCGTTAAGGATGACCTGATAATATGCATCCTTCAAATCTAATGTGGCATAATATTTATTTCCCGCAGCTTTCTCTACTAATTCGTCAATTCGTGGCAAGGGTTGTATGTCGACCTTCAAATGCTTATTGACTGCTCGAAAATCTAAGCACATACGCTTTGAACCGTTGGGTTTTGTTACTAGAACAATGGGGGATAACCAGGCGGCAGTCGATGGTTCAATGATATTACGATCCCTCATATCTGTTATCATTTCTTTAATTATCTCCTTTGCTTTCTCGGGGTGTCTATACTGTGGTCCTCCGACAGGATTGTGGTTGGCGAGCTGAATGTTAGCGGGTATACCAGCAATTGACCCTATTTCATGTGGTCCTAAAACAAATAAGGAATCATGAGCTAGAATTACTTTCCGCAAATGTTTACGCATGTCTCTGTCTAGATGGTTCCACGGTTGGTTTCTAATTAACTCATTCAACTTCTCTTGTCTAGTGGTTCCGCCTTTTACTTCGTCACATTCCGGTATCATACTGTTGGAAATCTCTTGGGCATGTCTTACCTTCTTTACTGTACCGTTGGGAATTCCGGCACAAATTACACAGTCAGAGGACGGTACTCTCTGATCAGCACCAACATTGACTTTTAATTGGTTTGAGGATCTCCTCTCCCCTTCTGTTTGAATGACTAGGTGATGAGGTGCACAAAGGGAGAATTCAGTTGAAAACTTTACTTTACACAATTTGTCATAGACCTGTTGAATATGTCCCAAGTGATTGCCCTTAGTGTCAACATACGAGATTATCTCCTCCGGTATTAACTCATATTCGCCAATGACAGTGCCAACTCTCAAATACACTGATTTATCGGTACAATTACTTACCGGCAAATATATACGTGAATCTGGCTGTACTCTAACACATATCTCTGGTTGTTGGTTGAAACTTTTATGCGCGAATCGTATGCTCAGAATTTGACCTATCTCTACTTTCACCTTGATGGATAAGATCGGTGCATGGTGGCCTCGTACAATAGTTTTCCTATCAATATGGAGCCTCTTCAACTGTGGTGGACAAGGTACATCGGGCTTTAATGACAATCTATTGACGCATTTGATTCCTTGCATGTGATCTCTCATTACTACTTTCCCATATTCATGTGACTGGCCTGCCCAAATGAAAAGTTTCCTTTTACGTTCCCAGGTTACTCTAAATCTACCAAGGAGATCTGCTCCGAATAGCAATTCTGCATTAAAATATTTATCATCCACCACAATAGCATGGTGTCTGACTTTCAACTGGGGTGTTACTTGTACTGTTATGACTACTTTACCTTTAATTTTTAACTCGTCTCCCATAACACCCTGGTATCTATCTTTACAAGGTTTGATGGGTTGCAAATTCAAAGTTTTTACAAGACTCTCCTGAATTAAGGTGGCTTCACTACCTATATCTATTAAAGCAAGACAGACCCGTTCATTTACAGTAAACCAAGTGCAACGAGACACATTGGAAGGGACCCGCTTATGTCAATATTTTGGATATTGCCGACGATTGGAGCGTCCGGGGCAGCGTTGACTGTTTCTCCGACATCCTACTTCTAAGCAATCCCAACATGAACGTGGGGGTGGATTTAAGGGGCAAGTAGAAGTATCATGATTCGGTGTTCGGCAATATGGACAGTAAGGTCCCTGTCGCTTTCCAACTAACTTTTTACGAGGACTTTCAAATAAGGCTACAGCGTGTTGATCTCGCTTACTACTGGTATCCCAAGCTCCTCCTGTTACGTTACCTTCTGCCCTACTGGCTCTTTCATTCTTTATTGGGAGTTCTTGGTTCGCCTGCTTGTGAACTGGCCGGATACCAGGATACCCAGTTCTGTTACTTCTCAGATAGCTATGTCGGAGTTTCTCCAATTGTTCGGCCATCATGTCTACTGGACAACAAGGGGAATAGTAAGATATCAACTCGTCTTTCAACTGTTCTGGCAGTTTCTGGTACAATTTATCTTTCAACGTTTGTTCTTCACCTTCCCTGGGCCCATACCGGCGGAAAATGGTGGTGAGAGCGGATTTAATTTGGCTCAAGAGGCACCGGGGATCATCTTCCAAATTGTACTCTAACCGCGCAAATTCCTGCCAGGCAACTTCCAGAGGGATTGGTTTCACAAACAATTTCCGCAAGGTTGCTTTAAGTTTATCCCAATCTTCCTCATCGGTACCGAGTTCTACTTGGACCATGTCTTCAATCTGCGGGTCCATGCGGTCGGTAGCTACATACCATCTATCCCTTGAGCTAATTGCGCAATACTCTACTCTCTTACAGAATTTAGTTAAGATGGTGTCTGCGTTAAGACCAACGAGGTCGTCATAGGACAGCCTCGGAATGTATTGGTGGTAATGGGGGCCAGGAGGTCGGCTGGGTATATCGTTAGGAGGGGGCAAAAGTGGAACCACGGCAGGAGGGGGCACAAATGGAACCACGGCAGGAGGGGGCAAAAATGGAACCACGGCAGGAGGGGGCAAAAATGGAACCACGGCAGGACGAGTAGGTACAGCCGGTTCTTCCCTCTGTTCATCAAGCAAAGCTTGTTGTCTCCTTATCGTATCCATAGACTCAGCGAGTTTAGCCCGAAGAGCTTGGACTTCTGTTGCTGAATCAACAGCGGCTTTGGCCGTCATGGCCCCCTTATTTGCGTTAGCATCTGCCATTGTGTTACAACAAATCACTACAATAACCCACTTTAAATACGATACATGCACAGTTCTCACTTAAGACCCAAGGACTGGTACTAATTTGCTGCAATACCACTAAACACTCCATGCATCAACTATTCAAAATACTGTTCAGATTATTAATCTCCCAAAAGATAATATTATTGCATGAAAACTTCACTGAGACACTTTGCCATTCACAAACTCAGTATGGTGCAACACTGCGTGAACACTTCACGAATTTCTGTACTCACAATTCTGGGTCCATACACTTGTATAACACTTTCCATATACCGTATCACCATAAGGTCCTCACCTATATAATACAGGTAGTCGTCGACTTACGACCTAGATTGGTTACGGCCGACCGGTCGTAGTCGTAAGTCGGCCTATGTTATAATTACCTTACGTATATTATACTGTAATGTGTAATGATAATATAATCATCTTTAAGTCATATTTTATCAACATTTTCTTTGTTCATTATTGTTACGGTCGTCAGGTTTAAGTAAATCACTGCATACTACAGTACAATTGGTTTATTATTTACACTGGGGCTGGGGCCAAAACTGTCGTACCGCCGGTCGTAAAGTCGAACAGACGTAAGTCGCATAGGTCGTAAGTCGACGACTACCTGTACTGTATTCTGAAAGTACACTGGCATTAGAGTTCACATAACATACGCTACACAAAATAATGAACCGTTAGCACCTGGTTAAAATAACTTTAAAATTATAGCATATACATAGGAATATTAATAGTAGGAACTGTAAACTGCCCTAAGATATTAAGTAAATGGAATATATATCCAACCTAACACATAACTAAAGAATATTACAAGTACAGAATTAGCATCCACTTAACCTTTGCATATAGTGCAATGCTTCTGTTAGCACTCAGAATTAAAACACTAGGCATTCACACGATGGAACATTTCACAACTAGTGCCACGGCCCAAACATGTATTCACTGTCTGTAAGTAATACTAAGTTAACAACGGAAAAAAAATTTGGGGGCTGATTGTTACACATCAAAATTCTTCCAATATTAATGAACCTTATTCACACTCTACCCTCAAGTTATTGTTGCAGGTATCATTCACTTTAAACAAGACTTTTTTCTAACCTAACTCCAAGGTATTTCTTTGAACTTATTTCACTTTCTCTGCAAACCTCCACAAAAAGCTGTACCTCGGAAAAATATGGAACAAAATCATTAGCAATCTGAAATACTCATTAGTTACAGTGGAATGGTTATTAAATACCAGTACAGAGAAATGGTTATCACTCAGTTAAAACTACAGTATCACAGTCATTCCTCCCAACTCGATACTATGTTCATTACATCACCGTAGCTGCCACCATTTATGAGGGCCTGAACTGTCACCATTGGTAGCGTGATGCTAGGAGGCTCGTGGGTAGGTGTAATGATAGTATCAAGCAATCGGGAAGAAATAACGGTAAATACTGTAGGTAAATAATAGACACAATTATACAAATACAAAGTTTATTTAAACATGAATATGAAATTAGAAGAAAGAATTTATTTGTACTAACAGACGAAATCTAGCACTAGGCCCTCAGGCTCAACATACTCACACCATTATTGGGTGGACATATTCAATAATACTTCCAACCCTACTGGGTGGACATACTCAATACCGCAACTATTATAGTCACTTAGCACCATAAATACTAGGGCAACTGCCACTACAACACTCAGTCGTCAGGTGTGATACTCAAGCAACAGCCATGGGGTCCAGCCACCATGGAGTACTATCCGACGAATTCTGGAGATCCCAGTGGATTAATTCCACCACACAAATAGCCCTACTGAGTTGGACACTCATCCACCAATGATGGGGGCTGGTAGTGGTGGGTGGCTTGGTGATCCGGCGTCACCTCGTGGGCCGAGCGTTAGGGCTAGACGAGCCAGCTATGGGGGCTATAGGTAGTCTGAAGTGTCTAACGGCCGGGTCTCACGAAGGTAAAAGATCCTACTGGACCTCGGACATCTCCCCAGACATTGTGGATACAACATCCACCCTACAGACACGGCCTAGGCTGCGTTAGGGACCTGTATGGATGAAGGGACGGGCACTTACTAACCGGTGACAACAACATCAGGTTTCAGGGGACGTTAAAGACGTAAATATGACTTCACTCAGAGCATATCAACTACGTTACTGTAACGCTTGCACAAGCAACTATTAATTGGGTCAAATCACTTAAAGAAGGGCAAATTACAACACAGCGTGGATTGGCCTACCTGTATGGATGAAGGGACGGGCACTTACTAACGGTTGAAATGCCTGCGGCGCCCTCACTCAAAACAGGCCAGGGAGTCCAGCTACTCCTATTCCGATGAATTAATTTACTGTACACTCTGACGTTGAAACTGAGACTATGGACTCATTTTCATTCTCAACGATTATCTCAACTAACAATGCTCTGACTCAGCTATCGAAAGCAAAATTAAATTGATTACAAAGGGTTGGATGGCAACAGGTCCCAGCATACAGCATCTGCTCCCATAGACAAGGGCGGGGGAAACAGAGAAAACGGGGAACGTTTCCACTGGGGGACTCAGGAGGTTTTGTGGACGTTTGAGCGTAATATGAATCCTTAAGGTTTTCAGGTTAGCTCTTATCATGACCATTACACATGAAAACTCAGTTTTCCTAATTTCGAGCCATAATATATAGCAACGGGGCGACAGGGACAATAAATAGTAAGAAAAGTTTAATACATTTGAAAGGGTCGTGGTACAGAAGGAGGGACACGTCTATTTCCTGATCACTTGATGTCAGCCCGTCCATGGCTAATGTTGCCGTGTCGTCATTTATTTGTCTGTTACCTTCGCCTTTGTAGCACCTGGGTAACTTACCTTTTTGTCAGATATGCAATATGAATTTCATTAATATGCTAAATTTTAAAGAATATTAGCAAAACATCTTATAGAATTAATTCTATCAAGCCTGCGTGGTTCCAAACTTCTCATACGCGTCCACCATGGGTGACCCATAGACTCCATACAGTTGCCCCGACACTGTTCACCCACTTTGCCAAAAACCATCAAGGAAAGTTTCCGCTTGTTTGCATGCTGTTTATTAATTTGAACCCTTCATAGTCCCAATAGAAAATGGGTAAGCCACAATATTCACAGCGATTTAGGAAGGAATGGCTCAGAGATGACAGATACAAAAATTGGCTTCTGGAGGTGCCAGGAGATGATAAAAAAGGATTTTGTAAATTTTGCAAGTGTACTTTGTCTGCTAAGTTGTGCGACATTGAAAAACACAAGAAAGCAGAAGAGCCGTTTAGTGCAAAAAGACAGACAATTTTACCATTCAAGAAACTTGGTGAAGAAAAAAAAGTGGAGGGAACTCTGGCCATGTTTGTAGCTGAACATTATTCTATTCGTGTGGTAGAACACTTAAGTGAAGTGTGTAAAGTATGTTCTAGTGACAGCAAGGCAGGCAGTGAACTCAGGTTAAAAAGATCAAAGTGTTCTGGGATAATATGCAATATTCTTGCGCCACATTTCACAGAAAATCTGAAAAATGATATTTTTACATAACGCATTTTATTTATACTCCGTCCATTATAGTCGGCATTATGAAAATATTATTTGCATCAAATTACTGAAGGGGGGAATAATAGCTAGCGACTTTCCACGGAAGATTTAGCGACATTTAGCAACTTTTAGGTACCAGCCTAGAGACATTTGAAAATCCGAGTTGGCAACCCTGGTAAATAGCAGACCCTTCAGTGACGTCACTAGTGTTTACACTACACCAGCGGGTAACATTTGATGACATTACTTGAAGTGAATTGGCCTTATTTTAAAAAACCAAGGATGCTTGGTAAAGGACTACTGAGTCAGTGGGTAGGTGTCACATTTGGGGTACTGGTCTTATACAGCGAATAGAGCTCAAAAGCTACTTTTTAAATGGAAATTTGGGGGGGCCGTCTTATGCACCCCGACGCCTTATAGGCCGAGATATATATATATATATATATATATGCAAGTAAATCACTGTAGGTGCGCGTGATCTAGGTATATGCTGATAACCACCAGGAAAGAAGAAAACACGAAGTTCCCAAGCGCTTTCGTGTAATTCACATCTTCAGGGGTGAGTACAGACTAGTCTGTACTCACCCCTGAAGATGTGAATTACACGAAAGCGCTTGGGAACTTCGTGTTTTCTTCTTTCCTGTTGGTTATCAGCATATATATATATATATATATATATATATATATATATATATATATATATATATATATATATATATATATACAGTCGGCCCTTCACATACGCGGGTTTAGCATTCACGGATTCGCAAATACGCGGATTGCCCCGCCAGAGGAATATTCTGTACATTGATGTAATTGAAGTACATTCAAATCGCGTGCCATTCAACTCGTGCGCGGCACCAAACACTGGACACCGCCCGCTCCCGCATCCTCACACACACACACGCATAGCTCTCCCTCACTCAGTCAGTCTCGCTGTAACCACACTTGTGTTGACATCAGCATTGTTGTTGCAAAAAATATTGCATTTCTGTAAATGTATTATATCAAGCACAGTATGAATAGAGTATCACTAATATAAGAGTATTTTACCCGAAAACTACTAAAAACGAGTAACATCTCTTGAACATCGGAAGGTTAGGTAAAGTCTCTTGTTTTCGTCATGTATTTCATCCTAATTTACATTGAAATACATCACGTTTCAGCAAACGTACTATTTATTTCTGAGAATATGGAAATGTAATATTTTGCTGAAATGACGTACGTATTACAGTGGAAAGTGACGAAAGCAATGACTCGCTTTCTTTCGCTCAAAAGATGTTACCGTAATCGCTTTTCGAATGGCTTCAGTTAAAAAACTGTTGTATTACAATAATATTCTATTCTAATTCACTTGTGATGCAACAGTTTTTTAATTGAAAACCATTCGAAAAGCGATTACAGTAACATCTTTTGAACGAAAGAAAGCGAAAGTCATTGTTTTCGTCACGATTTTGTCCCACATTCCACTGTAATACTTACGTCATTTCAGCAAAAATATTTCATTTTAGTGAATGTAGTATATCAAGCACAGTATGAATATAATATCATTGTAATATAACAGTATTTTAACCGAAAACTATTAAAAAAACGAGTAACATCTCTTGAACATTGGAAGGATAGGTGAAGTCTTTTGATTTCGTCATGTATTTTATCCTATTTTACATTGAAATACATCACGTTTCAGCAAAATTACTATTTATTTCCAAGAATATATTCATTCAGGCGCAGTTTAGGTAAAATATATGTGTGATGTAACATTTTTTTAATTGAAAACGATTCGAAAAACACGTACCCTCTAGCCCTGTTCAAGGAGAGGACTGGGAGAAGTTGTTTGGTGCTGCCGATGGCAAGGAAAATGATTTGGATGGATTTTAATGAAAATATTCAGAAATATGGTATCGTAGTATTTATTCAAGTCAATTAGGATAGAATATTATTGTAATACAACAGTAGTGACGAAGTGGAGGAGGCGGAGGGATAGAGCAGGGAGGAGGCGGAGGGATAGAGCGGGGAGGAGGCGGAGGGCTAGAGCAGGGAGGAGGTGGAGGGATAGAGCGGGGAGGAGGTGACTGGCGGGAGCAGGGACGAGTGGAGATGACAGCCAGTACATTACGGGTGTATTAATTGTTTTTATGGCTATTTTTGCATTTTAATGTTAAATACTGTACATTACGTTTCAACAAAACTACCATTTATTTCTGAGAACGCGGAAATGTAATATTTTTGCTGAAATGATGTATGTATTACAGTGGAAAGTGACGAAAGCAATGACTTTCGCTTTCTTTCGTTCAAAAGATGTTACCGTAATCGCTTTTCGAATGGTTTTCAGCTGCGGGATTATAAGGCTAATGATAGGATAGAATATCATTGTAATACAGTACTAGTACAACAGTTTTTTAACTGAAAACCATTCGAAAAGCGATTACGGTAAAATATTTTGAACAACGAAAGAAAGCGAAAGTCTTTCGTCATGATTTTATCCCACTTCCCACTATAATATGTACATCATTCCAGCAAAAATATTACATTTCCATATTTATTTCTGAGAATATATTCATTCAGTCACAGTTTAGGTAAAATATACTTGTGATGTAATATTTTAATGAAAATCCAGTATCGTAGTTTTCTCTTGTTTCAAATTTAATTAACAAAGATTGATGTTTCAAATGTAATGAACAAAAATTTATGTCCAGTATCTATAAATTAACTTTAATAAATGAATACTTTGTTTTACATCGTCCTGTGCTACCATACATGGATTTGGCTACTTTGGGCTCGCAAGAGATCTGCCCTGGCAACTGTACCGACACTCACAGCTGGTGGTGTGTTGGTGCATCGTTTCCATTGTTTACTGGTAGTTACTGGTAAATATTTTTCAACCTAACGAAACTATTACCTGTTTAGAGGTCGACCCCCAATTTTTGCCAAATAATTTGGTCTTAAAAACTCGAACTACACACAGGTATATACGGTAAATAAGGACATGGGGGGGCCAGGAATTTTTTTAGGGGGTGGGGGGGGGCAGCAATAGTACACGGATTTTTAACATTCACGGGTATCTCTGTTACCTAACCCCCGCGAATGTTAAGAGCCGACTGTATATATATATATATATATATATATATATATATATATATATATATATATATATATATATATATATATATATATAATATATATATATATATACAGTATTACCCCGCTTTACACGGTTTCACTTTCTGCGATTTCTCATTTTTCTCATTTACACGGTACCTTGCCAGAACCAGACTTTCACTTTCCGCGGTGCATCTACCCATGTACGCGGTGAAGTATAATTTTTTTTTTTTTTCATTTAGCTCATAAAATTCATACAAATTACCCGGCCAGAACATAATTTATATTGCTGGAATTCTTACAATAAGATGATAATTTTGAATAAAAACATCATGGATTTTGCATTAGACATACAAATTTTAGATCTGAAGTAATAATTTGGTTTACACAAAGCAAATATTTTATCTTTTGTGCAAAATATATGAAGTTTACATTCAAAATATTCCCTGACCTGCAAGGAATCAAGAAATGTCAATTATGTTATCCTAACTTTAGTCTGAGGTATTATTTATTACTAAATGTTAAAATCTTGTGTTTTCACCCAACATTTCTCAGAGAGGTATGAGCTAGTGAGCTGGGAAGGGGGGGGGGGGGATTTGAATCCATTATTTGAATGGACATTAACCTGGCGACTGTATTTCTCTTAAATATTAATTGTGTGAGCATACCATCATAAAATTTAGATGTTATTTTTACTACAACATAGGTATTGTGCCGCAAAAAGTGGAGTTTTGGGGTAGGGCCAGTCTCTATTGGAATTAATCCCATATGTTCTGTTGTTCACTTTACGCGGTTTTCGGTTTTCACTTTCCGCGGTACCGTGGGTTCAATTGACCGCATAAATCGGGGTACTACTGTAGTGAAAATACTGATTAAGAGTGTTTAAACACCGAGAGAATTATCTTGAACAACTGCCTGGCTATGGCCAACCAGTACACACAAGTTAATTTACTATGACAACCAAACAAGGTACAGTACTTGGTTGCCACCAGTGTGATAATGATCATCTTTCACTAAGTTTTCTTTGTAAAACCTTGTTGGCAATAACCTTTAACTGTATTTCCATACCTCTAGCATTCTCAGTTTTTGCTTGCTTCCAGCAAAATGGAGCTACACTTACTAGCATAACACACAAAAAGGTAAAATTAATTTTTTCATATCAATTTACAATTTCATAATGTATTTCTAAAAACCATTCTACATAATGCTAATGCACAAGTTGGCTACACATAAAGGGCACATTTGAAATCAAGATTTTCCTATAGGTGAAAGTAAAGGCAGTGCCAAGGAGGAGTCACACTCACCAGCAACACAGCATAGGTGAGCAGTAGGACCCAGGCCACACGAGTGTTCATGGTGAATCACCCTTCTCCTCTGTCACCTGAAAAATCATTGTAATGTTAACTTTACAGTTATATATATATATATATATATATACATATATATATATATATATACAGTGGGGTATGCTATAACGAATCTAATTGGTTCTAGAACCTTGTTCGTTATAGCATTCGTTCGTTATAGGATTAATCCGTTCCAGGCCCCCAAATACAACCACTTAACACTGAAAAATGTAATATAAAATTGTAAAAATTTTAAAAAAGTGCATAAATATGCATCTAAACCCCTGAAATAAAGAATATCATTAATATTTGTAATAAAAAAACAATAAATTAGTAAAAAAAAAAAAAAAAAAAAAAAAAAAAAAAAAAAAAAAAAAAAATTAATAATGTTCGTTGTAGGAGTTTCGTTCGTTATAGCATTCTCAATTTTATAGGTAAAACAGTTCGTTATAGGAATATTCGTAGTAGGATCCGTTCGCTATAGCATACTCCACTGTATGTATATATACTGTATATATATATATATATATATATATATATATATATATATATATATATATACAGTATTACCCCGCCTAATGCGGTTTCACTTAGCGCGTTTTATCATATACGCGGTGCCTCGCCAGAGCTGAACTTTCACTTAACACGGATTTTTTCATCATATACGCGGTGAGTGACCGGCTCGAGACACTATTTTTAGATTTGCCCCACGCGCCACCCGCCCGCCTGCTTGCCTGCCTCTCCCTCCTCCTCCCTCCGCTTGAGCAAGCGGCGCGGTAAGGTTGCGCAGTGTGTGTCTTTGTTGCGTTATCACTGACGTCATATGACGTATCGGACTGTGATTGGCCATGCATCCCTACCCCCTCTGCCGCTAGCTGTAATTGGCTTAAAGTATTATGACGTGTCCACCCGGGGGAGGGAGGGAGGGAGGGAGGAGAGACGACGCTTGACCAAGCCGCGGCAGTTTCATCCCTCAAGGCCACTCCGTGTAAACGAGCATCCAGTGTTCCGTAAAATGGCTTCCGCCGGACCACCACCGCCACCAGAGAGAGACCTTTCCTTACCTGGACCCAGCGGCACTAAGCCAAAGAAGACATGACGTTCCTTAAGCTACGAGGTGAAGTACCAAATTGTTCAAGATTTGGAGAAAGGAACACGGCAAGTTGATCTCGCGCGCCAGCATGGCGTCAACGAATCTACGATTCGCACGATCAAGAAGGATGCAGCCAAGATCAAAGAGCACATGAAAATCACAAAGTCTGCAGGTGCTTCATCTATCAGGCATTGCCAGAACAGGGTGCTGGCAAAAGTGGAAAATTTGCTGGTGAGTTATTTGATTCGTCAGGCTCGACGCAACATGGCGGTGGACACGCGCTCAGTGCAGGAGTACGCACGTGAGCTATACTCAGCAGTGTCACGTAAGCTGGGAATTGCAGAGCCCAAACCTTTCAATGCTTCCTCTGGTTGGCTGCATAGGTTTAAGAAGAGGAACAAGATCACCAACATCAACATTGGTGGTGAGGAAGCGAGTGCTGACCGTGTGGCGGCTAGAGATTTTCCTCCGTTCTTACGTGAGATTATGGAGGAAGGACAGTACACTGACGACCAGGTATTTAACATGGACGAATCTGGTCTTTTCTGGAAAAAGTTACCTTCCAAGACCTTCGTTGTCCAGTCTGCCAGCAAGGTAAGGGGTCGGAAGTTGCAGAAGGAACGCATCACCGTCCTGTTTACCACCAATGCCCCCGGTACCTGTAAACCAAAGTTATCGGTGATTCACACAGCCCGCAAGCCGCACGCCTACAAAAATATGGACATGAACAAGCTTCATGTCCACTGGCTAACCGCACGTAAGGCGTGGATGTCCTCTTTTCTGTCCCTCTTCTGGTTTGACAACTGTTTTGTTCCCGACGTGAAGAAATTCTGCGAGCAACAGAATGTTTCATTCAATATTTTGTT
Organism: Homarus gammarus; assembly: GCA_958450375.1. Taxonomy (NCBI): domain Eukaryota; kingdom Metazoa; phylum Arthropoda; class Malacostraca; order Decapoda; family Nephropidae; genus Homarus; species Homarus gammarus. Next base: position 27,084 of record CAUDMG010000075.1, on the reverse strand, counting down.
GCTCCTTGACAACGCACCTGGACACTCGCCCCTACTTATGGATCGTCACCCCAACGTAAAAGTGGTCTTCCTTCCTCCCAACACTACGTCATTAATCCAGCCCATGGACCAGGAGTTGATCTGCAATGTGAAAGCTGCGTACTCTGCAAAGAAGTTCAAGCTCCTGAACGACTCTACCAACACCAAGGATGAGTTGCGTAAGCTGGGTGACACCGACAGCGAGAGCAAAAGCGACGAGGACAAGGAACAAGAGGCGGTGACTCAAGAACTTCTCGTCAAACAATTTTGGAAGAAGTTTAACGTTAAACAAGCTGTAGACTTCTTGGTGGAGGCATGGGATCTGCTGACTATTGCTACGATTCGTCACGCATGGAGACATGTGTTGCATGGCATACCAGGTGAGAGGAGGAGTGAACCTGTGACTGGTGAGGTTCAGACTGTTGCAGTAGCAGTGGACCTTGCCAGAGAAGCTGCGCTCAATATTACAGCTGAAGGCTTCTCCGAGACCACCAACGAAGACATCCTGGAGGTGATCAGAGATCCTGAAGTGACTGCCGACGAGATGTTGGAAGAAGAACACGCCAGTGAAGAGGAGGAAGAAGGTGCGTCATTCTCCGAAGAACCTAGTTTAAGTCATAGTGATGTTAAGTGTGCCATAGAGTTTGCAGAGAAAATTAAGTCCGTCCTTTCCCGCGACAATGACGATGACCGCTATGAAGTCTTCCATACCCGGCTGGTGCAGGCTATGGAGCCGTACATCACGGTGTATCATGACAACATAAACACCAGCCGTCAAAAAAGCATAACCGAGTTCTTCGCCCGCAACCCACCACAGCCAGCCCAAGCCAGTGATAGTGACAGTGAAGTTGACTTTGAGGGATTTGTCAGGGAAGCCCTGACAACTGTAAGTGACAGTGATGGTAATTCACCTAGTAATGGTGATTCACCTGACGGCCAGTAATCTGCCCTCTGCCTCGGAACCAGCCTCCATCCCCGTATGCCGACCCCTCTCTTCTACTACCGTAAGTGTTCCACCTAACTTTTAGTTTCTCTAAGGTAACCTTCATTTTTCCTATGTTAACCTAACCTAACCTAACCTCTTCTATATTACTTGTTTTTTCATACCATCATAAAGTTAAGATAAAATTTTTACTACAACATAGTTATGTGTCGTCAAAAAGTGGAGTTTGGGGGTCGGGCTGGTTTCTATTGGAATTAATCCCATATGTTCTGTTGTTCACTTAACGCGGATTTCACTTAACACGGGACCCTCTGGGTTCAATTGACCGCGTTAAGTGGGGTACAACTGTATATATATATATATATATATATATATATATAGATAGATAGATAGATAGATAGATAGATAGATAGATAGATAGATAGATAGATAGATAGATAGATAGATAGATAGATATATATATATATATATATATATATATATATATATGCAAGTAAATCACTGTAGGTGCGCGTGATCTAGGTATATGCTGATAACCACCAGGAAAGAAGAAAACACGAAGTTCCCAAGCGCTTTCGTGTAATTCACATCTTCAGGGGTGAGTACAGACTAGAGAGAGTAATGCAAAACAAGATGAATATATACAGAGGAGGGTGAGACCAGGTCCACAATGGTCAGGTAATGACCCTACTAATCTTTAAATAGCACACAACGGTTGGTGGTTGGGTCAGATGGGACAGTGACCCGCCCTCTCACCTGATCACAAATCTTCTTAATAACAAAGTTGTCCAGCTTGTACATGCCGTTACTCAAATTCATGTTGAATGCTTCGGTGTGTTTAATAAGACTAGATTCTATGATGTTCCTACTATCAATTGAATTACAAGGTAATATTGAGGAGGCATTATCCCAGTCAATGCAATGCTTGTTATCCCTCAAATGAACAAACAGAGCATTGGATTCCTGGCCTGTCCTAACACTGTATTTGTGTTGTTTAATTCTAGTTACAAGATCTTTACCAGTCTGGCCTAAGTAAAACATATTACATTCCTTGCAAGGAACTTTATATATGCAACCAATTGTGTTGTTGGGGGAGTTCTTGATTAACATTTGTTTAACAGTGCATGAGTTTTTAAATGCCACATTGACGTTCCAAGATTTTAGCTGTGCCGGAATGTGTGAGAAATTTTTGTGAAATGGTAATATTAAGATATTCTTATGGTCATGGGTGGGCTTGGGATCAGTTCTATAAAAAGTTTTCTTAGTAATGTTTAAGCATTTGTCTATGAAAGATCTAGGGTATTTAAGGTTTGAGCCAATATTATATATATATTTGTATTCCTCATCGATGAATTCCGGACTGCAAATTCTCAAGGCACGTAAAAACATTGTTGTAAATACTGACTGTTTGACTTTATTATGGTGGGCAGAATAATAATGAATGTATGAACACACATTGGTTGGTTTTCTATAAATACTGAACTTAAAAGTGCTACCTATTCTGTGTATCAGACAGTCTAGGAATGGCATTACTCTATCTAGTCTGTACTCACCCCTGAAGATGTGAATTACATGAAAGCGCTTGGGAACTTCGTGTTTTCTTCTTTCCTGGTGGTTATCAGCATATACCTAGATCACGCGCACCTACAGTGATTTACTTGCATATATATATATATATATATATATAATGTATATAATGTATATATATATATACTATATAATATATATATATATATATATATATATTGTGTAATAAATGTATGTAGTAAGTACATACCGGTAACCTTTTTCACTCAAATCCTAATGAAACACCACAATTAGAATACGGTGGTTGCTGTTGAACCACCTGTTGTATAAATAGTCGGAACACAGCCACACCACCGAGACGAGGGAACACTCCCACCACCGATCGTCTCGTGTGAAGCAAGCGTATAAATGAAAGAAAATACTTGCAGTGTGTTTAATATGTTACAGTATATTATAGATAAAAAAATAAATAAACAAATAAATCGGTAAATCCATTTCAAGTAAATGGAAAAATTTTACTCGATACCGACATTAGTTCCAGTTACCGGTAAATAGCAGACGCTTCAGTGACGTCACTAGTGTTTACACTACACCAGCGGGTATAATTTGATGACATTACTTGAAGTGAATTGGCCTTATTTTAAAAAATCAAGGATGGTTGGTAAAGGACTACTGAGTCAGTGGGTAAGTGTCACATTTGGGGTACTGGTCTTATACAGCAAATAGAGCTCAAAAGCTACTTTTTAAATGGAAATTTGGGGGGGGGGGGGCGTCTTATGCACCCCGCCGCCTTATAGGCCGTGATATACGGTATATATATATATATATATTGATAAAATCACACGGGAAAAGGGAAACAACCGAGCACCTTAGCTTTCGTCTTTATTCAAGACATCTTCAGAGGCAACTGGATTACATGGACCGACAGAGGCTTAAATATACAAAATGACCTTAAAAACATGAGGTCAGGTCATAATGATGTCATCCACTAATTCTCACACCAGCACACACGTAGAGGAGCTTAAGAGAAGAGGGGTGACGTGACTAGTCAGGTCAAAAATAAAGGACCCACTAATTAACTATCATACATTTAGATCAAAGGTTTTCAAAGCATTTTTAACCTTGGGCCACTGACAAATAAATTTATGGAACATATTTTCAGTTTTGAACTGACCATCACTAAGGTTTATTGATTTTAATTCCTTAATCAAACTAGCTTCAACCAGAAGTCTTTCTGTGACACAAGATGATTTAAATACTTCTAAGCTTTTTTCCCAAGCAATGGGATGATTATTATTCCTAACATGAACGAACAGGGCACTGTTGCGTTATCAGTGACGTCATATGATGTATCGGACTGTGATTGGCCATGCATCCTTACCTCCCTCCGCTGCTAGCTCTAAGTGGTTTAAAGTAATATGACGTGTCCACCCGCGGGAGGGAGGGAGGAAAGACGACGCTTGACCTAACCGCGGCAGTTTCATCCCTCCAGGCCACACCGTGTAAACGTGCATCCATTGTTCTGTGAAATGGCTTCCGCCGGACCACCGCCACCAGAGAGAAACCTTTCCTTACCTGGACCCAGCCGCTAAGCCAAAGAAGATATGACATTCCCTGAGCTACGAAGTGAAATACCAGATAATTCAAGATTTGGAGAAAGGAACACGTCAAGCTGATCTCACGCGCAAGCATAGAGTCAACGAATCTACGATTCGTACTATTAAGAACGATGCAGCCAAGATCAAAGAGCACAAGAGAATCACAAAGTCTTCAGGTGCTTCAATGATCAAGTTTTGCCAGAACAAGGTGCTGCTAAAGGTGGAAAATTTGCTGGCAAGTTACTCGATTCGTCAGGCGCGACGCAACATGGCGGTGGACACGCAATCCGTTCAAGAGTACGGACGTGAAATGTACGCAGCAGTGTCACGTAAGATGGGAATTGCAGAGCCCAAACCCTTCAATGCTTCCTCTGGTTGGCTGCATAGGTTTAAGAGGAGGAACAATATCACCAACATCAACATTGGTGGTGAAGAAGCTAGTGCTGACCGTGTGGCGGCTAGAAATTTTCCTCCGTTCTTACGTGAGGTTATGGAGGAAGGGCAGTTCACTGATGACCAGGTGATCAACATGGACGAATCCGGCCTATTTTGGAAAAAGCTGCCTACCAAGACCTTTGTTGTCCAGTCTGCCAGTAAGGTTCGGGGTCGGAAGTTGCAGAAGGAGTGCATCACCGTCCTCTTTACCAGCAATGCCTCCAGTACCTGTAAACCAAAGTTATCGGTGATTCACACAGCCCGCACGCCTACAAGAGCGTGGACATGAGCAAGATTAATGTCCACTGGCTGACTGCACGCAAGGTGTGGATGTTCTCTGCTCTGTCACTCTCCTGGATTGATGACTGTTTCATTCCCGACGTGAAGAAATTCTGCGAGCAACAAAATGTTCCATTCAAGATTGTGTTGCTCCTTGACAACGCACCCGGACACTCGCCCCTACTTATGGATCGTCACCCCAACGTAAAAGTGGTCTTCCTTCCTCCCAACACTACGTCATTAATCCAGCCCATGGACCAGGAGTTGATCTGCAATGTGAAAGCTGCATACTCGGCAATAGAAATTCAAGCTCCTGAACGACTGTACCAACACCAAGGATGAGTTGCGTAAGCTCGGTGACACCGATAGCGAGAGCAAAATCGATGAGGACAAGGAACAAGAGGTGGCGACTCAAGAAGTTCACGTCAAACAGTTTTGGAAAAAATTTAACGTCAAACAAGCTGTAGACTTCTTGGTGGAGGCATGGGATCAGCTGTCTATAGCTACGATTCGTCACGCATGGAGGCATGTGTTGCATGGTATACCAGGTGAGAGGCGGAGTCAACCTGTGACTGGTGAGGTTCAGTCTGTGACAGTGGCATTGGACCTTGCAAGAGAAGCTGCGCACAGTATTACAGCTGAAGGCTTCTCCGAGACCACCAACGAAGACATCCTGGAGGTGATCAGAGATCCTGAAATGACTGCCGACGAGATGTTGGAAGATGATAACGTCAGTGAAGAGGAAGGTGGTGCGTCAATCCCAGAAGAACACAAATTAACGCATAGTAATATTAAGGGTGCCATCGAGTGTGCAGAGAAATTACAGCTCTTCCTTTCCAACGACCCTGACGATGACCGCCATGAAGTCTTCCATATCCGGCTGGTGCAGGCTATGGAGCCGTACATCAAGGTGTATCAAGACAACATCAACACTAGCCGTCAAAAAAGCATTACCAAGTTCTTCGCCCGCAACCCACCACAGCCAGCCAGAGCCAGTGACAGTGACTTTGAGGGATTTGTCAGGGAAGCCTGACAACTATAACTGATAGTGGTGGTGATGCACCTACTAATGGTGATTCACCTGAGGGCCAGTAATCTGCCCTCTGCCTCGGAACCAGCCTCCATCCCCGTATGCCGACCCATCTCTTCTTCTAACGTAAGTGCTACACCTAACTTTTATTTTTCCTAACCTAACCTTTATTTTTCCAAACTTAACCTTCATTTTTCCTAACCTAACCTCTTCTATATTAATTGTGTGTGCATACCATCATAAAGTTAAGATAATATTTTCACTACAACATACTGTAGTTGTGTCGTCAAAAAGTGGAGTTTGGGGGTCGGGCCAGTCTCTATTGGAATTAATCCTTTATGTTCTGTTGTTCACTTTACGCGGATTTCACTTAACGCGGTACCCTGTGGGTTCAATTGACCGCGTAAATCGGGGTACTACTGTGTGTGTGTATATTCACTATTACCCCGCTTAACATGTTTTCGCTTAGCGCATTTTACAGTATAAGCGTTGCCTCGCCAGAGCTGAACTTTCACTTAACGCGGGGTTTTTCCACATATAAGCGAGTGTCTGGCTCGAGAGCTATTTTTAGATTCGCCCCACCCCCCACCGCCACCCTGCTCATAAAATTCATACAAATTACCCAGCCAGAATATAATTTACATTGCTGGAATTCTTACAATATGATGATCATTTTGAATATAAACATCATAGATTTTGCATTAGACATACAAATTTTAGATATAATGTTTACTCTGAGTAAATATGTTATTTTTTGTGCAAAATATGTGACATTTGTATTCAAAATATTCCTGGGCTTACAAAGAATCCAGCAATGTCAATTATATTATCCTAACTTTAGTTTGAGGTATTATTTATTACTAAAAAGGTAAACATTTTGGTTTTCCCACATCTGGTGGGACGGTTGGTGGGGGGTGGGGGGGAGGGAGGGACCGACCGACCATCTGTTACCGTGTGAAGAATATTTTTTTTTTTTTATTAACTGAAGATATTTGTTTTAGCTCATAAAATTCATACAAATTACCCGGTCAGAATATAATTTACATTGCTGGAATTCTTATAATTTGATGATCTTTTTGAATATAAACATCATAGATTTTGCATTAGACATACAAATTTTAGATGTAATGTTTACTCTGAGCAAATATGTTATCTTTTGTGCAAAATATATGACATTTATATTCAAAATATTCCTGGTCTTACAAGGAATCCAGCAATGTCAATTATATTATCCTAACTTTAATCTGAGGTATTATTTAATACTAAATGTTAAAATCTAGTTTTTTCACCCACTCTTTCTCTTGAAGGGAGGGTTGGTGGGAGGAGGGGAGGAGGGTTGGGATGGACTGACCATCTGGCGGTTGGAAGAGGGGGGGAGGCAAGGTGGGGTACTTTGATTGACAGATAGTGTCAAGAAGAATATTTTTTTTTTTTTATTAACTGAAGATATTTGTTTTAGCTCATAAAATTCATACAAATTACCCGGCCAGAATATAATTTACATTGCTGGAATTCTTGCAATTTGGTGATCATTTTGAATATAAACATCATAGATTTTGCATTAGACATGCAAATTTTAGATATAATGTTTACTCTGAGTAAATATGTTTTCATTTGTGCAAAATATATGACATTTATATTCAATATATTCCCGGTCTTACAAGGAATCCAGCAATGTCAATTGTATTATCCTAACTTTAGTTTGAGGTATTATTTATTAAAATTTAGTGGTTTTCCCCCAAAAATTTCTCAGAGAGGGAAGAGCCAGCAGTGTTGTGTGAGAAGAGGGGGAGAGAGTCGAGTCCATTATTTGAATGGACATTAACTTGGCGACTGTATTTCTGTATTTCTCTTAAGTATTAATTGTGTGCATGTACCATCATAAAATTAAGATGTTATTTTTACTAGAACATAGGTATTGTGTAGGAAAAAGTGGAGTTTGGGGATGGGCCAGTTTCTATTGGAATTAATCCCATATGTTCTGTTGTTCACTTAGCACGGTTTTCACTTAACACGGTACCCTGTGGGTTTTATTGACCGCGGGGTACTACTGTGTATATGTATATGTATGTATGTATACAGGTAGTCGTTGACTTACGACCTAGATTGGTTACGGCCGCCCGGTCGTAAGTTGATCTGGTCGTAAGTCGGCCTATGTTATAATTACCTTACGTATATTATAATGTGTAATGATAATATAATCATCTTTAAGTCATATTTTATCAACATTTTCTTTGTTCATTATTGTTACGGTCGTCAGGTTTAAGTAAATCACTGCATACTACAGTACAATTGGTTTATTATTTACACAACATACAAAAAAAAAAAATACAGGTGCAAAACATATAAAACATTTTAGTTGCAAAACATACAAACACATACAAACATACAAAAAACATCTTATTGGCCGCTGGTGCTTGGCTGTGGATCGTCGGGGTCGTCAGCTGGGGCAGCCTTTGGGGTAGCAGGAGTTGTTTTTTTCATGAACATGGTGAGCTTTGTCTGAATTGTTCGTTTCTTCTTCTCCTCGTAAATTTCTTGATACGGACGAAACGAATTGCGTGCCATCCGCTCAATCCTTGCAAATCGTTCGATGTTTGGGTCCATTCCTTCAAAATGGGCAAGAAGTTTATTCAGTAGAGATAAACCTTCTGATAATCCCTTAGTGGTGAACGTCCTTTGTGGCTCCTCCTCCTCTTCTTTATCCGCTGCTTCTCTCCTTTCTTCTTCTGCTACTTTTTCTTCTTCCAATTCGATTAGCTCTTCATTTGTAAGTTCTTCTGATTCTTGGTCTAGCAACTCCTCAACATCTTCCACTTCACATTCCAAAGAAAGATCTTTTGCCAGTTTTACTATTTTTTCCCGAATAACTTCAAGCTCATTTTCACTGTCAAATCCTGCAAAAGTATGAACATAGCGCTTAACACACTTTTTCCAGATGCCATTCATGCACTTCTCCGTCACAGCCTCCCAGGCGTTTGCCAGATTCTTGATACCCTTAAGAATGTTGTACTGTTTCCAAAAGTCACGCAACGATAGTTCTGGGTCGGCATCTATAGCGTCTATGGCTTGGGCAAAGGTGGTTCGGAGATAGATAGCCTTGAAAGTAGCAATTGAACCTTGGTCCATAGGCTGCAAAATTGAAGTCGTGTTTGGCAGCAAAAAAATCACTTTCACGTCCGGATGAATATCTGATAGATGAGGTGGATGTCCAGGCGCATTATCCAGTAGCAATAAAATCTTGAAAGGAATTTCTTTCGTCAAACAATATTCACGAACTTGAGGAATAAAACAATTTACAAACCAGTCTTCAAACAGTGCCTGTGTCATCCATGCTTTACGGTTAGAACGAAAGTAAACGGGCAGCGTGTGCTTGTTTACATTTTTCAACGCCCGCGGGTTTTCTGAATGGAAGATTAGGAAAGGCTTCAGCTTAAACCCCGCGATGTTCCCGCCAAGCAGCAGAGTAAGCCTATCCTTAAATGCTTTAAATCCAGACATGCTTTTGGCTTCTTTTTGGATGTAAGTGCGTTCTGGCATCCGTTTCCAATACAATCCCGTTTCATCCACATTAAATATCTGCTCTGCTAGATATCCCTCATCCGTAATTAATTCATCCAGACTGTCAACAAACTTGCGTGCTCCTTCCTCGTCTGCACTCGCTGCTTCCCCAGTCACTCGAACATTATGAAATTGAAATCTTTTCTTGAATCTCTTGAACCAGCCAGTACTTGCTGCAAATTCTTGATTGTAGTCTTCTCCGGCGCGCTCCTTCAAAGTCTGAAATAGACTTCTAGCCTTCGTCTGCACAGTAAAAAGGCTTAACGGTGTCTGTTTCTGGATCTGATCTTCCATCCAAATGTAAAGTAATTTCTCCATTTCGTGGAGAGGCCCAGTCCGTTGCTTCGTTATAACTGTCGCTTGCATGGGTGCAGAACCTTTCACAGCTTCACGAATCCTTTCTTTATCCTTCAAAATCGTCGACACAGTAGAGTGTGATAGCGTCAGATCACGTGCAATCACATTCACTTTCTTACCCCTTCGTGCTGTTTAATCACCATCATTTTAGTGTTTAAATCAATGGCCTTTCTTTGCTTCTTGGCAGGTTGAGGAGTAGATGAAGACAGTTTCCTCTTGGTAGACATCTTGGGGGGGGTGGTGGTTCAAGAAAAATTTCCAAGACAAAAGAAAAGCACAAGGCAAACAGACACGGAGGGAAGTGTGCTGTACCAGCGAGCGTGTTTGTAATTGAGCGCGGGGATGCGCGCGGCTCCAGCTCCCGGCAGCGCCAGGAGGCTGGGGCCAAAACTGTCGTACCGCCGGTCGTAAAGTCGAACAGACGTAAGTCGCATAGGTCGTAAGTCGACGACTACCTGTATATATATATATATATATATATATATATATATATATATATATATATATATATATATATATATCGTAATGAATTTGTCCCGTTAGTTCGGTCCCTCAAGCTTCTGAATATTAATATTGTTTTCAAGTATGACTCAACCATTACCAATATGTTAATAAGGAATAGCCCAAGTTTGAATGTAAATGGAAGTGTTTATTGTATTCCATGTAGCAAGTGTAATTGTAATTATGTAGGACACACAGGAAAAACACTGCAGCTCAGAATCAAACAACATAAGTATAATATCAGAACAGCATCTGAAAGCAGTGCCTTATTCGTTCATGTTAGGAATAATAATCACCCCATTGCTTGGGAAAAAAGCTTAGAAGTATTTAAATCATCTTGTGTCACAGAAAGACTTCTGGTTGAAGGTAGTTTGATTAAGCAATTAAAATCAATAAACATTAGTGATGGTCAGTTCAAAACTGATATGTTACATAAATTTACTTGTCAGTGGCCCAAGGTTAAAAATGCTTTGAAAACCTTTGATCTAGATATATGATAGTTATTTTGTGGGTCCCTTATTATTGCCCTGACCTGACTAGTCACGTCACCCCCCTTCTCTTAAGCTCCTCTACGTGTGTGTTGGTGTGGGGATTAGTGGATGACATCATTATGACCTGACCTCATGTTTTTAAGGTCACCCTGTATATTTAAGCCTCTCTCTGTCCATGTAATCCAGTTGCCTCTGAAGATGTCTTGAATAAAGACGAAAGCTAAGGTGCTCCGTTGTTTCCATTTTCCCGTATGATTTTATCAAGATATATATATATATATATATATATATATATACACAGTCAATCCTCATATTACGCGGTCCCGCATTCCGCATTTCACCGTTAACGCGGTGCCTTGCCAGAACCTAACATTCTCACATTCCGCGGTCGTGAACCCCATTACGCGGAGAGCGGCTGGCAAGCCGCGCCATTTTTGGATCCAAACCTCCCGCCATCCGCCATGTTGTGTAAGAGGCGCGAAAATGGTTCACACAAGGTCGCCCAGTCATCAAAACATTACCAGTTCTTCACCCGCCACCCACTACAGCCGGCCCAAGTCAGTGATAGTGATAATTATAGTGAGGATATGGACTTGTATGAACTTTGGGGGGTTTGACAAAGAGGCCCTGCAAGCCTCTGTGGTGGATAGTGATACAATTGATACAAGTGGTACAGGTGAGGGCCAATAATCTGCCCTCTGCCTCGGAACCAACCGCCCATCCCCGTGTGCCCAGCCATCTTTTCTACTAATGTAAGTGTTAAAAAACCTAATATTATTGATATTTCTCTTAATTATTAATTGTGTGTGCATGCCATCATAAAGTTTAGATAAAATTTTTACTACAACATAGTTGTGTGTCGTCAAAAAGTGGAGTTTGCGGATCGGCCCGGACTCCATTTCAATTAATCCCAGATGTTATGTTATTCACTTTAGCGTTTCTCACTTTCCGCGGTACCTTCCAGGTTACATTAACCGCATAATATGAGGACCAACTGTATATATATATATATATATATATATATATATATATATATATATATATATATATATATATATATATATATATATACAGTAAGTCCCCAAGTTACGTACATAATGGGGACCAAAAGGTTGTACTTAACTCGAAATGTACGTAACTCGATAATTTCCGCGAGTTTCTTTGGAAAATCCTGTGCTGTTTTCCAATCAGCACTCGCCGCCTCACCAGTCACTCGAACATTATGCAGCTTATTTCGCACCTTGAATCGGTTAAACCACCCATTGCTAGCATTGAATGTCACAGTATCATCAGGGTGATCTTTCTTTAGGTCGTTGAAAAGACTTAGGGCTTTCTCCTGAATCATACTGAGACACAGAGGCTTACTTTTTGTGTGCAGTCCTCGATCCACAGCGCAAGATATTTTTCCATTTCTTCCAGAACCTTCCCTCTTCTTTTAGTTATAATCGTAGATTGCATTGGCACTGCAGATTTCACATGTTCCTTGATCTTTTCTTTGCCCTTATCAATTGTATTAACAGTTGACCGACTCAGGTTAAATTTGCGGGCAACATTGGTCAACTTTTCACCACTTTCAAGCAGTTTTATTATGTCCATTTTTACCTCTAGTGAGATTGCTTGACGTTTCGTAGCACTCCCACTGGCTTCACCACTCTTACGCTTTACACCAGTCATTGCACACAGAGTAAAGTGTACAAAATAGGGCAGAAATTCACAGGAGAAGTACTGTATGCACAATGACCACACTTGTTGTTTTGGTGCGTCTAGCGTGTCGTCTGCATGGTCAGTGATAGTGGCGGCGCGGTGCGGCTGGCTCGCCCGCCAAATTTAAAAATTGCTCGCCCTTTTAAGACAATATTTTTGCAATTAAAGACTTTAGAAACGATGTACGTATCGGCCGTTTGTACGTAATTCGGATGTACGTAATTCGGGGACGAACTGTATATATATATATATATATATATATATATATATATATATATATATATATATATATATATATATATATATATATATATATATATATATATATATATATATATATATATACATATATATATATATATATATATATACAGTAAGTCCCCAAGTTACGTACATAATGGGGACCAAAAGGTTGTACTTAACTCGAAATGTACGTAACTCGATAATTTCCGCGAGTTTCTTTGGAAAATCCTGTGCTGTTTTCCAATCAGCACTCGCCGCCTCACCAGTCACTCGAACATTATGCAGCTTATTTCGCACCTTGAATCGGTTAAACCACCCATTGCTAGCATTGAATGTCACAGTATCATCAGGGTGATCTTTCTTTAGGTCGTTGAAAAGACTTAGGGCTTTCTCCTGAATCATACTGAGACACAGAGGCTTACGTTTTTGTGTGCAGTCCTCGATCCACAGCGCAAGATATTTTTCCATTTCTTCCAGAACCTTCCCTCTTCTTTTAGTTATAATCGTAGATTGCATTGGCACTGCAGATTTCACATGTTCCTTGATCTTTTCTTTGCCCTTATCAATTGTATTAACAGTTGACCGACTCAGGTTAAATTTGCGGGCAACATTGGTCAACTTTTCACCACTTTCAAGCAGTTTTATTATGTCCATTTTTACCTCTAGTGAGATTGCTTGACGTTTCGTAGCACTCCCACTGGCTTCACCACTCTTACGCTTTACACCAGTCATTGCACACAGAGTAAAGTGTGCAAAATAGGGCAGAAATTCACAGGAGAAGTACTGTATGCACAATGACCACACTTGTTGTTTTGGTGCGTCTAGCGTGTCGTCTGCATGGTCAGTGATAGTGGCGGCGCGGTGCGGCTGGCTCGCCCGCCAAATTTAAAAATTGCTCGCCCTTTTAAGACAATACTTTTGCAATTAAAGACTTCAGAAACGATGTACGTATCGGCCGTTTGTACGTAATTCGGATGTACGTAATTCGGGGACGAACTGTATATATATATATATATATATATATATATATATATATATATATATATATATATATATATATATATACAGCTAGACCCCGACTTACGACGGGGTTAGGGACCCAAATCCAGGTCGTAAGTCCGACATGGTCGTAAGTCCGACATAGATAATAAAAAAAAAAAAAAAAAAAAAAAAATTTCCAAAAAAATATCAAAAAAAATTTAAAAATCTACAATGAAATACAGTACACTAAACATAAAAAATAATGAGGAATGGTTACAGTGTGATTGAGCACTTACCTTAAATGTAGTCAGCTGAATGCACACAGAGGCCCTATAATTTTCTATTTACAGGATACATGGAGACTATATTATTTGGAAGAAGCAGAAGAAGAGACAGGGTTGGGTGGGTCATCAATGTCGCTTCCTTCAGACAGGTTTATGTACAGGGGTAACTTGCTGGTTGAAGGTATTGGATCATCTTGAGGGAGTGAAGAGGCAGCACTAGTGGGGAGTGAGGAGCCAGTACTGGGGGACTTCTTGAAATAGATGTCCAATTTAGACTGCACAGTTTGCTTTTTCTTTTCATTATAAATTTCTCTGTAGCAAGCAAGTGCATCTTGGATCATTCTGTCAACTTTGGCACAACGCTCATAATTTTGATCCATGTCATCAAACATTCCTTTGCATTCCTTTATTAATTGTAGCAAATGCCTCTGCCATATGTTTCACTGAAAACTTTTTGGGGGGTGCAGGCTCTTCTTCTACATTTTGTCTCTCTTCTTCCTCTGCAACTTTCTGTGCATCTAGTTCAATAAGATCCTCGTTACTGAGCTCTTCTGCTACACTTTCAACCAACTGTCCAACATCTTCAGTATCAATTTCTAACTCCAGCTGTTTGCCTAACTCCACTATCTTGTTACTAATATCCAAAATAACTTCATTTTCATTAAATCCTTTGAAACTCTGCACATATCTTTTCAGGATTTTCTTCCATATTCCATTCATGCAATGTTTTGTAACCTGATCCCATGCTGTACTAATGTTCTTTATACATGACAAAATGTTGTACTCCTTCCAAAACTGTCTGAGCGTTTTCTCACCTTCAGTAGCAGCAACAGCCTGAGCGAAGGTCGTGCGTAAATAATACGCTTTAAAGGCAGCAATAGCGCCTTGATCCATGGGTTGGATGATAGAGGTAGTGTTAGGTGGAATGTACACTACCTTAACATCAGGGTGCATGTCGTCCAGGTGTGGTGGGTGTCCCGTAGCACTATCCAAAATCAGTAAAATCTTGAATGGAATCCTTTGTTGCAGACAATACTCCTTGGCTCGTGGAATGAAACAAGTCATGAACCAATCCTCAAACAGTACTAGGGTCATCCAGGCTTTCTTGTTACTGCGATAAAACACTGGCAGTGTGTGCTTGCTGACATGTTTAAAAGCCCTGGGGTTCTCTGAATGATAGATCATGAAGGGCTTTAGCTTGAAACCAGCAACATTCCCCCCCAACAGAAGTGTAATTCTGTCCTTGAATGCCTTGAATCAGGGCATTTTTTTTTGCCTCTTTGTGGATGTATGTCCGCTCAGGCATGCGTTTCCACAATAATCCAGTCTCATCCACATTGAATATTTGCTCAGGCAAATAATTCCCTTCCACAATCACATCATCTAACTCCTCCTTGAAAGCTTCGGCAACACCAACATCAGCACTAGCTGCCTCTCCACTCACCTTAACAATGTGTAGACTGTAGCGTTTTTTAAATCTATCAAACCACCCATGACTTCCTGTAAAGGTTTGATCACATTCATCTCCTGCCTGCTCCTTCAGGCTTTGGAACAGGCTTCTTGCTTTAGCCTGTATGGCTAGAACACTTAAGGGTACACGCTTCTGTATCTGGTCTTCTATCCATATCACCAATAATTTGTCCATATCGTGGATAGGACCTTGTCTTTTCTTTGATATTATAGTTCCCTTTATAGGTGTTGTTCCTTTCACTACTTCACGAATACGTTCCTTGTCCTTCAGAATAGCGGATATAGTCGAGTGTGAGAAACCTAGGTCGCAGGAGATTGTTGCTACTGTTTTTCCATTCTCATACTGTGTTATTATCTTCAGTTTCATCTCAAAAGTAATTGCCTGTCTCCTTTTCCTTGGAGCACCACCAGCACTCTCACTTTTACGCTTTCCAGTCATTATAAAGTCAATTAAATACGATAATAACGAAAGTTCACAGCGCGATCAGAATAGGATACGATAGCCAAACACAAACAAAGCGCTCCACTGAGTGAGTGTACCCACGAGGCGACCCAAGACACCCCTCCCTCTCACTCGGGACGGAAACGTTTCGGTATAGAAAATGCGCGCGTCATTTGAAAAATTTTTTGGTCACGACGGTCGCAGTTGTATGTCCCGTATGGACGTACGGTCAAAGCAGGTCGTAAGTACCAATGGACGTAAGTCCACTTAGTCATAAGTCGGGGTCTAGCTGTATGTATGTATGTATGTATATATATATATATACCGTATATCACGGCCTATAAGGCGGCGGGGTGCATAAGACGCCCCCCCCCAAATTTCCATTTAAAAAGTAGCTTTTGAGCTCTATTTGCTGTATAAGACCAGTACCCCAAATGTGACACTTACCCACTGACTCAGTAGTCCTTTACCAACCATCCTTGGTTTTTTAAAATAAGGCCAATTCACTTCAAGTAATGTCATCAAATTATACCTGCTGGTGTAGTGTAAACACTAGTGACGTCACTGAAGCGTCTGCTATTTACCGGTAAATGGAACTAATGTCGGTATCGAGGAAAATTTTTCCATTTACTTGAAATGGATTTACCGATTTATTTGTTTATTTATTTATAATATACTGTAACATATTAAACACACTGCAAGTATTTTCTTTCATTTCTACGCTTGCTTCACACGAGACGATCGGTGGTGGGAGTGTTCCCTCGTCTCGGTGGTGTGGCTGTGTTCCGACTATTTATACAACAGGTGGTTCAACAGCAACCACCGTATTCTAATTGTGGTGTTTCATTAGGATTTGAGTGAAAAAGGTTACCGGTATGTACTTACTACATACATTTATTACACAAATATATATATATATATATATATATATATATATATATATATATATATATATATATATATATATATATATATATGCAAGTAAATCACTGTAGGGGAGCGTGATCTAGGTGTATGCTGATAACCACCAGGAAAGAAGAAAACACGAAGTTCCCAAGCGCTTTCGTGTAATTCACATCTTCAGGGGTGAGTACAGACTAGGTGTGAATTACACGAAAGCGCTTGGGAACTTCGTGTTTTCTTCTTTCCTGGTGGTTATCAGCATATATATATATATATATATATATATACTATGTACAAAAAATGAATGTTCAATGAATTATTTATGGTGCATGAGGGTACTGGCCACTTCAGACGGGCTATAAATAGCCTTGTTATCTCCCCTCCATCTCACCCCCGAGCCAGAAGGAAGCGTCTTGGTAAATAACATGTTTGCTTATTTTCCATTTACTTGAAATAAATTTACCGAATTATTTGTTTATTTATTTATTTGTAATATACTGTAATATATTAAACACACTGTAATTATTTTCTTTAATTTTTGTATTTATTTATAGTTAGTTACTTAAAATAAGGCCAATTCACTTCAAGTAATGGCATCAAATTATACCCGCTGGTGTAGTGTAAACACTAGTGACGTCACTTAAGCGTCTGTAATTAACCGTCGATAGTTTCAAGAATTAATGCACTCATTTACTGAATATTCTTTGTAAAAAAATAAAATTTAAATCAATTATTTATAGGAGATAAATATTATTATCAGTAAATATACCGATACCCGGTATGCATTACTGACCACCTCCACGGCTAAAAATAGCCCAATCTCGCGGTCACTTTCCCTTTTTTCTTGTCTCCTCACTGGCAAATGGGGGGGGGGGGGGGGCGTGTGATGATAGCTGTGTTTATTACAGGGGTATAAATCCCTTTTACGGTATGTTAGACAGGTTTATAATACATTTTTATTATTTTAATATACCGGTAATCTTAATTTGAATCCAGCTTGCCAAACGTAAGTTTCAGTATAAAATAATTAGTGGTAAGACCTTGTGAGTGGCTTACGATGTTTTCATCACCACTCTTGACACACTAAACCACAATATTTAAGAGGTAAGAATTTTAAACTTGGGGGTTTAGACGACCCCCTAACTTTGGGCAGATTTTTTTAATGTTCAAATTTCGTCTTATAGGCCGTGATATATATATATATATATATATATATATATATATATATATATATATATATATATATATATATATATATATATATATATATATATATATATATATATATATATATATATATACAGTAAAAGTCCAAAAATCCAGACTGCTTGGGGATTGGGTCGGTCCGGATTTTCCAGATTCTCAGGCAGTACTTTTAAAATTAAAATTTAAGGAGGAATAAAGAAGAGATGAACAGGTACATTTTGATAGTTTATTCATTAGCAAATATAGCATGCTTCATTTATCAAAACGAGCAGTTTTAATGAAAAAGCTGTGAATTCTAGAATTTTATTCTTTGCCTTTTTGATATCATAAATTGTAGACTTTCCAATGTTGTATTTTCCATTAGAACAGTATTGCTCACACCACATACTAGTTTCTTAATTATTTCAAGTTTGTCACTCAATTTCAACGTGTTCTTCTTTCTCTTCACACAACGAAGTTTATCTACTTTAGGAGCCATTATTATGGGCTTGTACAGTAATCTGTAAATGGAAAGAGTAAGACTCAAAATATTGTTCTATTCACACTGTGCTTGATATAATACTTTCACGGAAATGTAATATTTTTGCTAAAATGACGTCCGTATTACAGTGGAAAGTGGGATCAAATCGTGACGAAAACAATGACTTGCGCTTTCTTTCGTTCAAAAGATGTTACCGTAATCACTTTTCGAATGGTTTAGTTAAAAAACTGTTGTATTGTATTACAATAATATCCTAATTGACTTGAATAAATACTACGATACCATATTTCTGAATATTTTCATTAAAATCCATCAAAATCATTTTCTTTGTCATCGTCTGCAGCACCAAACAGCTTCTCCCAGTCCTCTCCTTGAACAGGGCTAGAGGGTATGGGTTTTTCGAATCGTTTTCAGTAAAAAAACTGTTACATCACACGTATATTTTACCTAAACTGCGCCTGAATGAATATATTCTCGGAAATAAATAGTAGTTTTGCTGAAACGTGATGTATTTCAATGTAAAATAGGATAAAATACATGACGAAAACAAAAGACTTTACCTAAGCTTCCGATGTTCTTGAGATGTTACTCGTTTTTTTAATAGTTTTCGGTTAAAATTCTGTTATATTACAATGATATTCTATTCATACTGTGCTTGATATAATACATTCACGGAAATGTAATATTTTTGTTGAAATGACGTACGTATTAAAGTGGAAAGTGGGAGAAAATCGTGACGAAAACAATGACTCGCTTTCTTTCGTTCAAAAGATGTTACCGTAATCACTTTTCGAATGGTTTAGTTAAAAAACTGTTGTAGTACAATAATATTCCCTCCTAAATGACTTGAATAAATACTTGAATGGAAATATACAATAGTTTTGTTGAAACTACCCGCGTTTCAGTGTAAAGTGTTGTAATAATAAATGGTAAACAATTTGCCTTGGGCACTCGTGTTTCAGTTTATAGGACGTAGAGCGTTTTTACTGAAGGTTTTGTTGTTCGCTTACCCTCAAAAACGTGGGTCGAAACTATAAAAGAGGAATATCATAAATTAACGATTTCTTGGTCAAAAAATCAGGGTCGACAGATAAACGAGGGGGTGTTTATAGATGAGTATATACGGTATGTTGTCACAGATTGACTGCTCGTTTTAAAGTGGAGACCACTTGGTCGTTTGTTGTCGCTGTGCAGCTGTGGCGCTCACGCATGCGCACATACACACAAAAGCCAGCTAAAAAAAAAAAAAAAAAAAATAATTAGTTTTCCAAAAGTCCGGATTCTCGGGTGGTCCGGATTTTTGGCATCCGGATTTTTGGACCTTTACTGTATGTATATATATATATTTATTTATATATATATATATATATATATATATATATATATATATATATATATATATATATATATATATATATACAGTGACCCCTCGTTTAACGAACGCCTCGGTTAACGAAATTTCGGTTAATGAACTGCCTTCCATAAGGATCTTCAATTCGGTTAACGAACAAAAATTCGGTTAACGAATTTCTTACGAACCGACCTCAACATGTTTTCGCTTGCACTGACCAGGCAACCAGCTTTAGTATCAGTCCGCCAATACATTAATCGGTTCTAGGGCTTAAATTCCTTACTATTTTAGTAAATATCAAGAAGTTTATACTATTCAATAATTTTAAAAGTTTAATATTAAATTTTTTAGTCATTTTAACAATTATTGAACATAATTGAAGGTAAAGTGACTAGTTTAATGCGCGGCATCCAGCCTCTTAACACAGCAAACAGGCGTTAGTCTCTCTGTTTTCACTGGAGGTAACATCTTGCTTGAGACTCTCTTCAACTAAATGCTTTTTTTCTGTGTTTCCAAGCAAATTATTGGTCATTTTGAAATATATTTTACATATTGACAATATATAATGCAGTGCAGTGTTGATTTAAAGAAAATAATCTTGAATTACACCAAGAGAGCTAAAATTTTGTGGGTGAAATGGCGCCATGGGGTGACTTCTCTTCCACCCCAATGCCTTCTCTTCTTCCTTCTCCTCCACCCCCATTCTAAATCCCATCATCATCATCATCATCCAGGAGCCTTCTACAAATACACCTCAAAGTAAGTGAACTTTTCTACCATTTTTGTTGAATTTAGGAAATTTTCGGTGAGCTGGAACCAATTACCCAAAAACCCATTGAAACAATGGTTTCGGTTAACGAACTTTTCGGTTAACGAACGACCTTCTGGAACGGATTGAGTTCGTTAACCGAGGGGTCACTGTATATGTATATGTATGTATATATATATATATATATATATATATATATATATATATATATATATATATATATATATATATACGGTAGCACCCCGATTTACGCGATCAATTGAACGCACAGGGTACCGCAGAAAGTGAAAACAGCATAAAGTGAACAACAGAACATATGGGATTAATTCCAATAGAGACTGGACCGGCCCCCAAACTCTATTTTTTCTGACACAATACCTATGTTGTAGTAAAATTAACATCTTAATTTTATGATGGTATGCACACATAATTAATATTTAAGAGAAATACAGTCACCAGGTTAATGTCCATTCAAATACTGGACTCAACTCCCTCCCCCCCCCCCCATTCTTCCCGCTCACTGGCTCCTACCTCTCTGAGAAATATTTGGGTAAAACACTAGATTTTAACATATAGTAATAAATAATACCTCAGACTAAAGTTAGCAAATATAATTGACATTTCTGGATTCCTTGCAGGTCAGGGAAGATTTTGAATGTAAACTTCATATATTTTGCACAAAAGATAAAATATTTGCTTTGTGTAAACCAAATTATTACATTAGATCTAAAATTTGTATGTCTAATGCAAAATCCATGATGTATATATTCAAAATGATCATCATATTGTAAGAATTCCAGCAATGTAAATTATATTCTGGCCGGGTAATTTGTATGAATTTTATGAGCTAAAACAAATATCTTCAGTTAATAAAAAAAAAAATATTCTTCACGACACTATCTGTCAATCAAAATACCCCACCTCGCCTCCCCCCCCTCTTCTCACCACGGCAGCTGGGTCAGTCGGTCCCTCCCTCCCTCCCACCCTACCCCCCACCCACCACCTTCCCTCCCTACCAGAGAAATGTTTGGGAGAAAACAGTATATTTACATTTTTAGTAATAAATAATACCTCAGACTAAAGTTAGTATAATATAATTGACATTTCTGGATTCCTTGCAGGTCAAGGAATATTTTGAATGTGAACTTCATATATTTTGCACAAAAGATAAAATATTTGCTTTGTGTAAACCAAATTATTACATAAGATCTAAAATTTGTATGTCTAATGCAAAATCCATGATGTTTATATTCAAAATGATCATCATATTGTAAGAATGCCAGCAATGTAAATTATGGCCGGGTAATTTGTATGAATTTTATGAGCTAAAACAAATACCTTCACTAAATAAAAAAAAAATATATGTCACCTAGACACTATCTGTCAATCAAAATACCCCACCTCCGGCTTCCCCCCCTCTTCCTATGATCACTGGGTCCCACCCTATCCCCCACCTTCCCTCCCTACCAAAGAAATGTTTGGGTGAAAACAGTATACAGTATTTACATTTTTAGTACAGTAATACCCTGCTTTACGCGGTTTCACTTTCCGCGATTTCGCATTTACGCGGTACCTCACCAGAACCGGACTTTCACTTTACGCGGTGCATCTACTCAAATACGCAGGAAGCGGCGCCGGCAGGATGCGCACAAGGTCGCCCAGTCATCAAAACATTACCGAGCTCTTCACCCGCCACCCACCACAGCCGGCCCAAATCAGTGAGAGTGATAGTGAGGATATGGACTTATATGGACTTTGACGGGTTTGACAAAGAGGCCCTGCAAGCCTATGTGGTGGATATTGATACAATTGATACAAGTGAGGGCCAATAATCTCCCCTCTGCCTCGGAACCAACCCCCCATCCCCGTGTGCCCAGCCATCTTTTATACTAATGTAAGTGTTAAAAAACCTAATATTATTGATATTTCTCTTAATTATTAATTGTGTGTGCATACCATCATAAAATTAAGATGTTATTTTTACTACAACGTAGGTATTGTGTCTGAAAAAGTGTAGTTTGGGGGTCGGGCCAGTCTCTATTGGAATTAATCCCATATGTTTTGTTGTTCACTTTTCGCAGTACCCCATGGGTTCAATTGACCTCGTAAATCGGGGTACTACTGTAATAAATAATACTTCAGCCTAAAATAAGGATAACATAATTGACATTTCTGGATTCCTTGCAGGTCAGGGAATATTTTGAATGTAAACTTCATATATTTTGCACAAAAGATAAAATATTTGCTTTGTGTAAACCAAATTATTACATTAGATGTAAAATTTGTATGTCTAATGCAAAATCCATGATGTTTATATTCAAAATGATCATCGTATTGTAAGAATTCCAGTAATGTAACTTATATTCTGGCCGGGTAATTTGTATGAATTTTATGAGCTAAATAAAAAAATTATACTTCACCTGCGTATATGAGTAGATGCACCGTGTAAAATGAAAATCCGGTTCTGGCGAGGTACAGTGTAAGTGTAGAATCGCTTAAAGTGAAACCGCGTAAAACGGGGTATTACTGTAATAATAATAATAATAATAATAATTAACGGTTTATTGAAAGAGCTTGGCAGCCAGAAGGCTGAAAATATACAGTTACATATTTGGGGAATGGGTTACGAATTACAAATAATATACAAGTAACATAAGTGACACAAATAAGACATATAATAACTTAGATGGGGAAAAGCTCAAACTACAGTTCATTTCAACATAGTGACAGTGTAAGGAGCAGTGTTTACTGGGAGTGAATACACTGATTTATTACAAGTTATTGATAATTTTTACAATGGTTGGGACTGGGCTGTTCTTATAGCGATCAGTTCGTGCACGTATGGGCTGGATGCGGTTGTGGTGTCGAACAGCAATTCTCGGACAAGGGATCTCAGGTGGTAGTAGGAGCCGGTGTCAGGGATGGTGTAGAAGCTTCTTACCAAATTTGCAGATGAGGTCGTGGTGATGGTCAGTGAGAGTCGAAAGGGTCAGTGTGTTGAGCGCTTCTTGATATGTGGAGTAGGAAGGGGAGAGAATAATCTTGCATGCCCTCTTTTGCACTTTTTCTAGGTGTTTACGTTGTGTGGCATTTAGGGAGGAAGACCAGGTGGGGGAGGCATAGGTGAGCTTGGGAAGTATGAATGTTGTGTAAACACTGAGGAGCTCGTGTGCAGGAACTCCGAGGGACTTGAGTCGGCGGAGGAGGTGGAGACGGAAACTGGAGGATTTGACAACTTCACTGACGTGTGGTTTCCAATTTAGTTTGTTGTCTATGGTGACGCCGAGGAGCTTCGTGGAATCTACAACCTGGAGTGTGTTCGGACCTAGAGTAATGGAAGGAGGTGGGACAATGTCGGAGGAGAGGTTGATGTGCATAACCATGGTCTTGGTATGGTTGATGGTGACATGGTTGTTGGTGGCCCAGTTTTGGAGACTGTTCAATAAATCCTGAAGGGCGGTATAGTTGGGAGCAGAATTGTTGACGCTGATCCCAATGGTGGAGTCGTCGACATATTTCCAGCGAGCAGGGGTTTCTCTTAGGGCATCATTGATGAGCATAAGGAAGCAGAGTGGTCCCATCTTGGTGCCTTGGGGGACGCCACAGGTGAGTGACTGAAAGGTGGAGACAGCCCCTCGGAAGCGTACAGCTTGGCGTCGGTCACTGAGGAAGTCTGTAAGCCATGGTATGAGACTTCTCCGAAGCCCGAGGTCAATAGCTTTGTTGATGATTATATTGTGGTCGACTAGGTCGAACGCTTTAGTGAAATCAATGAAGGCGACAGCTACAGACGCTTTTCGTTTCTCGAGATGGTGGTATATGTAATCGAGAAAGCTGACAAGACAGTGAGTGGTGGAGGAAGTTTTCATGTTGCCAAATTGCTGAGGGTCTACGACTCCTGCAATATCAGCATAAGCCCAGTCGAACACAAAACTTTCACAGATTAGGCTGGGTATTGGGGTGATTGCAATAGGTCGTAGCTGATTTAAGGATTGTGGGCTGGTTGACTTGGGCACTGGTGATACATAAGAGGTCTTCCAGTCAGCTGGGCATCTGGCTTGACTGAGAGAAGCATTGATGATGGAGCAGAGGGGTTTAGCAAGCTCCGGGGAGAATTCCTTGAAGAGTTTCATTGATAAGTCAATGGGGGTGGTAGAGCGTTTTAATTTTAGTTTGTCCAGGCGTTTTGCTACGTCAAATTCTTCTACTAAGTCAGTGGGAAGGGGGGCTGGTAGGTAAGCAGGGAGAGTGGTTGTGTCAAGCCGTGGGAGCGTCTGGCATATAGTAGCGAAATGGTTATTTGTTTGCTCAGCTGCGTCAACATTAGTGAGATGGCTAAGGAAGGGGAGGGGGTGTGTCTTATTGTTTAGTCCACAGAGTTCTTTAAGCTTACCATACCATTGACTGATGTTGGTCTGCTTCAGGTGTTGTAATTTGGTTGGGTAGTGGGACTTCTTTGCAGTGCGTATTTCGCGGATGACTCTGTTGCGAAGTGACCTGTAGCGGATGTGGTCATTGAGATGAAAGGCTCTGTCTCTCTGTTGCATAAGTCTTTCGATCCGAGGTGTGATCCAGGGCAAGTCAGCTGGGTGAGATCTGACGGACTTCTCGGGGAAGAAGTGGTGGTGAGCTTCCGTGGTGGTGTTGGTATAATTTATCCATTTGGTTTCCACGTCATCCACGCTAAGTACTTCAGTCCAGGGATGGTGAACTATCCACTGCCCGAAGAGGCGCACTGCAGAGTCAGTAATCGGCCTGTAGGTCTTGATGTAGGGTCTCTGTACTTGAGTGGGAGTGGCAGCTGGGGACCAGAGCACTGATAAGTGTGTGCTACACCCGATAGGAGGCATTGGTTGAGGTGGTTGGTACTGGTCCGCTAAGTCAGTTAAGATAAGGTCAAGGGTATTTTGACCGTGTGTGGGGAAGGTCACAACTTGTGATAGTGATTGCTGGTCCTGGATATCAGTGGTGTCAATTTCATTTAAATCCCCACATAATACTAACTTGGCACATGGGTACCTAACTCTGAGGTGGTCTGAGGTGGTGATGAGATGATTGATAAGAGTGTCTCTGGTGGGTGATCGAGGCGGATGGTATGCCACACAGATTATAATGGAAGCAGTGTTGCGTGGGTGGGCCCGTAGCACGACACGTACCCATAATGCTTCCACATCTGCTGGGACTTGAACATCCAGGCGTGATGGGCGTAGGTCATCTTGACAGAAGAGGGCAACGCCCCCTCCGCGTCTTTGTGAACGAAGGTGATGAAAGAGTTGATATCCCTCAATATGACACGTTTCAGGTACAATTTGCCAAGCCTCACATATGGCAACGACGCTCGCGGCGGTTGACCTGACTGTGGTTGCCAGCTCGTCGAACTTGTTAGCTAGGGAAGAGACGCTGGATAGCAGTAAAGACGGGAGATCATACCATATCCGTGGAACTTCAGTGTGGTGGTATGGTCTGTCAAGGGTGGGTTTCTCCGGTTTCCTAGTGGGGGTTACAGTTCTAATGGGCTTGTCTACGGCTCCGCGCGTGGAATATGTTCAGTGACTTGAGTAGCGCGATAACACTGCCATCAGGATAACCGTTCCCACGCTTTAGATGGTACAGAGTGCGTCGGGAGTAAGTGATTGGTGGCCATCTGTTGAAATCTGTTGTGGGAGGACGGAAGTGTTTGTCACTGGCGGCACTTTGAGGGACACTGACACTGGTAGACATCTGTTAATATTTGTCAGTCGTAAAGACCGTGGGTCTTTACGACCTGGTGCTTGGGGTTGCCGACACAGTTTTCACGATATATGTAAACACCGCGGTGGTCCTTGTCACTGGCACTTTAGAGGTGACCGATAAAGTGCCCACTGTCTGACTTTTCCTTGGGGTGCACTATCGAGCACTGTATGATAATCACTTATTGCACTGATGTGTGTGTGTGTATATATATATATATATATATATATATATATATATATATATATATATATATATATATATATATATATATATATATATATGCAACTAAACCACTGTAGGTGCGCGTTATCTAGGTATATGCTGATAACCACAAGGAAAGAAGAAAACACGAAGTTCCCAAGCGCTTTCGTGTAATTCACATCTTCAGGGGTGAGTACAGACTAGAGAGAGTAATACAAATCAAGGTGAATATATACAGAGGAGGGTGAGACCAGGTCCACAATGGTCAGGTATTAGGTAATGACCCTACTAAACTTTAAATAGCACACAACGGTTGGTGGTCAGGTCAGATGGTCAAGTGACCCGCCTTCTCTCCTGATCACAAATCTTCTTAATTACAAAATTGTCCAGCTTGTACATGCCGTTACTCAAATTCATGTTGAATGCTTCGGTATGTTAAATAAGACTAGATTCTATGATGTTCCTACTATCAATTGAATTACGTGGTAATATTGAGGAGGCATTATCCCAGTCAATATATATACATATATATATATATACATATATACATATTCATATATTCATATACATATATAC
>CAUDMG010000074.1:114513-202013 GCA_958450375.1 Homarus gammarus | reverse complement strand
ATCTATTGAAACGATATCCTGATAATCCACTACAAAATAATAAATTGTTACAACATTATACACAAGAAAATATAAAAAAAACGAAGAAAGAAAACACTGATGTAGCTAAATGGAATACAAATTTATTTTCAGCGCTCCCACATAAACCTTTTTTTGTAAAATATGGTATGATCTTTTTGAAGATATCACCGACAATAATAATAATAAAACAATAATTATGACAAATTATATATTTTTTTTTCGTATAATATAAAAATAATGGTATATTTTTTTAATGAGGCTTCCCATGAAGCGTTTATGGGGAAATTGTCTAAAATGTGACAATACCACAGTTCTGCATCATCCATCTTTCCAATAAACGTATTATTTTCTATTCATAGGCCTTACCAACATATAATATATTCCAATGAAGAACGAAGATTGTTATTTATAATTGAAAGCGGGGGAAACAATCGCTATATATTCCAAACATACCGTATTTGATCGTCCCATTTATTTAGAAAAAAAAAAACACCCAGTTATTTTTTCCTGTGGTCAGAAAATCAACTTAAGTTAAATATATAACATCGATGATCAACCATGTTTTGTTTTAACTTCAATAATTTTTCTACTGAAATTATGTTTCACAAAATAATTAATGGTGTAAATTGCATTGGGCATAATTATATGTGTGTTTAACTCTCAAATCTAAAATTAATTAAAAAAACAACTATCGTTTTTAGACATGTCTATCGCCTAAGAAATAAAATGGAAATATGGGTAAACGTTTATAAATATTATTAGTAGAGTTAATATTATTAATCCTATTATAAAGATAAAGAAAAGAAATATCGCTTTCCCGATTATAAAGAATATTGTTATAATGATTTTTCGTTATGAGACGTTCCATTTTCGAAAGAACCTGTGATGACTCTTATTCTACTGTATATATGGTATCTTCTCTCGCATGAGGTTCAGTGTAAATATCACAGGGTCCTCTAGAAGAGGGGTGGCTGTTTTGTGAATTGAAGGCAGCCTCAGTAAAGTCAGAGATTTGTTGATTGTTAACTGGACCGATTCCGTAGAATTTTCCATTAATAATATATAAATTTACCGATGAGGTAGATAAACACCTGGGACACGTTGTCACCGTTTCGTCGTGTTGTTAGTTTTTTTATCAAGAGTAAACACCCGTACAGTGTAAGCAATAAAATATAGGTAGTGTGTTTGTTATTGTATCCTTTTTTTTTTCCAAGGCACAGGGATTTTTTTTATATTTTGTTTTACTATAAATACAATTATAAGGGGTCTTAATTATTATATTCAGGTTGTGTTTTTCAACAAAAATATATACAGACTACGGTATCATTATGATGAACAGACAAACTAAGAATAAACAAATAACCGAACAATCAAATACTAACTCGGTCGGTGAAATAGAGGCTCGTTATCCTCATCAATATCAACAACCGCTGAAACACAAACAAACGTTTTCTGGATGATAATTCCTCCCCAATTTCAATTCCTAAAAGACAACAACAATCCTTTTCTCAACTTTTATACCGCCCACCGTCACCACAAACAACGTATTCGTCATCATCGACAGCAGCCGCAATCAACCTTACATCATCTCAAACGAGAAATACGTCGGTGTAGTATGACAACGTTGAAGTAATTCCACGTCCCTCAATTTATTTTAGTACTATGGAATTAAATAATAAACGAGAAGAAGTAATGAGCACGATAGAGGCCGTCCTGGCAGACGTTACCTCCGACAATAATTCGTATAGTGTTTTACCCGATGAACCCCAACACCTAAATTCTATAGTGACTGAAAATACTAGCTGAAAAATAAAGTATATATGTACACTTATATTATCTCAATTCACTAATAGGTCCATAGAGAACCAAATAATTTTCAGCCTGCTCTTAAACTTAGAATTCCACAAATGGAATCTGTAAACAAGATGAAAAGATATATTATTGTGGATAGCTGTCTTTGAGAATTAAACGTTCATCTATTGGAAGTAAAGTGTCGTCTTTTTTTCGGGAGGTGGAAATTATCAAGTAGCAGTTCATAAAGTTTCTAATATAGAATTCGATGAAGATATTCATAAAATAATAGATAAAGTTAATTGATCCATTAATTAAAGAATGGTGAAAATTTTATACAACCCACCAATGTACGTAGACCCCATAGAAAAAAGGAATGTCCTCTCCCATGTAAGGATATCCTCTCTAACAGACCCACAATATCAAGACGAATGTCTAATGATCGCATTAATTTGGGAGTACACCATTTTACTTTTATGAAAGCCGCCACCACCACCAATAACAGTAATATCAAGGATGTGGAAAAAGAATTGAAATTTTTCTATAATACTCCATTGGGTGGTATAGTACTCTCAATGGGAAATTCATATATGGTATAGGATCGAATTTAGTAAATTTCGAATCAAACATTTGTGGATACTCAGACAAAATAATTGTCCTGTGAACGCTTTAAATTCATTTAATATAAATTTGTATTGGAGTTCACGACGGTAATTTAGTATTATATTTGTCCTATTTTAATAGTGCATGTTATCGCCACTCGCAATTGTGCACGCCGGCCACACGTTAAGTGAAGAAACTGTTTACAACTTAGAATAAATAGTTTACTAAGCGAGATGGAGCTGGAAGCAGCCGAGTGACAGTCTATCGCCTTCTACTGTAAAGGCAACATCTTGATTCTCGTCAGCCAAGACCTTTCTGAAGGACATTAGATTATTTGTTCTCGTTGGTCTAACCCTCGACCCCAAAACACGAGTGTGATTGTGAACTGTTGAATCCTCAGACTCTACAGGCATGGGAAAAGTCCCGCCCGACAGTCTTCACTACTGAGTTAGTGGACTCCATGCCCAGGAGACTTAACAGGGGGTGCTTATATCAATTATTAATGTAGCAAATGTAATAAAAGTGGTTTCTTAAATACTTCACTCTGCAAGACACAAATTTTGTGAATATACAAACTTATGTGAAAAACTTCTTTTCGTAATATTTCGTCCACCTTGTTATACTTTGACTGTGAGGATCCACGTACTTTTCTTCGCACGTGTACGTAAAAAAAAAGTATCTTTCAGGAGTAGTGCGATGAATTTGGAACTGAACAATCCTGTTGTGTCGCTAGGGTTGGTTGGCGTGATTGGGAGACATTTCCTACCAGTTATGGTAGGCCCAATTTAGTCGTTTCATTCCAAATATCAAATTTCTTCGTTGCATTATAATTGGTGAATAACAGTATACCTTATGAGCCTTTATCAAAAGCCTTCACTCGTGGCGTCATTTTGTTTTGCACAAGAATTATAAAGATTTTTTTTTTTTTTACCTAGTGCACGTATATTATTATTATTATGGATTTCTGTACTGTAATAACTAAATTGTTTGGTACACTAGGAAACCGTTATTATATAAACAATTACGGTTGAATTTTCATTTTTAAACATTTTTGTAACATGATGACGAATATCATATTATGACGTTGTGTATATGTGCGATCTCTACAGTTTAATTTACAGTCCTGTGATTCCAAAGACGGTATAACACATTCTTGGATTCATAATAAAACAAGCATTCTAGGATACATAGTAAAACATATTTCAAGTGCAAAGTTGCACACTTCAAAAACTTACCATCAAACCTGTTCCTGAAACATGGAGCGATTAGTTCCAAGCTCCAGACGGATGGTGTACGATTTTTCTATATATTTGAAGTAAATAAATAAAAATAAACTATCACTCGCACGTAAAGGTTGCTTTTATATTCACACAAGTCATAATCCTATAGTTTAACACCTATACAATAGTGGTTAAGTTTTGCTTCTATGTTAGACTGTGAATCAATGAAATTTAATTATCTAAATCAAAGTAATTAATAGAGTTAACTTTCTTCACTGTCATGCAAAAAAAAAAGATAAAGAAATGGGGAACCGTGCTGGATGATACTCCTATTTCGTGGCAATTCCTTTAAGACTTGGACTCGTGAAACTTGAGATGAACCAAGTTTTTTTGTAGAACTTCTGGGCGTCTACGGAGGAGAAACCAGCCCGCTCAATGTTGGTCAAGATATCGCGATTCATGTGGCAGCCGTCAAACAGGAATGACCAGAACCCTAGCCAGTGGCCCACGTCCTGCAGCTTCCTCCTCAGGCCGTGCTTCTGTAAGTCGAACTCCACAATGTGTTCTATAAAGTAGTATTTGCCGCCCTGCAAAGAAAACTTTTATAACATTTTCGATAAATGGAAAGACATGGTTATATTGTTATTTCTGAAGTTTTATCTGTGACCAAAAAACTGATAAATTATCTAATTTTATTTAAAACCTCTGTAAATATTAGGTTCAGGTCGCTTACTCTGTCACGTGTGCTTTCCTGCCAACATAATACCGAGTGAGGAAAATCTAAGAATAATTTATTTATATAGCAAAATTATTGCAATGGGACCAAGTTAAAAACAGTGCGACAATAAATACTTAAAAGATCACCTTTCAGAGAGGATTATGGAGAACATAAGCCTTAGACATCGAAGATGCAAGCTCTAGCTATAAGTCCCCCCCCCCCCCCCCCAGGAAGTACTTCAATAAAATTCCAAACAATGATTCAGCCTTAAGTTCTTTTACGCTTTTCAGTCTATTATACAATTGCCAACACCTTTATCTTATAGCTACCTTAAAAGAACAAGTATCCTTATTCACATAAGGAACAAAGAAAAAGTTGAAGTGATTGAATAAAAATTAATTTACCCAAGAAATATAAGGGCAATTATAAAGATCATATCTGTAAAGCAATAAATAAAATAAACGACAAGTCGAATCTACATTTTTGTTGTCACCCGATAATTAGCCTCCAGTAATGGTGCCATCACCCAATAATTAGCCTCCAGTAATGGTGCCATCGAAATATTTCTGTGATCTAAATAGATTAAATAAACCTTTTCCTGGGGACCGTTTTCGTACCAGAATTTAAAAGATATTTCTGGTGAAAATTCAACCAAGAAAAAAAACGAGAAACAAAGACGGGCTATCATTTGTATACTGTACTGTAAATCACAGGCTCGTGAGAACATTAATTTATCACACTGAAATTAACCTAAGCATATAATTGTAAACTTCACCGCTACTACTTTGCCCAATTATTACTGTTCATTCAGCCTGTCGTTAAAATATTTTTTCCTTCTTGGCAGATTAGGCGGTGGAATATTTCGATATACTTGAACCTGGTTATTGTAACTGTTAGTTTCCCTGATGTCGTTTATAACCTAATATTGCCACCATATTATACCATGACTTTCGGGGTTTTGTATCAAATGTAAACAAAGTGTCAAAACATAGGTTTTCAGACATGGTTAATTCGATGAAACCATTATTTGCAGTATATGGCAAAAGCGAGCTGGCAGTCTTTCTATATAGTATCACATTCGCAATCAAACTTGGTGGAAATATACAAATATGAAGTGTATAAACGTATATTTTCAGTTACGAGCATTCCCGTTAGACCATTACTTACATGATTTAAAAATAGCAATGTTCTTCATACGGCCAGATGTCTCCATTAAGGCAGAAACGAGAGCTACTGAGGTATGAATGCGAGCACGATCTGCACGTGAAAAAGCATGGCCAGTTACCATGTGTACAACTGATTCTTTTGCACGCCATAATCTAGCCAATCCTACCCAGCTAAGAAATCAGAAGGTGCAATCCACCAAGACAAAGATTTTTGTCTAAATCTTATGCATTAGCTACTACTCCTGCAGCCTTTAGGTGTAATGACTATTAGCCCCTGACTAACAGAGTAATACTTACATAAATTTGGGTTATATGCATTAGGTTTATAAAATTACATCACCCACGGTAATTTTCCATGAACAGTGAGTTGTCCTGCATGGATCATGTAATAGGTTGTCTCCATGGGAAGTCGCGTCTCGAGACGCTAGACTCGGCGATTAAGTAACCGGCTCCTGGAAAGTATACTGGCAGTCTCCACTCATCTTTCACACCTGACGGACTTACGGACACAAAGCTATTATTGATAAGCTGCTTCCATTATATGTCTGAAAAACTATGTTTAGGCATTTTGTTCATATTTCTTTCATGTTTAGTTGCAAATACTGTATATGATAGTAGGCAGGCTACCAAACAGGGAGGTACTACCACCTTGGAAGATTTTGGAAGCATAATGTTTTGTCTAATGGTAGACCCTTCTGCCATATGTTATCACGAAAATTGTGACCAAGTCCCCAGGTTGCTGATCTGACTTTCTGCCTCATTTACACAATTGCAGGGTCTCAATTGTTTCTCTTACTATTGACAAAACAACAAATGGTTTCTCACTTTTGATTTTTTTTTTGCATCATCACATTTTCGCCCCTCCCCCCCCCCCCCCCCCTATGTGGGTCAGTGACCTGTGCCCGGGTGGGCTAAAAAAATAGAATGGCAGCCATTTTGGATGCAATCTCGAATTCCTGAGCTACCACGAGGAAGATGTTCGGGGGTTTTTTTAATGTTTTTTTTTTTTATTACACTGTTAGGAGTCTTTCCTGAAGTTTTCAGCTTGTTACCAATTTGTTCCAGGTTTGAAATCTATTTGAGCTAGAACTCTTTGACTAATTTATTTCATGCAAAGATTAACTTTAACGAATTTTACTGCCAAGCTGGCAACCTTTATGTCTATCCGGAAACTTACTTCACCCTGGTCGCAATCTCTGACCGGAGCACACTAAAAAAACCTCTCTCCATCCATCTCACGAAAGGGGTATCCTGTTGTTACCCAAGTCTCTACTGATGTATAGCTAGCCCCATGTGGGAGCCATCTATGTTAATAACTAGTTGTCCTAGTCCTGCTTGTTGGAAAGAAGTATCTCATGTTTTAGTGATAGCTTCTACTCGAATCAGCATTTGCACATGTGTATATGTATAGTCCCCTTCACTGGTGCGTTTACTGGGGCTCGTCATACGAACATTCAACAAATCATTACATTGATATAATCGTTTTAATATTGTTTTACTTAGATTCCATACTATGTTTATTATTGCAACTTTCCTTCTGTCGAATGTAAACAAACCTAAGGCAGCCACACTGCAAAAACCTTTTGTACATGACATACCTATCTCCCCATACTGATGAATAATTACCAATTCTCTACATAGCTCGGCTAGAAAATTTACCTTCATTTTTTATTCTCCAACTGGGATCTACGCCAGATACTCAGATGAAGGTAACTTATGGGTTCCTGCCAATGCTTAAGACTCCGAGCCGGCCACCGTTATTTAAGCAACGTAAAGATTTTGCAATAAAAATGAAGTACCAAGTAAGTGTTATAATAATTACAACTTGTTGATCAAACCTACCAAGGTTAATGCAATATTTTTTTTTTTCATTTATTGGGCACCCCCTACACCCTTATGTTAGGTGAAGCGCAGAAGCGTTTACAGCGCCCAACAGGGAAGCATGCTAAGTTCATGCTTGCCTTATGTCGCACGAGTTAAGGGCGTAGAAGCCTGAAGAGTCAATGGTTATTGGCAGTTCCAATAACTTGTCCCTGAATACGAATTCGCAACTTTCGACTTACAGCAGGGTACCTACTTTGCTGCTAGGTGAACAGGGATGAAGGGGACTAGGAAGAGTGTCCAAACAACTTCCACCGGCCCGGGAATCGAACCCGTGACATCTCGCTTGCGAGGCAGGAACGGTACCGCAATATGCCTTATCGGTTCTCAAGTTGAGGTCAGAGGTCAGGCCCTGAGGTGCCAGGCCAGCATTCTGCCCGCTGGCTGGCTGGCTGCCTGCCTGCCTGCCTCTTACGTATGGGAATACAGAGGCCAACTTACCTCCCATCATAAGAGGGTTGCGCCTCCCAGCCACCGTTCACCACCTGTGTGCCACACACCACACACTAAGGATAACCAAACTAACTTCTACAGTACTTCGTGCATTGTGAAACAGAGTGCTATACTTAGTGACTTCACATCAGTGTCAGTGAGCTATGACCATGCGTAAAGTGGTATTTGTGGGTGTAGTGTAGTATCAGTGTGACAGCTTCTGGCATCCACAGTGCCCTGGTGCCCGCGAAGTCTACCTCCAGGCCCTTGCCATGTGACTCCCAGCCCTCGCTTCGTTGATGGTTGGCGCTTACCACACGTGTTAATGACTTCATACGGGGTCTCAGGTGACTACAGTGGTTATACTGGGCTGGTGGAAACAGGCATTTATCAGTGATCTGGTGAATATTGGGTGTAACTCCTATCAGTGTTACTCAAGGCACACTTCCAACAACTCAGCCCATTCACACAAGTCCCTGTTACCTGGACACGGCTGGCCTATATAAAGTATCACCTCTGCCCCAGTGTATAAGGCCTGGATTCCATTTAAAACTAACCATGGCAGGAGTCAACGCCGGGCGGCGCTCTGCTGATGTTCCTGACGAAGGAAACGAATAAGATGAGGAAGACCGTCATGGCGACACTGAAGCTGGCTTTCAGAAGGTTAAGACTCGTCAGCAGAAATGCAAAATGAGGACCCAGGGAAGGAAGCAGAGTACAGCCAATAGGTGCATCCCTCCCATCGCTCCCCGGGCTAACTACGTGCGTCTTGCTTTGCTTTGCCTTGCCTTGCAACACAACCAATTTGATGAAGATTAAGTGGTTGAGAGCCCTGAATGGGGAATATTGCAGGACTACGCTGAATGTTGTCATGCCAGGGAGCGCACCGCGTTTCGTCCATGTAGACCGAAAGGAAACGGATGCTATCCAATGCGTCGTTGATGGAATTTCGGCTCACTACATCTCATGAAGCGAGATTAACCTGTCCGACCCCAAAAAATTAAGGAATACCTTATCACCCACTTCCCCAAGGGTATTCCCTCCAGTGGCGTTCTGTCACTTCCGGACGTCCACAGAGCAAGAAGACTTTTATAAGAAAGGTGCACAACTTAGTAGGATCATTATTGTTTGGAAAAGGAAGGAACCACCTCCTGAGGAATACTGCTTCTTCGGCAAGTACGGTACCTCTAGTAGCATCTCAAACCACCTAGTCAGTGATCATTATGCAATAATTACTGAATACACTGTTGCTGTTAAGTGTCGAACCCCATCCTAAGCCCAGAATTAACTTCCCAGATAATCTTAAACTACACTTCAAGGCCTACATCCACGGATGATATGCTAGATATACACCTAGGTCAGTGGATACATTTTTGCTGTGATCTTGTAAATGTCATTACCACATATTATACCACCTGGTTAAGTCAAGGAGGAAGGGGGGGGGGGGCAGCACTAAACCACCTCTGTGGACATATGACCCCCATCCACACCAAAGAAGGAGAGAAGGTAGAACAGCTTGCCAATACTTATAAGCAAAATAAAACTAGTGATAACCTCGTGACATTCCTCAAAGCTAACAGAGCATTTCGTGAACTCAAAGGGCAGGTGGGAAACACCTATCGGGAACAATTCTTACAGAGTATTAATAGAACAACCACTCTAGCAGAAGGATTGAACAAAATTAGAGCCATTACCAAGTTACCCACCCCAGTCCAACTCCATCACAGCCCTGCAGAATATGCTGACATGCTATTAGACCAATGGTCTAGTGTGTCACAGATCACTTCCCTGCCTCCTGACATACAGCAATATCTTAAAACTACACACATTAATAGGGGGTTTCAATAATGAAATGGCCTGTTCCTCATCAGACCTTACGGACCAGTTTCCTATAACGCACCACAAACAAAAAAACAGCACTAATAAAAGGCGAGTCATCCTCCCCTGTTGAGGATGGCATAACCTATAACACCGAGATTGTTAAACGAGGTCCTTAACCCTCCACTCCTTGTCCTCTATCAAATGAGCCTCACACGGGGTATTCTGCCTAAGACATGGACTCAAGGAAACATAGTACCAGTCCCTAAAGCTAACTCTCCAAACTTCAGGCCCATTTCACTCACATCCGGTATGTGTAAAGTCCCTGAATGAGTTGTTCTCAACCGTCTCACTTCAAGTCAAAGACAAACTGGCCCCTAATCTGTATGGGTTCATGCCCTGACGGAATATCTTGTTCACTCAAAAGATAAGACACAATCAGCCTTCGTAGACCTTAAATCAGCCTTTGGTGTAGCTAATAGACATTATACTTGACCAGCTAGCTAATTTTGACATCCAAGGTAGCCTTCTAACATGGATAAGGGGGATATCTGTCCAACAGGTATGCCAGTGTTCTGTTTAGGAGTCAAAAGTGCGAGAATGAGAGCATTTGAGCTTGGAACACATCAGGGAGGAGTGTTAAGACCTATGCTCTTTAATATACTGATGCACAAGCTTATTGCTGGCAATCCAGTTCAGCTAAACAAAGCTGTAATATGCTATGCTGATGATATCTGCATTAAGACACAGACCAAGCTCAGGCTCCAAGCCTTGCTGAATGTATTTGCTCGGAGGACTCTGGAATGTGGTCTCATAATATCTGTTGACAAGACGAGGGTCCTCAATCCTCGTCCTGCTCATCCTATGCCTCTTGACTTTTAACATTAACAGCATGCCCTTGGAATTATGTAGCTCTTATAAATATCTTGGAATTTGTGTGAATGATGCAAACTTTGTCGGCAACCTTCGTGCCAAACTAATGCAGTGCATTAAACCCTTCAGAACCCATCTTGGCAAGGGCTATGGAATTAACATCGTCTATGCTCGTACTTTCTCTCCACTTCATTCGTTCTGTAGTTGACTATCATGCTCTCCATCTTGTAACTATTCTGCCTAAACTCGACACCCTTGACGTAGTGCAAAATGAAGCCATGCCCATCATTCTAGGATGTCCAAAATCAACCGAATTGTAAACATTAGGAAAGAGCTCAGACCGCCCTCCCTATGTGAGAGGATTGCTCTACATAATACCATATTTTGTGTCAAAGTTTTGAAGAACAACGATCCCCAAACTACAGTTCAAACCGAGTTGATGTTCTATCTAAGTAATCCCGACTGTCTCGCTAACCTTCCACAGAAGACTTTGGGGCGTGGCTTCATAAAAGTATTGCAGATCTCTTGAAACTGAATGTTCCAATCACCAGACGAACCCATTAATGTCTGGGGTGATGAGATGTAATGAGATGTGTCACACTAGAAACTATTATGAGACAGAGAATATTAAATCAAGTGAATGCTATGCTTTTACTGATGGTTCTGTGCAGACAAACACAAATAGTGTCATACAAGCAAAGGCTGAACAACTGGGCCAGCACAACACACTGAACTAACTGGAATCTACTTAGCTATTGACTACCTTAAAGAAAATAGGGGTGGGGTGATATTCTGTAACCCTCAAAGTGCCTTAAAATTAATGAACAGCCCGTCAGGTTCTATGTCTATAGTTGTATGTGCTATTAAAAGCAATGTGACAACTGCTAATGAGAACAACTCGCGTATTGAATTTGCGT
This sequence comes from Homarus gammarus, assembly GCA_958450375.1. Lineage (NCBI taxonomy): Eukaryota > Metazoa > Arthropoda > Malacostraca > Decapoda > Nephropidae > Homarus > Homarus gammarus. Next base: position 190,573 of record CAUDMG010000074.1, on the reverse strand, counting down.
GGATTCCGTCCCATTTTGGAATTGGGTATCATGACAGTGCCGTTAGACTGGCCAATGAGGCATGTAAGAAATAAAATGTTGACTGACCTTGGCCTGTCCAATGCTGTACTGAAACAAGTCAGAATCATGAAGTCTGATCTAGAAGAACTGAGAAATTCAGAGAGGCCTGACAGTTGTAGAATTAGAAAATATGAAAAAATTTGTGACGAGAGGTATTGGTATGGCCAGCATAAGGACAGAACCAGACAATGTGATGTAGTCGTGGCCAGAATTGGGCTAGGATGAAGACACCTGGCAAGTTTTTTTTTTTTTTTTTTTTTTTTTTTTTTTACCAGGACACATCACTCACCCACATCGGGGCCTGGGGGGCGGGGGCGGCGAAAATGTAGTAATAATAATAGTCATAATAAAATTTGATATAATACTTCATCATCACCATCATAATCATAATAATAATAGTCCTAATAATTCATAATAATAATAAATAGTCCTAATAATTCATAAATAAAATTTATGATAAAACAAACAAAATGAAATAATAAAATAATGATACAGTAACTGTAATATTATTAATAATAAAGAACTATAAATAAAAAATGTATGTTGTGTTGTCAATGGTAAGAAACAATTGAGACCCTGCAATTGCGCGTAAATGAAGCAGAAAGTCAGATCAGCAACCTGGGACTTGGTCACAATTTTCGTGATGCCATATGGCAGCAGGGTCTACCATTAGACAACACATTATGCTTCCAATATCTTCCTAGGCACAGTCGTACCTCCCTGTTTGGTAGCTGCCTACTACCTATACTCGTACCGGAATACTCAGCATGTAAACTTTGTGATAAACATTTAAAGCATACACTTGAATACTATATTAATGAATGTGACACTGTCAAAGACTACACACCACCTGGCTTATTGTATCATGACCTTTGTAATTACTACATTGAATCGGGGGTGCTTGAGGACATTCTTGTCGTTTATCCAAAATTTGCTAGCCCACATTGATTAATCTTCAATTAGAATATGACATCCAATGTATATGAAGCACTCTTCCATGGTAGTGAACAGTAACATCACCAACATGACTCTGACCTGTATAGACTGGTAATGAATATGATGTATTTCTTTGTGTACGAACCTCTGTCCTGCATGGCAGTGAGAAGTGACATCACCCACATGAATCTGCCCTATATATATATACTGTTAATGAATATGAAGTACATCTTTGTGCATGAACCTCTGTCCTGCGTGACAATGAGAAGTGATACCACCCTCAGTGTCAAGACCTGACTGAATTACTCAGAATAGGCACTGTTCTCCAACTGTGTCAATAAATTTGTTAAAACTAAAATCAAGTTTTTTGGCGTGACACACAGACACGCACTACCAAAAGGATTACCTGGCCATGCAGTTGCTGCTTTAGACATGGGGATGACTAATGAAGACCCCCAAAATTAAATAGGGTTTTATGAAATAAAAACAAAGTGGTGACTCACGGACGCCAGGACACGGAGAATCTCCCTCAGAATCGTGTCAATGTCGGGCACACTGCAGAGCATCAGCGTCACCACCACCACGTCAATACTGTTGTCTGCTATCTGTTCCATGTTTTCAGCTGGCAGAATAAAATACAAATAATGTTACACTCAAACACACTTGACAATGAGGTGTGAAGACCGAAGAATTTAATATGGGATAAATGTGTTCAGGTTTTATAAGATTACAAAATTGTATCGTCTTGTTTGGGATGAAAAGGTTATAATGGGATCTAGAATGTATAATGCAGAACAAATTGTTTATGTGTAATATGTTCGTTTACAGGTGCAGCGGATTGAATGAATGAATGATTATTAATATTGCACGATCTTAGCACTGCAACAGTTAAGGTCAAATGGCGCAGGCGAAAATTAATGGTAAAAAAGAACCAAGATCAATCCGATGCATAATTAAAATAATGGAAAGAAAAACGACCCATAGGAAACGACAAGAATAAAGATATCTGTAAAAGATTATAGGAAGGAAGCCACCTTCAAAAATATAAAGTCTCCTCCCCGAGCACCGCAGAAAGAGTAAGAACCATCCCCCCCCCCAGATGTGAACAATAAACCGACAGTCTACATATAGTTTGTGAATGTAACAATTGGAGAATGACATACCACCAACAGTTATTCTAGATTGTCTTTCGATATGTGTTCTGTCATTCGGTTATGAAATTTGTCAAATAGTTATGTAACAATGTCTCAACGGATATGTGAAAAGGTGTATTTAGTTTGGGGGAGAATGTATTGTGAATTCTCTTCAGGGGAAGTGTTTATGTACACTTGTATGGGAGCACTTAAGTTAGGTGTTCTCCCCTGAACTAGTGATAAGAACCTGCCCTCTCCTCTTGCTTTGAGCGTGAGAGAGGAAGGTATCGGGTGGGATGTGTTGCTTAGTAAGCTTGACCTCGCTCGACCCCTGTGAAGTTACTAGCTCAGCGTCTATGTGAATAACTCCCGAGTCATTGTTGAATAACTTGGCGAATAGTGTGGCGTTATTCGTTTGGACGAATATTTATATAATGCAAAGGTGGTTACACCACTCGGCCACCGCCAACCGAGTCCTCACGCTTTAAATCCTAGGTGTACCTAACCTTCTTACAATAAAGTGTGCTTTAGCTAAAATTTTGCTTCTTGCACATGCTTTTGCAATTCCTTCTGGAGATTTTTCGTAGAAACTATTGTGTACCTTGAAGATATCTCTAACAAACTATCATAACAATTAAGGAACCGAGAAATATGATGGCACGCACAATGAAACAAGGTAGGATCATACCAGAAGATAAATTTAAAGGAAGAGAATCCTGTATGTCAGGAAACTGGGTTTCATTAATGCAATATAGAAGTTCAAGCTTATCAGATACAATATGAAGACTGCTGTAATTTATATTCAGGAAAAATGGTATGGGTACCAGTTTACAAGTAATGTTTGTGACAAATGCAAGATGATGGCAAGTAGGCAAGATTGTGATTGTATAACTGATAATTTCACAATAGTCTGGTGCTTTATGATAAACTTCCACTACTAAATGTTTACCTACATCCTGACATACTAGTATCACACTGGTTTGATTTGGGAAGTAAAATATGGCACATTATTGACATGTGCGTGAAACACTAACCTATGTGGTATTGGAGTGTATACACATTGTTGTAGAGCTGAAGAGGCATTAGTTTGTACAATAGATAATTCACATGTAGCTTCTGAAGCCTGTGTGAAATCTAGACATGTAAGTAAGTATGTTGACTTGCATTGATTTAGGAATGCATGCTCATTCACAGCAACTAATGAAAAATCTTCTGAAACTACTATTAGTTCAGTTTGTTTGTTCAGAATTAAAAAATCGTTATTATCTTTCAATGGAAATGGTTCCTAGTGCCATGCATAAACAAAAAAAAAAACATTTTTGTGGAATGTGTATTAGTATTTCCCTGTGTGTTAAGGTTGCCTCTAATAAGTGGGTCGTAATATTCCACCTCATGCTCCTGAAAGATAGGAGTTAAATGATATTTAATTTCAGCTATATGTAAGCGGCAATAAGTTGACCAACTGGCAACAACTGTGCATCAACACGACATAACCCTGCATTCACTAGATCAGCTATGAGCCTACTCTGTTGTTTTCTATGAAAGCTTGTACAGAGGCCTCAGCTGTATCCATATATTCTGTAAAGCAGAGTAGCCATTCCAGTGTAGATTCTGACCGTGTGGAATCCTTGGACATCTCGTGTTAAATGATTAGTTTCGTCAAAAAATAGCATTCATTTAAGAGGTCCGAGTTTGTACCGCCTTGTTTGACTGTTCAATTGCCCTATTTTTTTCTTAGCCGTTTCTGAAACTGCAGTCATTCGGTTCCTTAGTTTAGCTACATCTTCGGCGGTTGCCACACCAAACGGTGTTACTTATTAAACCGACAAAGTTAAACAGACCACGTTTTACCGCCGCCGAAAATGTACATTCTTCCCAAGTCTTCGGGAGATAAAGGGAGTTTTCCCTCAAAAGTGATTTACTCGTTTGAGTAGACTATTCACACAGTCGTTCTGAAGTGAGATGGTCTGTCCGAGTGTTGTAGAGATTGGAGATTGTTGCTCGAGATCTTGCAGGGTTTGCACAGCGGTTTCAATGTGGACAGCTATTGACCTCAGCTGCACTGGCATGCACATTAAATCATGGAGCTCTTACTTGATAGTGACAATGTCTTTTACTACAAGCACTTTGACTAGTGGGGCAACTAAAGCTCCAGGTTTGACGACGTCTGCTGGGTATGCAGCTGTTGCTACCGCCCTCCAGACCAACAGGAGTAGTGCTATCCAAGCCATGTCTGAAAGAGGCGAGGATTATTAAATATTTTTGTTTGCTAATCGTAGTTTTTGACGATATGTATTGTTACATTTTGTTGAGCATCTGTTGCAGAAGAAGTAGGATGTATTTGATTCACATTAGGAGTCCCTACCAAGTCTCTGCTGACTTTTCATTCAAACTACATCTGTGATAGTTGTCGTAGGCTCAACTACTTGGAATTTGTTTCCATGTTCTTTCACTCTAATCACGTACGGACCTGTGAATTTAAGCGAGAGTTTTGTTGTGCGTTTCGGCGCTTTTATCAATACTTTGTCTCCTATTTTTAGAGTTATAGGCTTTGCATTTTATGTTGCTTGCTGATCATTTCAGCATGTTAGGCTGCTAAATGTTTTAGTACTTTTCCATGGATGCTTGTAAAAACATTTATTTGCATCTTGGCATAGTCATCCATGTTGTACTCAGGTCGAGTTCCTTCTAGTAGATCATATGGCAAGCGTTTATTGGTACCGTAAATAATGTAGTATGGCGATTTGCCTGTAAAGCTATTGATAGATCCATTGATGGACGCTGCAACTTGTGGAAGCCAGTCCTCCCACGAACAATGCAGTGGATTCACCATGTCAGAGAATCTCAAGAATTTTACTGTTTGTACGCTCGACCAACCCTTTTGAAAATGGATGGTAGGTGGTTGTGAAGGTTTGTGTGGTGTCATTGTTGACATTGTAGTTATGAGTTGATTCTTAAATTCTTCCCCGTTATCTGAGAGTATCACTCTAGGTGTAGAATAATGACATAAGATGAATAACTAATGCATGAGCCACTGATTCGGCCGAATTATTCTGCAATAGCGCTAGTACCACAAATCTAGGAAAGTGGTCAACGCAGACAAGTATGTATTCAGATCCTTGATGGCTTATTGGTAGTTGCAAATAAATCTATCGCAACTGTATCCCATGGACTTTCCGGCGTCAGGTATTCTAAGATTGGAGCGGGATCCATAGTCGTCCCCTCGTTTCTTGCACAAGATAAACACTTAGCAATGTGATGCTCGAGGTCGGTCCTCATAGTTTTCCAATAATATATTTTTTTTCTAATTTCTGTTAGACATCTGTCTCGCCGTGGATGCCCAGCTTGGGGTGCATTATGGAAGATGTATAGCGTAAATAACTACCGAGTCATTGATGAATAACTAATTGAATAATTTGGTGTTATCCATTTGGGTGAATATTTTTGTAATGCAAAGGTGTTGTTACGCCAGGAAACGAGACAAGTTAAAAAAACTCAAATGTTAGAATGCACTACAGTACTTGAGTCCCCAAAAATAATAAAATATTTAAAACGATCATGACACCTAACAATGCACAGCAGTGCAGCTAAATTCCCACATAGCTCAGCCGTAAAGACTGAGGCAATGATTGGTAACGCTGCATGCTCCAAAGAGAGAGATCAAACTTGGCCTGGAAGATAAGCACCTGCAGTGGAATTCTCCCCTACAAACGCTGTTTGTCGCTGCCTAGCCGACCCCACCAATTCCCCAGTGTATGCCTCGTGGTCTAGGTCAACCAGCGCCGCCATACACCACGGAGCGGGGGTCAACTGCTACGCCACGCCTACCCCCGCTATTTAAGACCTGACCTCGTGGTGATCTCTCCACTTCTCACATCGCTCCTGAACTAAGAAGACCTCTCAACAAGACCTCCTGCTGGACCCGGAACTGAAGACCGCCCTCTCCCTTGTGCCATTGTTGGCCATCTTCCCGGACCGGACCACCCACGACTGTCATCGTCCACAACAACTCACGAGCGTTCTCGGTTTATCGAGCATTAGCTTGCCCTCCCCACTGGTGGGGACCTGCACCCTCAAAAGTGTATTCGTCCTGCGGTCCCCCCTGTACCTGTTCACCTCCCTCCCAGGAGACTGTGAACACGAAAGGGGGTTGGAGCAAAACCCATCCCAGCCGAGTCTTTCCAGGGAAAACGGTGATCGTGCGGGTCCTCCTGGAAAGAGGGTAGCAATCCTTATCCTTCCCAAATAGGCACACTTAGCTCACGTCTATAAGTGAGCAGTCACATACACTAGGAAGTAGGCTTCCCCAACGGGGCTCCGGGAGAGACGCTCAGGAACCACTCTACGACCACCAGTCAGTGGGGAGTGCTGAAATTCCTCTGCTATTTACTCAACCGGAATAGGTAGGACCTTAAAAAAAAAAAAAAAAAAACCCGGTTATGGAGCGCGTACGCCCTCCTAACCGCGACCCCCGCCTGAACCGCCAACCTGACGACCCGAACTACGACAGGCTTCGCACAGAGAAAGCGGACCAGTTACGCGCCTTCAATGAAGCCCTGAAAAGTAGGAACATGGCCACCACCTCCAACAACTCCACCACCACTGCTACCGCCACTGAGGACAACTGGACTAAGGTAGAAAACAAGAAACGCCGACGTGCTTTTTCGGGAAACGAATGCCGTCAAGCAGCCCAAAAGGCACCCATCACCACCACCAGCTCACCTCCAACGACACTGCTAAAATTCCGGATCACGAAAACGGACGCAAAAACAACATATGTCGCCGTCACAGAGATGGAAAAGCTAAATCCACTGGCCAAGTTCTCAGTGCGGCCCAACCTAAAGGGGGAGATGATTATTCACCCCAAAGACAAGGACTCCGCCACCACCCTCGACACTTCCCTGCAAAACACCACCACCGTTGCATCAACCAAGCTGGACCCCGCCCAGAAACTGATGAAGTCGGTAGTCCTCTGGTACCCAAAGGAACTACCTCTCGAACCCCTGGAGAACCACCCGAAGATCTTAAAAGCCGAGAGATGCTCTCCCCTGTCCGACAAGACGGCCACCACGAAACGAGTGCCCATAACGCACTACGGCTCACCCCCCAGCACCATAGACCTCAAAACCTGGGGGATCTACGAAGTGAGGCCCTTCGTCCCAGAGCCCCTGCGGTGCTTCAGATGCCAGAAATACGGGCACCATCAGACAAGGTGCACGTACAAGGACATCTGCGCAGTCTGCGCACAGAAGCACGGCACACACTCCTGCCTCACCAAGTTGAAAAATGGGGAAAAAATTGCCCCCAAGTGTGCCAACTGCGGGGGCAAACACCACGCCTGGAATCCTGGATGCTCCGAGAGAACAAAGAGGGTCCAGGCAAACCGACCAGCAGCAAGACCGGCCCCCACCGCCTACACACCAGCCCCACCAAGTACCTTCGTGTGGGGAACCCAAAGGCCAAAACAACAAAGACAACCTCCTCAGCCAGTCAACACCCAAAGTGCAGCCCAGTTTCCTGGCCTCACTACGGCCACACCTCAGCCACCCAAGCAGCAGACAACGACAACCACGAGAAAGACAAAAGAAGCACACACCAAGGCACCAGAAGGAATGATACACGTTATCAGACCTAGCCAAGGTACTGACAACCTTCGCGGAGGGCCTAGCCGGACTACTGGGCCACAAGATCCAACCCACACAGCTCCAAATACTCATGGGGAGCGTCCTCGGGCAAGTCGCCACAGCTCCAGCCACCTTAGTGGAGGAAGCCACGCCGGTCCTCACACGAGTGACAGCCGAGGTACACTCTACACCAAAGAAGGCCACCAGAGAACCCAAGATACCGACAGCTCCCAGAAAGAAACTGGACGTTTCAACTCCCCTGAACCGAACCACGGCCCAGAAGGCAAAAACCACAGAACACGAAGATATGAACCTGATCCAGTTGGAATCGAACTTGGACATCTCCATCGAGGACCACCGGAAGTCCCCGATGAAACAGTGGTGGAAAACATCAGCACCCTGAACATCCTAACATGGAATGCTCAGGGTATCAAAAACAAGAAACACCTACAAGAAGCAGCAGCCAAGGACAAGCTTGACATCATACTGCTACAAGAAACACTTCTACAAGAACACCACTGTTTCAAATTCAGCGGTTACAAGACATACAGGAGGCATTTCACGCAGGCGTCAACAAGAGGATGTATGATCTTGGTCAAGTCAAGCATACCCTCCGCCGATGTCACACAGCAATTTCCATGTGGGGAAAACATCGAGACACAGGCCGTCAAAGTAACCCTCCAAGAACGGGAATTAACTGTTCACAACATCTACAAGAACCCAAGGGGCTCACTGGAGGTTACTCAATTATTTGCTTCGGCCGCTGACCACGCCACACTCATAGGAGGGGATTTCAACGCACATCATCCCTTCCTAAGCTCGGCAAGCCCCACAAATGAAGACGGCCTACACCTATACACCACCTTTCAAGATACACCCGAGATCTGCCTCCTGAACACCGGAGAGCCCACCCACACTAGGGGAGGAAGGCTAGATCTAACCTTCGTCTCCAGTGCACTACAACCTTCGGCCTCCTGGCAGATACACCCCACGCTGACCAGCGACCACTTCGCCACCCTAACAACGCTGAAGGTGAACAAACTCCCCACTCCACCCCCCCCAGAGATGGAGATACAATACCCAAAAGGCAGACTGGGGACTCTTTAAGAAACACCTGGCTAAGTAGCGCGAAAAATCACAGCCGGCCGGCGCAGCACCCATGGATGAGACAACCCTCCACCACCAATTGGTCGAGGCGTTTCACCAAGCGGCAGAAGAGGCTATCCCAAAAACAAAACCCACATCAAGACAGTACAATGATTACTGGTACTACTGTCCCAGGGTGAAAGAACTCAACCACAGAGTGAACATGGCCCGAAGAAACTACAGGAGACATCCCACGGCAACAAACAGACATCTCCTGCAAGTCATAGTTAAGGATACCAGGGAAGAGAAGGAAGAAATAAAAAACGTAAGCTGGCTCAAGTGGTGCTCCGAACTGAACGAGCACACCTCCCTTGGCAAGATGTGGGCCCAGATCCGAAGGGCATCTGGGAAGGCAACACCACCACCACCAACCCATCCCAACCCAGAAGAGGAAGCCGAGAGACTTGCAAAACTGTTCTCTGACCGAGCAGCAACGAAAAACCTCCCGAGACAGGCGGAGGAGACACAACGGCGTCTGCGACAGGTCAGACTCCAGATGATTGAAGAGGCCTGCAACAGTGAAGATGACACTGACAGACCATTCAACCAGCAAGAACTCCAGAAGTAGCTAAAACGAAGCAAGGACACGGCTCCAGGGGCCGACAGGATAACCTACTCCATGCTTTCTCATGCCGGTACAGCCGGACACGAGGCTCTGCTGCAAGCCATCAATGCTTCGTGGACAGCACAAAGACTCCCACCGGAATGGAAGAAGGCAGATAAACAGCCCATTCCGAAGCCCAGAGAACCAGACAAACCGGGGCCCATCTTCCTTCTCAGCTGCATAGCGAAGACGGGAGAAAGAATGGCTCTCAACCGACTCAAGTGGAAAGTAGGCAGCCCACACCCTCACATCTTTGCTTACACCGAGAACACCGGCACAGGCAACAACATCGCCGAGATACTCAGCACTGTGGACAACAAACCAGCTCTGGTGGTCTTCCTCGACCTGGAGAAAGCCTTCGAACTTGCAAATCCATTGGCCATTACAACTACGCTCGCTAAAAAAGGCGTCAAAGGAAGGTTGTTGGGGTGGATCCAGAACTACCTCACACAGAGAGAAGCACGAGTACGCTTTCAGGGAGCAACCTCAAGCTACAGGGTCCATGAAAACGGAACCCCACAAGGAGGCATCCTCAGTCCAATGCTGTTCAATGTCCTGATGGAAAATCTAGTCAAACTTCCTTTCAGACAAACAGCCAAGGTCCTATGCTATGCAGACGACTTACAGCTTATAATAAGAGGATCGAACAGACTAGCCAACACGCAACACGCACTCCAACTTATAGAAGAGGAGTGCAACAGACTTGGACTCAAGATAAATCCAGCCAAGTCGAAAGCGATGGCCATCTGCACAGACACACCAGACAAGATGCTCTCCATACAAAACACGCCGGCAGTCTGGACCAACGCCCACCAGTGTCTTGGAATCTGGTTTGACCAGAAACTCGCCTTCAAGCCGCAACTCGAGTATCTCAGGCACAGGACGAAGAGCAGACACAATATAATGAGGTCGCTCACCAGCAAATCTGCAGGAGCAAACCTTCATGTGCTCAAAGCCTACTACACGGCCGCCATCAGATCGCTGGTAGATTACAGTGCTCCAGCACTCATTGGACTGAGAGAAGACCAAATAGCTAAGCTAGAAGTCATCCAAAACAATGCTCTCAGGACCATGCTCGGAGCACCCATGTGGACCAGGATTTGCATTCTGCAAATGGAAACCGAACTACCACCCCTGGCAGTACGAGTCAAGCAGGTGACAGCCGGTCTCCTCGCCAAAATCTGTAGAGCAGAGTGCGAGGGGCCACCTGGTCGCACGAGGCAAGCGAGGTCATCCGACACCTGCAAGCAGAAACACTCAAGAACAACCAAGACACACGAGACAATGGTTACGCTGTTCCTCCACCATGGAGCCCTCCACCAGCCACACTCAAATTTACCGACCTAGGCGATAGTAAAGCCAACCTCCAGAAGGAGGACCTCAAAAAATAACTCTCGAAGCCATAGCCACCGAGACACCGGCTGATGCAGCATCATGCTTCACAGACGGCTCGGTGGACCCAAAACATCATAGATCCAGAGCGGCCTTCTACACCCAAGGTCAGACCCTCCAATGGAGACTTTCCAATGACTGCTCCACCCGACAAGCAGAACTGGTAGCAATCTCAAAGGCCCTACAACACGCTGCAACACAACGAGTCCATCATAATTCTCACGGACTCGAAATCGGCCATGCAGGCGCTGCAACAGTCAACCAAGAGACAACGTCCACATCATCACCTCGATCCTCGCACAGCTACAGGAATTCCAAAGCCAAAACCGACCAGTCGCCTTAGACTGGATTCCCAGTCATGTAGGGATCGGAGGAAACGACGTGGCAGACGAAGCAGCCAAGGCAGCTACACGTTCTAGTAGCGTACACATCCAAGTTCCAGCAAGTGTGCAACAGATCAAGAATCACCTCAGAAAGACTAGCAAGCTCCACATCAAAAAGAGCTTCCTTCATGCACTCAACGCTGGTTCCCAATCAGCCAAATGGTACCTGGCGGCCACAAAAGGGGAACCACCTTTCGCTGACAAGAAAACTCCAAGACAAACCCAAGTCAGCCTTCATCGACTACGACTAGGGTACAAGTGCTCCTGGCAGATGATCAGAAATGACGTCATGGATTGCACCTACTGTCAGGAGCCAGCAGCCAACCCACTTGAACACTATCTCCTCGACTGCGAGGTCACACAAAGCCTCCAAAACAGAACTCGAATCTCCCAAGAAACACACACAACACCAGCGGCCACTCCAACCCGAAAGGCCCATACAGACCACATTCACCACCTACTCCGGGTCATCACACGATACCCACCACCCAGATAGCTTAGAAAGTATCCTCTCCCAGCAAGTGCGGACCCCAGTTCGGGGGGCGCGCCACTCCGAAACTGACCACGTCCAAGAGTGGGGGTTGGTGGTAAGCGTCCACTGATCGGGGGTCCGCTCACACTTGCAACCTGCAGTATCCTTCCAATCTGCAGGTGGGACCACCTCTAATCCCAATCCGGTCTGGCTGCTCCTGGAGCTCCAGCCGGAACCACCAAACGGGCCGCCTATAGGCAAAGGCCCGTGTCGGACTACGGTCCGACAATCTCAACAACAACAGTGGTCTCGCTCTTTCTACCTACAGCCGCAGCCAGCAACACCTCCTCCTCCTGCCTGGCGGTCCTCTCTCCCGCCGGCGAGCATGGCGACCCACAAGCTGTCCTTCTCTGAGCGTCCTCACCAACCAGCTCTCTCTACATCAAGCTTGTAACCATGCTGCCTTCCCAGCACCAAGCTGCATTGTACATCCAATACAACATGTATACAGAGAGCACATAGTGAGTTTCCTTTCTCCAACCCATCCTGAGTGAACACCAAACAATCTCAAACCCGACAAATGGTGACTCCCGGAGATTCGCACTCACACAGGATGGAGGAGAAACTGATCACGCTCCCAGTCTTCAAGCAACATGGAAGACTGGCTTATCCACACAGAAGCAGCTCTCATCGACTCGACAACTACTGTTTCTACACCGCAGGTTAGACACCCTAGAGCAGCTCTGCTACTCTAATCAGACACCAGCTCCTCTTCCTGCCCCAAGCACCACGTCCTACCGACCCCAGCACACCCGTCCTGCCTCAGACGCCGACGCCGGCTCAGCAGTAACCCCTGCCGCGGCCTCTGTTCCTGAGTGCGGACCCACACACCCCTCTTTTCTTCCTCAGGTACTCCCTGCTAATGTCCTGCACCCTGCTGCTGTCGTGGACCCAGCTGCTGTCACGAGCCCTCATCCGCTTCTGCTGACGCAGCCCCTGCTCCTGACCCAGGCCCACACACCCCAGCAGACGCATCTGACGACTCTGTACCTGCCGTGAGGGAAGCACAACATTCATCGCCTCCACACACCCTTTTTCTCCCTCTCTTCTCCCACAGATAGTGTGTATATAGACAGTTGTATCCAGCGACCAGCTCATCCACGCCATCGCCTCACATGAGGCATGCACCGCCCGTTCTGCCTCACATGTGCTAAGCAACTCTACAGACAACAAGTCTCCTACACGGCCTGGAGGGAAGGGGGAGTACTGTAGTGGAATTCTCCCCTACAAACGCTGTTTGTCGCTGCCTAGCCGACCCACCAATTCCCCAGTGTATGCCTCGTGGTCTAGGTCAACCAGCGCCGCCATACACCACGGAGCGGGGGTCAACTGCTAAGCCACGCCTACCCCCGCTATTTAAGACCTGACCTCGTGGTGATCTCTCTCTTGACTGCTGGACCCGGAGCTGCGAAGACCTGCCTTTTTTGCTGCATGTTTGAGCAGTCTGCAACTTTGTTGTGATAGGACAATCAATCCTAGTGATTGTACTTACTCAAAATAGTGACGGTGTAATTACCATCACAGATTGTACGGAAAATTCCAACTTCTGGAAAACAAATATTTGGGCTCCCCAAATTTTGACTACTACCCGTGCGTCTACGTCCTGGATTGGCCAATCAGTGGTGCCCCACGGTGGCGTGATACATGCACGTTTACTGCGGTGCTCTGATTGGCTAACGGAACGTGGCGTGGTAGGTAGGCTGTTTCTACTCTCTAAGTCCTCTTCTTTCCTTTTTTCATCCCCCTCATGCACTCCGTTCTTTGAACGGGAGGCGGGACATAACTATAGTCACAGGTAACCTGGGTGCAGAACCCTACGAGCCCGACGCCCGTCCAAGAGGGGGGGGGGGGGGGGCGGGGTCACTGCTCCCAGGCAGGAGCCCTGTGTTATAGGTAGGATTAGATGTAATCAAGAAGATGACAACAAGCATTAGAATAAAACAGATAAGGGACACTCTATTGGAAGGGGAAAAGTGGCAGAAATCACTTACAACAAATTGCAAGTCCCACTAACAAGAATATTCAGCACCAATGAAGGTTTTAAAGTAATCTGTAAAGATGACTTTGATTCAGATAAAATCCTTTCAAAAGAAGCCAGAGATATATTTTACAATGAAGGCCTTGTTGTTGTCATGCCACCAGAACAAAAAGCAAAAAGATCAGTTTTCGTTCGTCAAGTCGACCAAGAGATCGGGAGGAAGACATCTGAAGACCTGAAAGATGAACTGGAACGACAAAACAGGTGGATGAAGATTGAAGAAGTCATTAAGATAAAAGACTATACTCATGTTTTTAAGATTACTTTCGAGAAAGTTTTACAACAGGGCTTTCCAATATTCAACATGTTAGTCACACCACATCAAATAAAGAAGGAGACATTCATCAGTCTGCAAACTTGCTTCTGCTACAAATATGAAGAACACACAACGAGAGACTGTCCGGAAAAAGAAAAAAAGTACTGCTCAGATTGTGCAGGCGACGACCATACCTACACTGAATGTAAGAATACACATGTTGGCGGTCTCAACTGTAAGAGAAACGGGAATGCATACATAGGGCATAGGACGTTAGCAACGGCATGCCCAATAAAAAAACACATGATAAAGTACAAGGAACAAGGAAAAAGGAACAAGACAAGAAGGATACGACATACGTCGAAATAGCCAAGAGAGCGGTCCAAGAGGCTCATAGACCAGAATCCACCATATTAAACCTAAGTGAGCCAATACATGATAAGGTAATGATTAGTATGATCCATGCACATTTGCACAATATCATTGCACCCGGACCATACAATGAGGAATTAAGGAAAATGTTTAAATTGAATAGCCTACCAGAGATGATATTTCCAGAGAATCCACAATCCGAAAAACTATTTCAGGCAACATACGCAAGCGAACTGAGAGAAAGACTACAGCTAGACAAACAAAGGTTTGAGCAAGGAGCAACAGCTGATACACAAGGAACACAAGCGACTGATAGAGATCCCAGACAAATGACTAGAAGTGACAAAGAGAAGGTAGAAATAACAAAAGGACAGACTACAAGACAAAGGAGTAGGAGGAGAGAAGATAAGATGGAAACTGAACACAATATACAACCTGAATCTGCTGAAGATATCGGATTAAAAGTTATCACTACAACAAAACATGGAATCCCAACATCGAGACCAACAGGAGGGACAATAGTAAAAAACTGTGAAGGAGGGATATACAAGTGGACATATCAAGAAAAATCCCTAAGTGAAGATTACGTCTGGTCACTAATTACTACGGAAAAACTAAAGATCACGACCAATGACTAAAATAGTAGACCCGTCAGAGTTTAGAAGAGTCAGAAGCGGGAAACAGGATGATAGGTCTCCACTTCAACAGTTACAATCCAAGTATAAGAAATAATGGACAATAGACAACCAGTAAGAACTTTAAGAATAATAGAACACAACGTAAGAAACTGGAAGACCGAGAGAATTAACCTAAGTAATATATATCAAGAAATTGACCCTGACATTATACTAATAAACAGTCACGGTGAGACAGAAAACAACAACAAAAAACTCTAACTCTTATGTAAACCAAAGAAATAAATCGGGCGAGAAAAATGACGGAGTAGCTATAGCGGTTAAAAGAAACTTAAAATTTAAACTAATTGATGACTTCCAGGATGAATTTCTAGAAATAAAAACAAATACAACTCAAGGAGACGTAATTATTGCTACTAATCTGCCACCGAGACGACCCTACTTACCTATAGAAGACCTATTAAAATTGGCTAACAGTAGACATCCGATGTACATCTTAGGAGACCTTAACGCCAGACACAGGATTTTTGACAATACAAATAATAACGTCGTGGGAAACGCCCTTAATCAATTAATAAATTTAGGGAAAATCAATCATCTGGGTCCTAACTTTCCAACCTGGAGAAATCACAATACACAATCGACACCTGACAAAATTTTTACCAACAACAAAGCCTTTTTCAATTACCATATAATACAGGGACCTCTTACAGGCAGTGACCATCTGTCAATTATACTAACACTGTCAACAAGCCCCATACAGATACCAATAACAAAAAGACTGAAAATGAGTAAAACAGACTGGGACAGCTTCAAAGACGACTTAAGTAATCACCACTCGATTAACCTACAAGGGAAAACAACAGAAGATATAGACTCAGAAATGGACAGACTGCACTCAGCAATAAAAACATCTATAACCAAACACACTCCTACTTCACACTTTAGAACATTACCCAACAACAGACTATCAGAAGTTAAATTAATCCAGACCTATTACAATGAAATAAACAGGTATATGGAAAGACACGGCAGTAACAGATGGCTATATACGACACAGATAGCACTACAGATAAAATTAAGAGACGCATGTAAGGAAGCAAACAAAAAATGGAATGATATTATAATGGCGGCTGACATGACTAAAGACACAAAAACATTTTGGACTTCCATAAACAAGATGATCGGGCACAACAAGCAAAAAACACCATACATTAAAGACCAAAATGGAACAAAATTGCACGAGGAAAATGAACAAGAGTCAGCATTCAAAAGGGAATGGGTAAAAGTTTTTAAAATATCAGATGAGGAAAATGAAGATTTTGATAGTGAACACGAAGAAAGGATAGAAGAAGAAACGGGAAGACATATACATAGACTCACCCCAAGGCAATATATATACTATAACTTATTACCTAATAATAATAATAATGTGATTACCCTCCCAGCTACATTAGCCAGGAAGAAGTAATTGAACCACCTCCTGCCCCAATATACACATAAAACATTAATAGAGGAATAAAGATGAGTGACCTACCAGCTCCACTAAGAACCTGGCAGGCCTCTCC
This sequence comes from Homarus gammarus, assembly GCA_958450375.1. NCBI lineage: Eukaryota > Metazoa > Arthropoda > Malacostraca > Decapoda > Nephropidae > Homarus > Homarus gammarus. The sequence continues at coordinate 173,894 of CAUDMG010000074.1, read as the reverse complement.
ATACAGTGTACCTTTAGACTAACACAACTAACACTTAACTAACACCTTAAAAAAAAGAAAAAAAAAGTGACTACCCTCCCAGTTACACAAGAACCTGGGCGAGCTCACTAACTCCAACAATAATAAAAATAATAATAATAAGCAGCATTATATAAATAAACCAATATTAATACAAAGGTCTGACGACCCAAGGGAGCAGAACAAAGATAAAACACCAATAAGAAAGATGAAGCGATCTGGTTGAGCCCAGATTCTTTCTACTCCTGCTGTATTTCAGTTTCACCACTTTTCCCTCAACCCCTAATAATCTTCTTTCACCTCTTAACTAAAGACTTCGTACTCGTACTCGATCTCTCTCTTTCTACCTACAGCCGCAGCCAGCAACACCACCACCTCCTCCTCCTGCCTGGCGGTCCTCTCTCCCGCCGGCGAGCATGGCGACCCACAAGCTGTCCTTCTCTAAGCGTCCTCACCAACCAGCTCTCTCTCTACATCACGCTTGTAACCATGCTGCCTTCCCAGCACCAAGCTGCATTGTACATCCAATACAACATGTATACAGAGAGCACATCGTGAGTTTCCTTTCTCCAACCCATCCTGAGTGAACACCAAACAATCTCAAACCCCACACACCCTTGACACCAGAAAAATAGCGGCCGGAGTCGCTGGTTACAGCCGTAGCCGAACCTTGGCGGGTCTTCAGAGACACACCTGTGAATCCAAAAAGCTGCACCTTAGAAGGAGTCTCCTGGACCGCTTCTGGTTCAACGAAGCACCAGAAGCAGACGAAACGGGCTTCCAGAATCCTCCTTAGGTAAGGTAGAGAGGGAAATGGTAATAACAGCATCAATCAAGAAAGTTGAACGAGTAGCAGTAGAGGGAATTACAGCATTTTATCTCCTTATAGGAACTGCAGGACGTCGAGTGGGAAGGGATCATAGTATCGAGGCAAGAATTACCCCGGAGCGTACAAACCGGGAGAGAGCTCAACGCTTTGCTTCGGCAAAGCTAACCTACTTGCTCTAAATCTCGAGCACCTCCTTCTCGAACTTGCAGCAGTCGCACTCATTAGATGAGGCTGGGTGAGTCCCATGGCAGTTGAAACACGAGAAGGACCAGGACGCATATTTTTCAAATGTATATGGCCTCAGCAGCAGCACCACCACCCTCCCTCCAGCGGTACAGCCAATCACGGACTACCTTGTGCGTTTGCAGTTGTCAAGTCGCACATTTACAAGGCAAATATTCTGCCTTACAGCGAAGAATAATTTATTTACGTGTACCTAACCTAACATAACATCAGAGAGAGAGAGAGATCTAATTAATGGAGACTGAAAAGACGGGGATTTTTCTCTGATACTCTCTGTGCACGATTATATAAATTATTCGTCACTGTAAGGCAGAATATTTGTATTAGAAATGTGCAACATAACTGCTAGTAAGCACGGTGGGTCGCGATTGGAGTACTACTGGTGGGCTGACTAGGTGAGGAAAATATGCGGCCAGGACAGTTCTTGCCGTCATGGGCCGACTTACCAAATGTTGCGCACACACTTGGAAGGCCGTTCTGCAAATGGCGACATGAGCGACTAACGTGCTCAAACGCCTGGCGGCCGTGGAAACACCGTCTAGGGTTGAGTACATATACCGTAGCTTACCTGAAGCTGGAGCCAGGTCAATTTAACTGCTTCTGGCAAAAGTAGCCACTCAAATGTCAGTAACAGAGTATGGGTTGGAACAAGAACACCAACCCTTTTAAACCGTTCATCGATTACCAAATCAGAGGAATCTAGTTCTTGTAATACAGTAGATTCTATTCTGAGAGAAGAAGATTCCCCTGAAATGATAGAGGGTCGCATGAGCAGCCCATAAAACCTGAGATCCGGGGGAGTTGAGAAATCTCTCCTAGACGAGCACTCTCCTCCGGGGATGACAGAAGGTTACTATATTATATCTTTTGGGGGGAACACGAGGCTTGAGGCTGCAAACTCGATCAAGAGTGCGTTGAACTTCAAATATATTAAGATGATGGTGAACAGAGTGAGAAATGTCTGGTAATGTGGTTGTTAAAAAAATCAAAGATGCCTGTTGGAAATCCCGAAATCTGCGACGAATTGAAGAATACGAATTGGACAAGACAGCCTAGGAGTAGAAGAACCCATACAATGACCCTGCCCAAAGATTGAAAAAGAACGGATGATGAAAGTGATTGATAAATAATATTGGATAGTTGCAGAAATGTTGAAAGCATCAAGCGTTGTAGGTGTGTCAATGTTCCTGAATTGACTAATACAATCATGAAGTGATGTATTGTTCCACACGACTGGAGAAAGCGTTATCGTGGATACTTACAAGGGTGCACTTGAATGTGGGAACTACAGGGGCTTCAAGCTGCTTGATCAGGTTATGAAAGTTTTAGAAACCGAGTGAGAAACAAAGACAAACTAAATGAAGTTTCGATTTATACAAGGTAGAAGGACTACAGAGGCAATGTCTGTGACCAGGCAACTTTAAGAAAAATATCTAGGGAACGAAAACGGAGCTTCTTATTTGTATACTTAGAAAAAGAATTTTACAGGGTGCCACATGAAGTAGTAAAGTGGGCAATGAGAAAGATAGCAGTCATTGACGCCCTTCTTCAGTCAAGAGGGTGGCTGGGTATTGAGAGACTTTCGAAGTTAGGCCGAGATGGATTGGACATGGAGAATGGATGAGACCAATTGGGTTTTAAGGTGCACGAACCTAAATATGGAGGGGAGTAGAGCCAGGGGTTGGCTAAAACTGACATGGAGAGAGGTAAGCAGCGTGTGTGTCATTAACTTGACAAGATAACTGCAAGAGAAAGTGCAGTATGGAGAGCTACCATCAGGTAACCATGAATAACCCACACAATCGTGGAAAAAGGCTGTAAAAGGCCGATGATCACCAGGATGATTGTAAAAGAAAATGGAACGAGATGACAAAATAAAAATATTTGCCTTCATACAATACAGTACATGATCGACATCCAGTAAAAATAGAATTAACAAATAGTAAGGATGCACCGGAACTTAGATCTGGCCTGTTACTTCCGGCCGGAACCTATTTTTATTAAGTTCCGATTCCGGCTGGAATTTCGGTAAAATAACCGGCCACAACCGGAACTATTTATAATGGTAATGGTTACGGTTTCATATAATATAATACACTGTATGTGCTTCATATTTCTAATGGACAATGCAACATTAAAAAGTACAGATTGGTTAATGAATATTGATCTATCTATTGTACTGTAGATGACACCTGATGTATTTAATATAAAGCGAATCAAAATCAAAGTATGCATAATTGTATACCGTTTAATATTAAATTTCCGATGTCCACTTTGAAAACGAACAAACACTAAACCTGAGAATCTGATATACAGTACATTATCTTCAATAAACTATTGCAGAAAATGATTAACCTTATTGCTTAGTTAATACTAAGTACTGGACAGGTAACCTATGCAGCTGCATGTTATTTAGCAAACGTGTGTGATTCACCTTTGAACAACACTGTAGCCTTCTGTTTGGGAACCACGGCATCTTCGTGGTGTAGATTAATATATCCTTTTCCTTTTGTATTTTTTTTTTATTATTACTATTTTTTTCGTTCCCTAATCCCTGATGTGGGTCGATGACTTGTGCCCGGGTGGGTTATTCCCCGTAAAAAATATAATAAAAAACAAATAGCCTAAACCTCCATATTTGTAGCTTTAGTTATATAAACGACTTTAAAAGGATAACAGACCAATAATATCAAATTACTAGATTTCTCAATGTTATGTAATTAAGACAACTTCAGCAAAATTTGAATAGCTTTAACACTCTAAGTTCCGATTCTAGCCAGAACTTGATATTATAGGTCCGGTGCATCCCTAGTAAGTTGTGCTCATACAAGCTACACTATTATTTTTGCAATATTCTAATGCTAGCAAATAAAGATAACCCGGAGAGCAGAGAGAGAGAGAGAGAGAGAGATTGTCTCGCTGTAGTGCATTAAGGTAGACCACATTTTTTGTTTTGCCATTAGCAGCAAGTGCGTACAGATTTTTTTTACCAGTTCCCACTCTGGAGCATCCAACATAGAACTGTCCATGAGAAGCAAGGAAACACCAGGTTTAGGTCAACCATCTTTACGGACTGTCCCTGGCTTTTGTAGATGATCATGGCAAAGCTCACTTTAACCGGGAACTGAAGTCGCTTGAACTCAAATGACAGGTCAGTGGTGATGAGAGGTATCCTTGGTATAAAAACGTCTTGTGCCACAGCAGAGGATTGGTGGTTCAATATTTCTTAAGAGCATTATAGGAGTTCCAATATTGAGAGTGAGGTGGTGAGGAAGCATTCCAGTGGGCTCCAAAGAATTACGAAATTCTGCAGGGTACTGGACTGCTTGGTCCTGGTCGATTACTGTATCAACAGATTTGAATGAGGTCTCACTGCCTGGAAACTGTCTGGGTAGAGTCATGTTGATTTCAGCCACTGTTTCATTCTTTGGTGCCAGAATTGCACGTTCACGCAGCCACTTGCGATCCTTGTAGTGGTGGATAATGTTTGGGTAGACCATGTTAGTGAGCTAAGTTGAGGACTTTACAACATCTCCACATCCTTGAGGAATGGTTAATAGTCCTTCTGAATCAACAGGGAAAGTTCCATCCCCAATCTGTAGTAGAAGGTTTGCAAACCGTCCAGCATCCTGATCTCCTTGTAGATGTACTCTCATATTTGTGGATAGAGTGAGTGTCTGAACACTTCTCCAAAGGTATGATGCCTTGAGGCACGCATTCAGTTCATCAGCTGGAGTGCTTCGAGGAGTGACAGGTAGGGTCTGGCGAAAGTCTCCAGCAATGACCATTGTAATGCTACCCATGAGATGGTCATTTTCTCGTATGTCTTGCAAGGTTCTGTCCAATGCTTTAAACGCTAACTTGTGAGACATAGTGCATTCATCCCAGACTATGAGGCTGCATTTTTCTAAGATTTCTGCCTTTGCAGATCCTTTTTTGATGTTGCACACTGGATTCTCATTGTAAGCGAGATTGAGAGGCAGTTTAAAAGCCGAGTGTGCAGTACGTCCTCCTAGTAGTGTTGCAGCAATGCCTGAGGATGCCACAGCAAGAGCAATTTTTCCCTGATGACGTACTTTGGCCAACAGAAGGTTGCATCGAGAAAGATCATACCACCCTGCTCCGCTTGTATCGCTTGCAAGATCTGTTCCTAAGCATTTGCTTGATCAGGCACCAGACGAGGCTCTTTTTCTTCAAGAAAATTCACCAGAACTTCAACTGAGTAGTCTGTCTCTCTGAGCAACTCTGTTTGCAACTCCTGGTTCTTCTCGGTTTCGGGAAGGCAATCCAAAATCAGCCAGGTTTTTTCCGCATAGCTCCATCACTGTCTTCCAGCATGATCAGAGCCCTGTTGAACATGTCATCCATGAACTCAATCTCTTGACCAGGATGCTCTCTTCTTGCTTGATGAAGCAGATCCTCTGAATTACTACCTTCTTGGTGGTTTTTCCAGGGCTGGCTTGGGATGGAGAGTCCACATGTAATAATCATGATGGCAAACTGGTTCCTCATTCTCATTGGCGATTGAGTAGCTGCTGCCTCTTCTAATGTGTGTTACGAGTTGGGGATTTAGGATATAGTTAAAAGTCTACCCAGATCCCAACAAGCAACAACAAAAAAAACAAAGACAATCGGACTATAAAAGGGTAGACAAAGGATGCGAGTTTTTGTTACCACTCCGGGGTTTCCCTTCTCCATATCGTGGTTGTTACGTCACCTCCTCAAAATCTTCTTTGTCACCTCCAATTCGAGGAGAGAGCGCTACACTCTGGGAAGTGACCACAGGATCATCTATCCTCTAAACCTACGGCACAGTGACTACCTACCGTCTTCTACAATACTCAGCCTTGCTCGTCAGCCATCTCAGCTCCTCACTTAAGTATTTGTAATCTTGTATTGCCTCCCCCACGTCCACATGCTTTAGAATTGTTGTATGTTGTATAACTATGCCCATTTGTTACGAGTTGGGGATTTAGAATATAGTTATACGTCTACCCAGATCCCAACAGGTAACAAAAAAAAAAACAGACAATCGGACTATAAAAGGGTAGACAAAGGATGAGAGCTTACGTTGTGTATAATAAAGTACCACGAATTCCTTAACAAAATAATCAGCTTCCTATAAATTACCCTTAACCATACTTAACCTAAACATTAACAGTATATACATATTAATACAACATAAAACAATCGTGAAGCAAGGTGGAAGTGGGAGAGGCAATACAAGATTACAAATACTTAAGTGAGGAGCTGAGATGGCTGACGAGCAAGGTTGAGTATTGTAGAAGACGGTAGGTAGTCACTGTGCCGTAGGTTTAGAGATAGATGATCCTGTGGTCACTTCCCAGAGTGTAGCGCTCTCTCCTCGAATTGGAGGTGACAAAGAAGACTTTGAGGAGGTGACGCAACAACCAGGATATGGAGAAGGGAAACCCCGGAGGGGTAACTAAGACGAGTCATACTCGTGTCTCGTCCCTAGATGGCGTTGCTCGTGGTGCTGGGTAGGTAGATCAGGACAATAGATGGCGTGGTTCGTAGTGATGGGTAGGTAGATCATGACAATTGGTGGAGGGGTTCGTAACATGTGTCATTCCAGTGACCATCATCTTCCAGTAGGCCAAGGAGTTTGCACGCTTCCCGATAGGTTCTGCAGACGTGTCCATTCAATGTCTTGAATGCTGCACATGATGTTGGGCTACAGATGTGGTGCAAAAGTAGTCTCAAACAATAGCATTCAAAGTTGTTGGGGTGAACCGTGTAGACACGTCCCAAAGCATTGCCTAACTTTATCCCTGGATATCCTTCAACATCGGATCCTTGAGCTCTTCTCTGGAACTTTTTCATTGAAGCCTGCCATATGTAGAACTTGGGTACGTCAACATACAGGAGTATTTGAGCAAACTCATCTTCCTGTGAAAGCTTGAAAAATGCAGTGAGGGGCATATCAGCAGGATTTGCCATTTGATTTTGGAGGGACTTTTCTGTGAAGTATACCCCTTGTCCATTTTCCAGATGAACAGCCAGATGAACTACGGTTGGACATCATTCGTGTATGGGAAAATTATAAATTCTCCATAGGGCTTCATTGCTACATATGTAACGGCCTTGGTGAAACGGTCACCTCAAAATGATTTCCATCCTTTTCCAATGCAAAGATCGCTTGGTCAGATCCTTTATTGACGTATTTGCAGACATACTTGATTGACTTGACTGAATTGCAGAACTCCACATAGACGTGCGCATTGAATGCTTTACTCAAAAGAGGATTGTAGAGGACCACCCAATTGTTGTCAACTGTTATTTCCCTGTCTGTTTCAAGTCGCAACACTGCTGTAAAACCTCCATCGCCTCTCGCTCTTCTGTACCGAGGATGGCCATCTTCTCCACTGAGTATCCTTTATCAGGTCTTTTGGGAAGTTTTTGGTGCAACGTCCATCTTTCATGCATGGAGTGTCTGCTGAATGGTCCACATGGCCCATGAAACATTTGCTTCTTGATAATCTCAGAACTGGATCTTCTTCTGGATCAGGAAACTCTGCTCGTATGCCGTATCAATCAAGTTCGGTCGAAGTTTCTCTTTCAGCCAGATCAAGACATGGGCATGTGGTAGACCTCGTTTCTGCCACTCAATGGAGTACATGTAGCACCGTGTAGGGCCAAAGATTGATGCTTTTGTAAGCAAGTCCATGAGTTTGAGCACTTTCTGACGAAATACTCTCGCTATAATGTTATGCCGATCTTGTCCTTTCTGGCCTTCCATTAGAGCTTCTGTTATGTCAGTCCATAAAGGGTTGCATGTAAAAGTAATGAAGAGATCTCGTCGTCCATAGTTTGACGTAGGTCATTAGGGTGTCATAGGAGGGAAGATCAGCTAAAACTAATGGCCCATCACTTTTTTGGTAGATTTTAGTGTATATAAACAGAAAATAATTTCAGTTTCAATATTTTGCAACCTTTTGCTAGGTAAATTTTAGCGTGAAATTTATCGAAAATCTAACGTACAGCTGCATTAGTGCATTACAATAAAATAGTGAACATTGCTTTCTGACTTCATTCTTTAACAACCCAACTAACAATATTTTTTTCTGTTTCAGATTCTGATGCATTTATAAGTTGATAATATTTGCGATGGCTGCTTGTGTCAGGACGAGGAACCAAAAATCCAGCCATCTCAGTCACTATCTTGGGTCTGGGAGGGAGCTCCTGAAGTCGGAGTTGCCTACATTGAGAGATGCTTTGAGATACGGTGTTTTAATCAGGCAAATCAGTGAAAAGAACCAAAGAACTTACACAAACAAAGACATTGCCAGTGATATGACCAAAGCTGTCTTGGCACAGTACACTCTGGCTAACGCTCAGTTCAAGCCTCCAGTCATAACAAGTCAGAAGATTAGTGAGAGACTGCTAGCCAGTTGGGAAAAGGCAAGAGATATCTCTCTTGGGAGAAGAAAACTTGCAGTTAAGGACAGCTTTGCCAAGCAACTGGACCAGTTATTTGACATAATTACTTGCAAGTGCCCAATTGTTCTCTGTCCTGAGTTTGGATGCGATCGTGACTGTAAATCCGAGGCCCACATCTCCTGTATTTGCGTGAACTGAAGATTCCTGTGATCGAACTGGCATTTGTCAAAGCACAGAGAGAGAAGACTGGCAGTATAGGGGCTCTCATGATTTCTAGCCAAGATATTCCGGAGTCCAAGAGACAGGAGGCTGCCACAGAGAGACAGAAGAGGAGAAGAGTTGCCGAGGAAGAGAGACTTGAGAAGGCCCAGGGTGAGGTAAAAAAGGTCGATGATTGGAGCCAAGCTGATTCAGAGTTTAATGACTTCCCCATGGCTGATCCGAGTGCTGACCAGGAGAATGGTGACTTTGTCCCTAACCCAGAAAATAATGATCCCAAACCTTCCAGGCATAAGATTCGAAATAGGAAAGATATCCCGAGCATAGCTCTGGCCAGCATGCGACACCACACTGGTCTCAGAGAAACTGCAGAGATAGCAACAGCTGCCTGGATTGACGGTGGTTTGATAACACCTGATGATGTTCACCTGGTGATAGATCATAACAAAGTAAGGAGAGCTCCGGAGAAACTTGTCAGTAACCTAGAAGAGGAGTTTGATAAGGGGATAGGATAAAATGGAATCAATTGTTTGTTCTTTGATGGGAGAAGGGATGACACTAAAGTGTTCACGAAAGTTGGAGATTCTGACAAGTTGTTCCCTGCCATGGTGAAGGAGGAACACTACTCCTGCTGCAGTGGACCTGGAGGGAAGTATTTGTGGCATTTCACTCCAGAGAAAGATGACATCAGGAAACCAGCTGAGATAGTGGCAGATAACATTGTGAACTGGCTCAGAGAGAGGAACGTAGACCAGACCCTGCCGGCCATTGGAGGGAACAGCACCAACACGAACACAGGATGGCAAGGGGAGGTCATACAGTGGATAGAGCGGAAGATTAAGAGGAAGCTGGTCTGGATTGTTTGCGACCTCCACACCAACGAGTTGCCACTCAGACATCTGATCCAGGAGCTGGATGGCAACACTCTTTCAAACAACAGATGGTCTGGTCCTCTTGGCAAGATACTGGACTCTGCCACTGAGTTAGAAATCAATCCGAGCTTTGAAAAAATCACAGTTGGCCCTCCACTCGTTGAACTTGCACATACTGTCATTGACGACCTGAGTACTGACCAGTACTATGGTTACATGATTCGCAGTGCCATCAAAACTGGGGTCATGCCTGATAGACTTGCTTACCTGCAGATAGGTCCAGTCTCACATTCTAGGTGGCTCACAACGGCTCTCAGGTTCTGCAGAATTTGGGTCGCTCATCATAAACTGAAAGGGAACCAGCTTCACAACCCGAGACTTATTGTCCAATTCATCGTGAGTGTCTACTTGCCAAATTGGTTCAACACCAAGGTCAAGTCATCGTTCTCCGAAGGTCCGAGGCATGTTCTCTTCCAGCTTGAGCTCCTGAGGAGTCAGCCAAGGAAGGTTGTTCAGATTGTGGAGCAGACTGTGAGGAGATCTTCCTGTTATGCTCATCCCGAGGCAGTTCTGCAGACAATGCTCTGCAGTAAGGATGAGGAGGAGAGAAGAGTGGCAGTCAAAAAGATCTTGGATATGAGACTTATGAGAGGATCTGGGCATGACGAATTAGTTGGTGACGATTCCTTCAGGGTCAGGAAGACTCCTGAAGTCAATCTAGGTGCCAAGACCCTCGCTGATCTCATAGATCTGGATAACATCCAGGCTGGCAGTGAGCCCCCTCTTACCTGCAGCCTCACCAATGTTCAAGTCAGAGCTTTCCTGGACAACCCCATGCATGTCCCTGCCTGGCCCTCGCACACCCAGAGTATAGAGCGTTGTGTACAGCAAGTGAGCGAGGCCAGCAGTCACGTGTACAGCCAGGAGAGGAGGGAAGGCTACATCCGAGCTCAGGTGGTCAGCAGGGAGGTGATGAGTAGAAACAGAAGCAAGAAAGACATGTTCTCTATGGTGTGCAGCAACACCGGGTCGTAGTAGTAAAACCGGTTTTTGTATTTGAGGATTTTATTTTCTAAAGTAATATTAAATTTAATAAATGTGTCAAGATCATTCGTTTCACTATTCTGGATCATTTTCATCCTAATAAATTAACCCGATACATTTACTTTACTTTAAATAAGCTATTTAGTGGTGTTGGTAAAAGGGTGAGAATACTGAATTTTCATAAGATTTCAAGTTAAAATTTACCTAGCAAAAAATTAAACCTTCTCAAATCTGAAGATGTCACATGATTCTGCACATAGAACTACATCATTAATACCATGGGCCGATTTTTCAAACTCAAAAAAAAAATTCGCCTCCGTATGACACACCCTAGTAGGTCATGGCAACCCGAGTCTCTTCATGCATGTATCGCGGACCTCCAGTGAAGGAAGATGGGAGAATCACCAGCTATCCAACATTTCCATCCCTTGACACACTTTTTTCTCCCGCCTACTATAAAGAGCAGACATTCGAACACACCTGGTATCTTTGCCCTACCTGAAGCCACCAGTAACTCTCCAGTATGAATGTTGGGCAACTTCTTTCTGCAGTTCTCCCAATAAGACTTTAAATGTGGGTTTCGGTCCACTGCCACCAGATAAGAGCCGTCTGGGTAGTGGCAACTGTTCACACCTGCCAAGTACACCAATAATCATGAGAAGCCTTTCCACCATGAAATAATATAGATCCAAGTTGGGAAACATGTTACTCATTACAAGTATATAAGAACGGATTTATATTTGATTATTACGATGTTATGAATAAAATGCAGCAGTCACGAAAGAATATAAGATATTTATGGCGTTTTTTAGCCTCTCAACATGTGCAGTGAGATTTTTAAACAGTTACTCCTACCAGTTCCAACGCCAATTTCAAGGATCCTTATCGCCTTCTTTTTGCGGAGCTCCGGGTCATGAGAAACGATGGAGGAGAGGCTGGCGAAGTGGTCCTTACTCTCCTCCATAAACGGCCCAAGCCCATTACTATTGAGCAGATGAAGGAAGTACACGAACCATCTGCAAATTGAGAAAGTATGTAGTTTTTAAGTGTGGACACCAAGTTTACTTTAACACTTCACGGATGAATTTTTTTTTTTTTTTATTGCTGAAGAAAGGACACTTTAATATTAACATGTCAGTAACATAAGAAAGACCTTCCTGGAAGATGATGGATTTTGGAGAAAAGTCCACAGAATAATAGTGAATCGATGTAGATATTTGTTTGCACGTTTAAATTCTCTCAGTCCCGGACACAACTACATGTACTATCGTGTAATATGTAGCAGTGTCAACACAAATAGTTATCATGGAGGGAGGGGCACGCATATCTAAGAGACCGAGAGGAGCCCGTGTTAAAAGTGCAAGGGTGAGGTCAAGGTTAGGTGTGTAACTGTTGTGGGGTTCTGTGGTGTTAGGGAAAGTGAACATTTTTTTTTTTTTTTAACTCTTAGTGAAACTGAATTACTTAGTTTTATTGATTAAAACAATTACAGTATGACTTGTCAAATAAATGGTAGAGAAATTAGGGAGAGTTTTGTATAAATTATATTAACAAAATCTACGTGGGATAAAATCAAAATAACAGAAAATGAACACTGCTTTAACAAAAATATAAATCCTTACACCAGAACATTAAAGAGACGCACAATGGAAATAAAACTAAATGACAGGTGTACCGTGATCTAAAGAATAGCCACACTTAACTGCCAAGACCCAGCTGAACGAGCGACGGAGAATGTGTTTGTGCAAAACGAGTAGAACGATTGACAGAGCCGATAAATTTGGGTCAGAGGTAAGCTGTAGTGCATAAATCTGCCCCAGGAATTTTCATCGCCCAAGGGCAGGGTGAACTTAACTAGTGTGTGTGGTCAGCTCAAGGCACACAACTGGCTATTCCATTGATGGCCAAAGCAAACAGACACGGAGGATGCTAGCCTGAGGAACACCCTATCTTCCGATTGGGAGGATTGTGGATGTGGGTTGCACATGCAGATCCGTGTCAAAGACTATCCCTTTTACATAACTAAAGTTTGAAGGTGTCTTAATGTCCCTGATCATACCATCCGGCCCTAGTCTCCTCTGTTAAGCTTGCGAGACCGAGTTTCAGACTTGGCAGGTACAATCGACCAACTTGGTGCTTTGCGGGTGTCCGTGTCGATTCCCCTTCCCGGGTTTGTGCACAGGTGCAAGTTCTCCAACCTGCTGGACAATAAATGATTAGGTCAGTTCGGGTTTTTTGGAACAAGTGTTCCCTTTAGTACTATTGTCATTTACCATGGTGAAGATGGCATGAGATGCACTGAAAGTATCTTCATATTTGGAGAAAGATACCCAAGCATCCCAACCTGGATCTCTCATGAAAATGGATGCTTATTTCTATAACTGGTCCAAACGTACTGAGCATGTATGTTGCTCCTTTATTCTCGTAATTGGGTGGCAGCTGTTTAACGTGGATCAATGTCGCATGGCCGAGTTGGGCTGCCTGGCCACCCTTGAAGGAGATGAGGGTAAGGTAGGGCGTAAGCTGGCAATCCCTGAGCCCTTATTCACAGAGTCCTTTGAGCAGTCCTGATTTAAGGTAAAGTCAGCAGGATTGCTGGCAGAAGAAGAATTACAAGTTCCAGAACAGTGGTCTATTGACGATCCGGAGTCGTGGGTGTTGAAGTCATAATAAATTTACCATGATCTCACCTCCCCACCCCAACAACTCGCCAAGGAGCCCCACATGGGAAGCTATACAACGGCCCCTGGGGTAGTGGGAAGATATACGCAGTCTACCTCTAAGTTTGATAACACCCACGGGACAAATGAGTGTCGACTTTGTAGTACCTGTGTTGCTAGACACAGGGCATAGGGTGTAGTACCGCTCAACTTCCACGATTCCTCTCTCCCACCCTTACCGGTCGTCACGTGCGGCAAACACCTGGAAGAGCTACACTCCAGTTGTGGAGGACTGGGCTGGAGGAAAGAGGCCAGTGATTAATACGTAAGTGTAAGAGGAGAGATTTTCTTTATTATTTTATTGTTTTCTATTTCTGTTCTGTTCTTATACAACTTACATGACTTAATTTCCTTAGTTATATTATATTTATTTATTTCTGTTATTTCTATATTATATATATAATATATTATATACATTTTTCTAAGTCTTTATTTTGTTATGCCATAACTTAGCAACTTGAATTATGTTAAAGATGAATATATAACGAGGGCATATATGGCACAAAAAAATGGCAACTCAGCACAACTTAGTCCACAATATTTATCACTTAAAATTAGTGTTACTTCAATAGCTAATTTATGCACAAAGGCAGAATATACCGTCCAGAAAACTCAGATGAAAAAAACAATAAAGGGTATAGGTTGGAAAATATATCGCGGTATGTTTACCCCCGAGATTAGGGTTAAGACATAAGAAATGTAAAAAGGTGTAATGAAGTGAAGGTAGCAAGGGAGGCGAAGTCAAACCCTAAGGGACTCGTCCAAATGTATCTAACTAAAACTCACACAAGATTGGACCAATACAGTGAGATACCGGCAAACTAACTGATAACGGAGAAATGAGTAATAATCTGCACAGATATTTTTAATCAGGTTTCACAACGAAAAATTTAAACATGACACCCGAGGCACTGATTATCTACAGAGACAGTGAAGAAAATAGATTAAGCGAGATAATAAAGACTAGTAACGACGTTAGAAAGCAAATAAACTTAAACCTAATAAATCTCCAGTTCCCGACGCTATATTTGCCTGAGTATTAAAAGAATGCAACGGAGAACTTAGTATACCTTTAGCAAACTTGTTTTACAGGTCACTACAAACAACTGTAGTACCAGTATCTTGGAGTATAGTGAATGTGATACCGATTTTCAAGAAGGGAGAGAAATCACAATCCACAAACTACTGTCCAATTACTGTAGTTTAACATCAATTGTAAGCAAATTACCGGAAGAAATAATTTCAAACTCGATTCCAAATCACCTCGAGAAACACAAATTGATCAATGATTCCCAGGACTAATAGCCTCCTTGAACTACCTTGTTACATTCGCCAAGAAGTAAATTGGCGACCCTCATACACTTGTTTTCTCCAAACATATGAATAAATAACACACCCAATAACTCTATGTTTGTCTTTGATACTCCTAAAATGTTCTACACTACTGATGGTATACATAAACACTTATCTTGAAAATAGGTTCTTATTCTCGTACAGGAGACCTACAGAGGAAACAGTGGGCTTCCACACCATAAAGACTAGCAATCTCAACTCTGTATCACTCCGCGCTGGCATGTCCAGATGCCAGCATTCACAAGCTGAATACATAATACGTAAATATGATAATTCACATCCATAACATGGAGCATAATAAATGGAAATATTACATCGGATTAATACATGTTCTGTAATACTTTACTATATATAATTAATAGAGTAATATAAGAATACACAGCTTAAGGTACTACTTCGTGTCCATATTATACACCTCCCTCCCCCTATACGCTCGTAGTTTCATCTTGAGCGGACCTTTTGTTTCCGAGTCGCTCGGACCTGCGGAGTACCGGGGCAGAAACACAAAGTGGGGATGGATTTACTGTAAAGACATCAGCATTTAGGGACTACTGGGGAAGGGTCAACATTTGGCAGCTCCACAGGTCGGAGGAAACGACGGTTCCTCCACCATACTCTACCACTAGGAAGACGCACTTGGTAGTCCCTGGACCAGCCAATACCCATGACAACCCCAACCTTGTCCCAGCGGTGAGATACCGGATCTTGAATCCTGACCTGCTGGCCGATACTCAACCTGGGAAGGGGGCGGGCATGACAGTCGTACAGAGCAGCGACATCTGCGGCTCGTTCTGCTGCACGGCGGTCACATTCTTGAGTCTTGGCTTGCCATTCTTGAGAAAAAGACTCCGGGTGGGCAGGAACACAAGACCTGAGATGATGTCTATATAGAACCAGGGCTGGGGAGCGTCCGGTGAAGTTCGGGGTGTTGCGTCACTAACAAACCTCGATCGAAGTCCTCGCAGTCGATATTTCCTGAGGGTGACACCTTAAGGATCAGGTGTTCAACAATCTTGACCGCAGCTTCACCGTGTCCATTCGCCTGGGGGTAGTGGGGCGAAGTTACGACATGACGGACTCCCCAACGGTTCATGAAGTCCCGGAACTCGTGGCTGGTGAACTGGGGTCCTCCATCAGTCCTGAGGCGGAGGGGAACACCAACTTCACTGAAGTAATATCTGAAATTCCGGATGGTAGCAGTAGCCGCTGTATCACTACCACAGGGGACGACAACAGGCCATCCAGACAATCGGTCGGCAATGACGAGGAAGGATTTCCCTGCCACTGCAAAGAAGTCGGCCGACACAGATTCGAAGGGTCTTGAAGGGTTATCGTCGCACATTAAAGGTTTCTGTTGCTGGCTGGGTTGCAGAATCTGGCACAGCTCACAGGCACGGACGGTACTTGCAATGTCCGAGTCGATTCCGGGCCAAAATACAGTCTGCTTCGCCCGTCGCTTGGTGGCCTCCACTCCTCGATGGCTGTTGTGAAGGCGGGTCAAGGTACGGCGGCGTAGGGCAGCAGGAATGACTACTCGTGGACCATACAAGACGAGGTCTCCGTCACAATAGAGGTCCTCGCGTATCTTCCAGTACGGGAGTAGCGATTCATGAAGGTCATATCGATTAGATGAAAATCCCTGGGACGCACAGTCGACAAGCCGGATGTAGAAAGGGTCGGCCCGGGCTGCGGTGCGGAGATCTTCAAGGGTCTTGTCTGCATCCGGTGCTGTAGACTCTTCTGATGTGAAGACGGCCTTCAATGAGACTACTGACTTCAGGGATGCAGCAGCAGTAGAACACAACATCTCGTCCTCTGGGGTGGGGCAACTGACAGGGGGCGCGGGACAGGGCATCCGGGATGCACAGCAGCTTACCCGCACGCCACACAGCCGTGAAGAGATAAGGCGAGAGCTTCTCTTTCAAACGTTGAAGGCGAGGCTTCTCTACTGCATCCAACGAGTAGTGATTGATAATAGGTATAAGAGGGCGAAGATCCGTGAAGAGGGTGAAGTGCTGAAGTCCTATCAGGTAGAAGTGGCACTTCGCCATCGCCCAGACAACAGCCAACATCTCCAGCTCAATCGTGGCATATCGGGTCTCGGCATCCGTCAGGAACCGGGATGCACACTGAATTAAGCGGAGTTGTCCACCGCCATGGTCCTGCAGAAGGGCTTAACCAACGCTGTAGAGTCTGGAGGCGTCAGTCTGGAGGACGGTGGGTAGGGCTGGGTCGTAACAGGCGAGGACAGGTGGACTTAAGAGGGCCTGCTTGACTCGCTGGAAGGCCTCTTGATGATCTGGGGTCCACAGGAATGTCCTCCTGGGGCTCAGCAGGGGGCGTAACGGCTGGGCTGCGGCAGAGATGTCAGTGAAAATTCAGCCAGCTGATTGACCAGACCCAAAAAAGAACGGAGGTCTGTCAGGTTGGCAGGGGTTGGAAAATCCCTGATTCCACTTAATTTCTCCGGGTCAGCTGCGATACCCGATGCTGAGAGAATGTACCCACAGAAGTTCACTGATGGTGCGGCGACTACAAACTTGTCAGCGTTGAGGGTAATCCCGTACTTTCGACATCTGGTGAGAACTTCATATATTCGGGAGAGGTGGGCACAGTAGTCTTCGTCATGGAGTAAAATATCATCAACCACCTTGACACAATTCGTGACTCCTTGAAGGGCCGCGTCACCACGTTGACAAAATGCATCGCCCGTAGCAGCAAATCCCATGGGGCCTCTGCAATACTGATATCTTCCATATGGTGTGATGAATGTAGTCAAATGCTGGTCTTCTTCGGCCAACTCGATCTGCCAATAACCACATAAGGCGTCCATCGTTGTAAAAAACTTCGCCTTCGGGTCCACATTTCGAACAGCTGCAAAGGGTGTGGGTGAAGGGTGGGCTGGACGGGAAACTTGCTGGTTAAGTTTTGACAGATCGGTGGTGATCCGTACTCCACCACGAGGTTTGGCGACGGGGACGAGAGGGTGGCACCAAGGTGAAGGTTCGTCTCCGGCCGGCTTGATGATTCCCTGAGCAACCATGGAGTCAAAGCTCTTGTCTAACTAGCTCCTTGTAGGCGTGAGGAATCAAACGAGGGGTGTGGATGGCAAAAGGTGTGGCACTATCCTCAAGATGAATCTTCATAGGTGGACCCACCATCGGCTTGAGTGGTGTGGATCCTAAAGATTTCTTCGTAACCAACACGTCAGCAAACTCCTTGAGAAGGTAAGCTCTTGCCTCAGAAGGGGACGTGTTAGTAGAGATAGGGAGTTCCTTCAACCTGTTGACATGGGTGACCTTAAAAATAGGTTTGGGGAATCCCTTGGAAATAATGGCCAACTCTTGACAATGGCCATATGATAAAAGCGGAGTCGGGATCCCATCATGAACATCAATCCGGGCTGAGCAAGACTGCTTACCAAAGGTAAGAGTAGCCCAGAAAGATCCCAAAGCTGGCGCCATCTTGGAACCATCAGCTGTCAGTTTCGTTGTCTGAGGAGGGGGCTGTAGGTTGCTCCGGGGTATTCCCAAATTTGCCAAGTGTTGTGGACCAATTACCGAGACGTCAGCACCGGTGTCAGGTAACATCTGAAGACTGGATGTCAAGTTACCGTGAGAAATGACGACACTGATGTGCTGGGGCGTCGTGTCTGTGGAACAATGAACACGACGGCAGGAACGACTGGACACAGCGTCTTGATGCTGCCAGAAGGAGGGGGCGTGCCAGCACTACCTGAGGATAACTCCTTGGATCCTTAGTGGTGTCCTCTGTGTCTTCTTACGACAACATTTGTCAAAATGGCCCACACGACCACAAAGTCTGCACTGAACTTTGCTAGCAGGGCACTTGACTGTGTAAGCCCAGTGACCCTGGCGGTCGCAACTTCTGCACGCGCTTTGAGCAGCTGGGCACTGGGAGGCATTATGTTGTCTCACGCAGCTGTTACACAAAGCTGCTGCTGAAGGTGTAGCTGGAGGGTGAAGGGTGGGGTTACCTTGCTGCTTCCTACCCTTTCTGTAGGAAGACACCGCCCTCACCTGGTCAGGTTGGGAGCGAAAAGCTGAAGTCGCACACCAGGCGGCCTCGTACGCTCGACATTTTGAAACTACATCTTGAAGGGAGGAAGTGGGGTCAAGTGAAATGAGACGCTGAACTAGCTCTTCATCTCGAATACCCGTTAAAATGATTGTCTTGAGTTGCGTCTTCACAAACTTGAGAATTTCCAGGACAAACATCAACTTCCTCTGAACATATTTTCAGTCTTACAAAAAATGCATCAAAAGATTCTCCATCAAGCTGCTTACATTGGAGGAGTTCCCCTCTTCTAAGTGCTTCGTTGCGCTGTCCCTTAACATGTTCCTGTAACTTGTCAAGCACGGCCTCTACAGTCAGAGTTGTCGTAGGGGGCACTTGAAGTGTGTGCTCGAGAGTACGTTGTGTCTCTAAGGACAAGCACATACGAAGCTGTATCATCTGTTTAGGCTGTGGTAAACTTGACAGGTCAACCATTGTTGCATAGTCTTGCCAACGTCGACGCCATTCCCGAAATATCTGATAAGAAGCGTCAGACTTCAGAGAGGGAGGTGTTTGTGCTGCAGCCTTTTGAGGAATTGTTGAACCGACTTTGGGAAATGAGGTACCAGTACCTCTAGTCGTATCAGCATTAGTAGTAGCAGAAGAATCTTGTAGAGTAGATCGTTGTGGGGAGGCTAACAGGGAAATCAAGACTTCAAATCTGGCTTGATCCGCTCTTCTTCTCAGGTCATCCTCACTTCTACGAATATCTTCTAGTTCTCTGCGTCTTTGTTCATCTTCGCGGCGTCGTCTTTCAGACTCTCTCTACCGAATTTCTTCCTCTTCTCTCCTTGCAACATAGTCCTGGCATCGAGAAGTTTCCATCCACTTAATCAGTTGAAGGAGATCTTTGGACGCAGGCACCGCAGGAGAGCTTGCTTGCGACAAACGAGGAGATTCTGTGGGTGATTAGGCATTGTCACTGTGGGGAGCGTGGGGCCTGAGTGTGGGTGGGGAGAGATCTCCCAAGCTTAAACTCATAACCCCATCGTCCAGGGTATCATTTTGATCCCTGTGAGACATGCCGACAGCTTCTGTACTCTATCTGTGCAAGAGACCGGGTCAACCCCTCGTAATCTATGCACAGAATTACAGAAGTCTAAAGTAATACGCAAGAATTTAATATAAAGTGTGTGTGTGTGTGTGTGTGTGGCGCGCTGCCAGACGTAGAGGCAGCTGGGCGCAAGTCGCAACCAAACCGAAGTTGTCTTAATCAGAGTTGCCAACTTAGCGACTTTGTAGCTAGATCTAGAGCTTTTAGTTTTGTTCTAGCGACATTTTAGAGCGATTTGCGACTTGTCGCAAATCTCGAGATATCCACAGAAATCTAGCGACTGTCTGGATACTTTTGGACTGTCCATGAAAACTCAGTTTTCCTAATTTCGAGCCATAATATATAGCAACGGGGTTACAGGGACAATAAATAATAAGAAAAGTTTTATACATTTGAACGGGTCGTGGTACAGAAGGAGGGACACGTCTATTTCCTGATCACTTTATGTCAGCCCGTCCATGGCTAATGTTGCCGTGTCGTCATTTATTTGTCTATTACCTTCGCCTTTGTAGCACCTGGGTAACTTACCATTTTGTCAGATATGCAATATGAATTTCATTGATACGCTAAATTTTAAAGAATATTAGCAAAACATCTTAGAGAATTAATTCTGTCAAGCCTGCGTGGTTCCAAACTTCTCATAAGCGTCCACCATGGGTGACCCATAGACTCCATACAGTTGCCCCGCAAGTCGACACTGTTCACCCGCTTTGCCAAAAACCATCAAGGAAAGTTTCCGCTTGTTTTCATGCCGTTCATTAATTTGAACCCTTCATAGTCCCAATAGAAAATGGGCAAGCCACAGTATTCGCAGCGATTTAGGAAGGAATGGCTCAGAGATGACATACAAAAATTGGCTTCTGGAGGTGCCAGGAGATAATAAAAAAGGATTTTGTAAATTTTGCAAGTGTACTTTGTCTGCTAAGTTGTGCGACATTGAAAACACAAAAACACTAAAAAACACAAGAAAGCAGAAGAACCGTTTAGTGCAGAAAGACAGACAATTTTACCATTCAAGAAACTCGGGAATAATAGCTAGCGACTTTCCATGGAAGATTTAGCGACATTTAGCTACTTTTAGGTACCAGTCTAGCGACATTCGAAAATCCGAGTTGGCAACACTGGTCTTAATGCGCGCTGCTCAGTTACCCAATGACCGTAGGCGGGAGCGACGTACTGCTGGGCCGCTCCCTCAGTCATCTGACTGCAGTTTGCACAGACAATTCTGATTAAAATACACAACACAGCACTTCACTTCACAGCACTAAGTCCTGAGGCTTGTAGTCTGGCTGTAAATCCTTGGTGAAGCTGAAGACGAGACGCCATTAACACAGTCCGGCGGGAAGGCTAAGTTCACTCTGAATCTCACTGCTCCATCTATGTCTTTGATATCCCCAAAATGTTCTATACTACTGAGGGTATACGCAAACTTTTGTTATCTTGAAAATAGGTTCTTATTCTCGTACGGGAGATATACAGATGAAACAAATAGACAGTGGGCTTCCACACCATAAGGACTAGCGATCTCAACTCTATCACTCCATGCTGGCATGTACAGATGCCAGCATTCACAAGCTGAATACATATGTAAGTATGATAATTCACATACATAACATGGTGCATAATAAATGGAAATATTACATAGGATTAATACATGTTCTGTAATACTTTACTATACATAATTAATAGAGTAATATAAGAATACACAGCTTCAGGTACTACTTCGTGTCCATATTATACAATAACAAATTACATTTATTGTGCTGGGCTCATATCAATGGTACCAGACGGTCGTGTTTATTCCTCACGCGAGATCAACAGGTGGACAGTGAACCCAAACTGGCCACCTCCTCTGAGCAGCTGACTGTACGGGAGATGTCAGCTCACCACAGCACCGTGTTACACAACACTATTTGATCTTAACCCTAAAGCCCCGGGTTAGGGTGGCGTTGGAAGTAAATCGGGGGGTAAATCGAGAAAAATCCATTTTCCAAAAATATTTTTTAACCTTTTTAGACAAAATAATAAAAAAATAATTCAGAAAAACTATACATTGGTCCTCTAGAAACTTCCCTGGCAGTGCTGAGGAAGGGAAGGGGGCGGAGCAGTGTTTTGACAGCTGACGCTTGCGGTCACCTATGCAGTTAGCAGCTACCTTTAGCTTGCCTTTGTGTCTGAGATGGCCAGTAATGCACATATTTACTGATCATAATACTTATTTATTAAAAATAATTTAGAATATTTTATTTGCATTATTTTTCATAAGAAGTGCTTGGCAACACACGCAGTCGGTCGCCAGGCTGTCTGGCTGGCTGTCTGTGTTTGGTAAAGTAAGTAATAAATAAAATAATTCAACAAATGGATGCATTTATAACAAACAACATAATTTTCCAATAATACTACACTACAGTAGAAGGCAGTAAGCAGGTATCAAACAGGAAGGCACTACCGCCTTGGGGAGATATTGGAAGCATAATGTGTTGTCTTACAGTAGACCCTACTGCTATTTGCATCACGAAAATTGTGTCCCAAGTCCCAGGTTGCTGATCTGTCTTTCTGCTTCATTTACATATAATTTCAGGGTTTCAATTGTTTCTCGTACTTTAACATAATACATAATGTATATCGTTTCTCACTATGGATTTTTTTTTCTTTTTTGTATTTATTTATAGTTCTTTGATGATTACATTTTCGCCCCCCAGACCCCAATGTGGGTCAGTGACCTGTACCTGGGTGGGCTAATCCCAGTAAAAAAAAATAAAAAAAATACAACTACACTACTTTTAACAATATTACTTTGATACAACATGATAAAATGGACAAACTGAGAAAATGAAATAAACAAAAGTAGGTAATTACGTTCAGGAAGCTTTCCTGTGGCCAAGCATGTGGCCACACTGGAACCTGATAACCAGCGCTGGGCATTTAAACAGTGGAGGGAAAAGGCGCATGTTCTGGAACGTTACCCGGGGTGCGCCGGTTTTTTAGTTTAACAAATTTATTGACAAAGCTTGGAGTACAGTTTGCCAATTCTGAGTAATTCAGTCAGGTCTTGACACTAAGGGTGGTATCACTTCTCACTGCCACACAGGACAGAGGTTCATACACAAATAAGTACATCCAGCGTTCGGGGAACTTCAACCTTGGCGTAAGGGTTAATGGCCTTCATCCACCTCCATATTGGTGTTGGACGTCGTCCAACACCCTTGGTCTATCAGGCACCTTGGTTATCAGGTATCTGTTCAGAGAAATTGAGGGCTTTAGATTAGTGTTGACAAAAATGTCATAAAATACGTCTTGTAAGCGGAAGGTGTATGAAGACTTTACTAAAAACATTAAAGTTTTCGTTACTGGATCACTTGCATATGCAAACAGGAACAAAGAAGTCAAAATCACTTACTGCGGCAGGGTGGGACACGAAGTACTGGACATACCTGTTCACAGGGAAGTCCAGGGCTTGAGAGAGTACTCAAAGGGAGCTCCTCCTGTCTCCCAGCGCTCACCATACCCGAGTTACCAAGTTGGAACTTTCACAGATACATTCATCAGACTCCTTTACTGTACACCTCGGCTTGTGAAAATCAGACTACAGGCTTACATTAATTTTCTATGATTTACCTTTTAAGCTAAGCAGTGACCGAGTTTAAAAATGCAAGAATTAATCTAGTGTCAAGTACTAAGATTGGCAATGTATTGTGGGCGAAGCTTCGCAAGCAAATGAAATTTTTCCGTTATATTCCAGCAATAAGCAATAGACTGTTTATATATCAGAAGACTATGTAGTTTATAATACAAGACTGAAAATTTCCATACTCCCATCGGATTCTCTAATGTTTATAGGTAAAAAAGATATGACATCAGTTTTGACTTGCTATCCCATAAGCTCACAAGAAACATACTGATTTACTGCTGGAGGATGGGTAATCAAAACAACTCTTAACACTATATACTCTACACATGAAGATAATTGGGGCCTTCAACATGCACTCAATACCTCTAGAATGCTTTCTCTCACTGTATGTATATCTGATTTAATGTACAACATACTCCTTCACTCTCATTATCAAATCTCTGAACACCACACGAGGTATTAAGAAATATCCGAGTCTGAGGTATACGAGAGAAAATGGAAGACTCGGGCGTATTGAAGTGGTGAGAAAACGGACATATCTACTGGTGGACTCGACAGTTTCACGCATGTTTTGCAGGCGGTGGAGCATAATATTAATAATTAAGTGTTTAACTCACTAGCCATGCTATTGTGACCGTGATAACATGCTGATATTTTCTCATTACCACCACTATGTATATGCTTCCAGATACTAAATGTTACAAAATACTTTTTGGGGATAAATTTACAATATACATCATGTGCTTACAAAAGAGTTCAGGCTCTCACTAGCTCAACCATGTTAATATTTTTTTCGACTATCTATATTCTCCTAACTAAATAAACTGTTTCAATATCAATATCAGGGATTCGTCACTTCTACTGACAGACTCTACACTGAACTTATTTGACAATTTTACAGGAAGTAAATACAGCTAAGCCTTCAACATGACTCGAGGGATCTTGAAAGTTTCATCTATAATCAGACATATCTAATTAAATGTAGAACATGGGCATTAATTCTCAAATTAGTCTCTAAACACGATATGATGTATTAAGAAATATTAGAGTCTCTGAGCACCCAGATGAAAACTGCACCCAGGATAGCTGGGTTTACAGCATACAATAGCGGTCTGGTCTGTAAATGCATCAAAACTCACAATGGTGAAAGTTTTCGCTATCAACAATTTACAGTAAAGACAGCAAACATTCAATTTTCGCTGTATAACATCTATGTTTGGTGTAATGAGCTGCGAGCGGAAGTGTTACCAAAGCCATCAGGTAACAATGCTACGCTGTCCTCGGTGATGTCCAGTGTAACTCTAATGGGAGGGTGTTCGTGAATTAAATCTATAATCATAATATCACAGTATACGACACAGACAAAGTGACATCTGTTGGGGGGCAGACTTGATTATGCGACTGGGTATAACCTAGTAGACAGTAATGTCAAGGCTAAGATCATCTCAAACCACATAGTCATTGATCATTATGCAATACTTACTGAATACACTGTTGCTGATGTCAAGTGTGCACCCCATCCTAAGCTCAGAATTAACATCCCAGATAATCTTAAAACTGCACTTCAAGGCCTACATCCACAGATTGTATGCTGGATAATACACCTAGGTCAGTGGATGAATTTTGCTGTGGTCTTGTAAATGTCATTACCACTGTGAGGGGGCGCGGTTTCTTGGTCTGTCACCAATGTGAGGGGGCCCGACTCCCTCTGTTTCTACACCACCCTCATCTTATCTACTTCTCTTAGTTCTTACTCTACTCAGTTCCGTCACCTATTCTTGGGTAGCATGGGCGAGGGTCTAGGCACGTGAGTATGGAAATTTTTGGTATCAGGTCACTTGGATGGAAATAATGGTAAAATACTGTGGGAGAAATGAATACACCTTAATTACTCTAAAACAAGTTTATTAATATAAAATCAAAGGGGAAAATAGATGTTATTAACATAACTACCAGGCTCAGCTCCTGGGCCTATTGCAAACTCTCCATGTCTTATGTACTGGTTTCCTTGTTTTCCTATTTACTCAACAGCAATTATTCGGACATTACACTCTTACCGTGCACCCAATACCTGATGTCACCTTACATTATATCGCAGGACCAGTTCCTTGTCTTTCCTCCCAAGACACTAATACCGATACAAACCCCGACATGGGTCCCCCACAACATGGGTAAGTATTAACAACACCTACAACCACACTGTGGACCATAATTCCAAGGCCTGTCACAGGGTATAGCACTGGCGCCTCTAACAACTGCTGTTGTGGTCGGTTACACTCCAACCCGAGATGGGTTTGGGGTCCTCGGCCCACGAGGTAGAGTAGAGCCGATTAATCATGCAGAATCAGCGCCATCACTCCTATTTGACCACTGCTGGGTATTCACCGGCTCCGAGCGACCGGTGGGTTTCAATTAAGCCCACCCTCGCCCTGGAGACAAGAGGGGTAGCGTCACGGGACCTGTATGGATGAAGGGACGGGCACTTACTTACTGTGACAACAACATCACGTTTCAGGGGACGTTAAAGACGTAAATATGACTTCACTCAGAGCATATCAACTACGTTACTGTAACACTTGCACAATCAACTATTAATTGGGTCAAATCACTTAAAGAAGGGCAAATTACAACACAGCGTGGATTGGCCTACCTGTATGGATGAAGGGACAGGCACTTACTAACGGTTGAAATGCCCGCAGCGCCCTCACTCAAAACAGGCCAGGGAGTCCAGCTACTCCTATTCAGATGAATTAATTTACTGTACACTCTGACCTTGAAATTGAGACTATAAACTCATTTTCATTCTCTATTATCATCTTCACTAACAATGCTCTGACCCAGCCATCGAAAGCCAAATTAAATTGATTACAAAGGGTTGGATGGCAACAGGTCCCAACATACAGCGTCTACTCCCATAGACCAAAACGGGGGAAACAGAGAACGGAGGACGTTTCCACTGGGGGACTCAAGAGGGTTTTGTGGACGTTTGAGCGTAATATGAATCCTTAAGGTTTTCAGGTTAGCTCTTATCATGACCATTACACCACATTGTACCACTTGGGTACAGTCAAGGAGGAAGGGGAGGGTGGGGGGTGGGGGAAGCAGCACTAAACCACCTCTGTGGACACATGACCCCATCCTAACCAAAGGAGAGAAGGTAGAACAGCTTGCCAACACTTATACGCAAAATAAAACTAGTGATAACCTCCTGGCATTCCTCAAAGCTAACAGAGCATTTCGTGAACTCAAAGGTCAGGTGAGAAACACCTATTGGGAACAATTCTTACAGAGTATAGATAGGAACAACCACTCTAGCAGAAGGGTTGAACAAAATTAGAGCCATTACCAAGTTACCCATCCCAGTCCAACTTCATCACAGCCCTGTAGAATATGCGGACATGCTATTAGACCAATGGTCTAGTGTGTCACAAATCACTTCCCTGCCTCCTGACATACAACAATATCTTAACACCTCACACATTAATAGGGGTTTCAATATTGAAATAGCCTGTTCCTCGCCAGATATTACCGACCAGTTTCCTATAACGCACCACGAACTAACAACAGCACTAATAAAAGGTGAATCCTCCTCCACTGGTGAGGATGGCATAACCTATAACACCCTGAGATTGTTAAATGAGATCCCTAACCATCCACTGCTTGACCTGTATCAAATGAGCCTTACAGAGGGTATGCTGCCGAAGACATGGACTCATATGGAAACATAGTACTAATCCCTAAAGCTAACTCTCCAAACTTCAGGCCCATTTCACTCGCAACCTGTATGTAGAAGGTTCTTGAATGATTTGTTCTCAACCTTCTCATGTTTCAAGTCAAAGACAAACCGGCCCCTAATCTGTATGGGTTCATGCCCGGGCATAGCACACAGACATGCTTTGCAGAATATCTTGTTCACTCAAAAGATAAGAAACAGATTTCATAGACCTTAAATCAGCCTTTGATATAGCTAATGAGAACATTAAACTTGAGCAACTAGCTAATTTTGGCATCCAAGGTAACCTCTCAACATGAATAAAGGGTTATCTGTCCAACAGGTATGCCAATGTTCTGATTAGGGGTGTCAAAAGTGCCAGAATGAATTCATTTGAGCATGGCAATCCCAGGGAGGAGTGGGAAGTCCAATGCTCTTTAATATACTGATGCACAAGATTATTACGGACATTCCAGTTCAACTAAACGAGGCTGTAATATGCTATGCTGACGTTATCTACATTATGACACAGACCAAGCTCAGGCTCCAAGCCTTGCTGGATGTATTTGCTTGGAGGACTCTGGAATGTGGTCTCATATTATCTGTTGACAAGACGAGGGTCCTCAATCCTCGTCCTTCTTACCCTCTGCCTCTTGACTTGAACATTAACAGCATGCCCTTGGAACTATGTAGCTCTTATAAATATCTTGGAATTTGCGTGAATGAAGCAAAACTCGTCGGCAACCTTCGTGCCAAACTAATGCAGCGCATTAAAACCCCTCAGATCCCTTGTTGGCAAGGGCTATGCAATTAACATCACATGCGCTCGTACTTTCTATCTTACTTCATTCGTTCTGTCGTCGACTATCATGCTTTCCATCTTGTGACTATTCTGCCTAAACAACTCAACAGCCTTGAGGTAGTGCAAAATGAAGCCATGCCCATCATTCTAGGATGCCCAAAATCAACCAGAATTGTAAACATGAGGAAAGAGCTCAGACTGCTCTCCCTATCTGAGAGGATAGCTTTACTTAATACCATCTTTTGTATCAAAGTTTTTAAGAACAATAGTCCCTAAAAACTACATCTCAAACCGAGTTGATGTTTATCTAAATAATCCCGACTATCTTGCTAGCCTTCATCAAAAAGACTCTTTAGGGCGTGGCTTTATAAAAGAGTTGTAGATTTCTTGAAAGTGAATGTGCCAATCACCCCAGACGAACCCATTAATGCTATTCCTACTTGGCTGGATATATCAGTTCCTATTGATTACAATCCTGTTGGTAGTAAGCAAATGTTAAACACCGATGTGATATGATGTGTTCATTCTACTTACTCAGTTCAATGGTTAGTACATAACCTCAGTTCTCTGGTAGCATGGCGAGGGTCTAGGGAACATGGGTATTGTAAGTCTGATATCAGGGTCACTTGGACGGAAATAAAGGTGAACTACTGCGGGAAAATGAATACCCCTAATGTACTCTAAGAAAAGGTTTATTAATGTGAAATCAAAGTAGGAAAAAAGATATCATTAACATACAACTCCAAGGTGCAACTCCTCAGCTTTACTCAACTGCAGATTACAGATACTGTACTACACACAACCTTACTGGTGTTACATTACATTTGTTACGAACCACGCCATCTATTGTCATGATCTACCTATCCAGCACCACGAGCAACGCCATCTAGGGACGAAACCCGAGTATGACTAGTCTTAGTTACCACTCCGGGGTTTCCCTTCTCCATATCCTGGTTGTTGCGTCACCTCCTGCAAGTCTTCCTCATCAGCTCCAGTTCGAGGAGAGTTCAGTTCACTCTGGGAAGTGACCACACTCGGATCACCTATCCTGGAAACCTACGGCAAAGTGACTACCTACCATCTTCTCCAATACTCAGCCTTACTCGTCAGCCATCTCGGCACTGCACTTAAGTATTTGTTATCCTATATTGCCTCCCCACGTCCACTTGCTTCACGATTGTTTTATGTTGTATAAATATGTATATACTGTTTAGCCAATGTTGCGTATGTTTAGGTTAAGTATGGTTAAGGGTAAATTATAGAAACCGGAATATTTTGTTAAGGAATTTATGGTACTTTATTATACACAACAAAAACTCGCATCCTTTGTCTACCCTTTTATAGTCCGATTGTCTTTGTTTTTTTTATTGTTGTTGCCTGTTGGGATCTGGGTAGACTTTTAACTATATTCTAAATCTCCAACTCGTAACACATCACATTACAGTTACCAGGACCAATTCCGTGGCTTTACTCACATTACATATACACACATCACAGCTCCTTGGCTTTACTCGCATGCCATTCCAAATGGGTACTCTGACTTCTCCCACATTACTGGTAATACATTTCATTACAGCCAATTGTAAGAAACTTGCATAGGATACCTTCAGACTGTTGGTAGTGAATATGAGATGCACTCACAACACACAGCACGTTAATAATGAAACCAACAAGTGATACAGGGGGTTCACTACCCAACATGGGATAATTTACTTTATATTACTTTGTACACTGGGTGAACGACAATTCCACTGTTACAACATGAACACTGATACTCACAAAATTGACTAAATCAAACTGAATGGCTATATCGGTGGGGAACACTGGCTTACATACCCAAGACAAAATGAAGACGTCAGGAGAGGGGGAGGCTTGATCTCCCTCCTCGCCCGGGTATATATACTCGGGAGTTGCCAGACGTGGCTATCTCACACAATGACAAACAAACCAACTGCTACACATTCAAAGATGACCCTCAGTTGACAAAGGTCTGGCGAATTACTAAAGTTGATTCACATCAACTAATTCAAGATTGAGCTTGCCAGGAGAAAGTGGAATAAAAACGTATTGACAACTGTCTTCACAAAGGCGGGGCTTACGGAGGGATCCTTAGTGTAAACGTTGGGGAGGGAAAAGCACATTTCTTCTTAGGGATAGCTAACCAGCTACCCAGTCATGTTTTACGGGCGTGTAGTATAATAAGAATCAACAGAGTTAAAACAGACTAGCAGTCAATGTGACCATGGCAGTGTCACACCAGAAACTATTAACAGACACAGTATTAAATCAAGTGAATGTTATGCTTTTACTGATCGTTCTGTGCAAACAAACGTAAGAACATAAGAACAAAAGAAAATAAGGAGTCTGCAATAGACTGGTTGGCCTGTGCATGGCAGCTCCAGTCTAGAGTTACAACCACTATCATCCATGAATCTATCTAGCCTCCTTTTAAAAATTTCCAGCATTCCAGCACTTACTACAAAGTTGCTAAGCATATTCCACACGTCCACCACCCTATTTGTGAACCAGTTCCTTCCTATCTCCCTCCTAAACCTAAATTTATCCAACTTAAATCCGTTGCTACGAGTCCTAAACTGCTCGGATAATATAAGAATTTTATATCTCCTTTATTGATTCCTTTCACCCACTTAAATAATTCTATCATATCTCCTCGCACTCTTCGTCTTTCCAGGGAATGCAAGTTTAGTTTCTTTAACCTATCTTGATATGGAAGGTTTCAAAGTCCCGGAATCATTTGTCATTCTTTGCTGCACCGACTCTAGTGAATTGACATCCATTCTCTACTAAAGGCACCAGAACTGAACCGCATAATCGAGGTGCGGCCTGACTAACGCAAGATATACTTGCAATAACACCTCCGCTCTCTTACTACTTACACTTCTAGATAAATAACCTAATGGTTTGTCTGCCTTACTTCGAACATTAACGCACTATTTTCTAGGCCATACGTCTGGGCTTACAAGTACCCCTTAGTCTCTTTCACAAATCCACTTCTCAAGGTTGATGTTGTTAAGGCTATATACATTGACAGTATTTGTTCTTCCAATATTAAGAACACTGCACTTGCTGGTGTTGAATTTCATTTGCCATTTTGCCGACCACTCCTGCAGTTCATTTAAATCCTCCTGTACTGCTTTTGCATCCTGCCCCGAATTAATCTGCTGCCGCATTTTGGTGTCATCCGCAAACTTGCTTATGTCACTGCTGTAATGGCCCCTGTCTCATCAACAGAAGTATTATGTAAATGGGTTATTTACATCTGATTTAAATTCAGATTCACCCCCTGTAACTTTCCACTTGATATGAGGTGACATGTTCAATGCACGTGATAAGGTGTGCCCATGGGAAGCTGCGTCATACTATGACGAGTAAAGGCGCAAGTAGCCGGCTCTCTGGCCACCTAAAGCGGGCAGTAGTTTGATATCCTTGGATTCTCTTGCTATCCTGATTTCGTAGTCCCTCTTTGCCTTCCTTGCATTTTTCTTAACATTCCTATATACCTCTCTCTTAGCTGCTGCTCCTCCCCAACCCTCCTTTTTATTTCTTATAAATTCCTCTCTTTATTCCTATGCTATGTTTAAGTTTTCTGATCATCCACCTTGGCTCACTCTTATTTGACCTAATTTTTCTGTATGGTATATTTTGTTCTTGTGCTTTACATAGTATACGAGTGAATATATTATAGTCATGATCAATTGTTGTCAACCTGTGACCTCACCCATTCCTACTGGGGACTGACCTGACTGTTCCCAGGCGACCTCACCGAAGTACCTTCTTTAGCCCTGATAATCCGCCAATCGGAAGTTTGGGACCGACCATATTGTCATTGTTTTTCGTTTCCCTATTTAGGGTGAACCCGATTTCTCTGATCACTGTTCCCTAGTTCTTCCCCTATTGCGATACCTGATATTTTATTTGTTAATACTCGGTCTAATATATTGTCACCTTAAGTAGGCTCTGTAATTATTGGTTTCAAAAAATTGTCCTGTACTGCGTCTATTAAGTCTTCAGATTCATAGTCACCTACAATGTTGTCCCAGTCAATATTTCTGAAGTTGAAATCCCCCATAATGCACAGGTTGTTGTATCTTGCTGCCCTAATCATTTCCTGCCATATAGGCTGAGCTGCTCTTTTCCCAAGACTTGGGGTCCTATAAATCACTCCCATAATTAGTTTTTCTCTTCCTTCGTAATTTCTACCCATACAGACGCCGTTCCAATTTCACCCTTTATTTGAATTAATACAACATTTTAATGTATCCCTGACGCAGAGTGCAACCCCTCCCCCCTTCCTACCTTCCCTGCCCCTGTGAAAAAGGTTTTACCCTTCTATGTGGTACTCTTG
Source organism: Homarus gammarus (assembly GCA_958450375.1). Classification (NCBI taxonomy): domain Eukaryota; kingdom Metazoa; phylum Arthropoda; class Malacostraca; order Decapoda; family Nephropidae; genus Homarus; species Homarus gammarus. The sequence continues at coordinate 141,553 of CAUDMG010000074.1, read as the reverse complement.
ATAAAAAGTTCTTGCTCGCCAGATTCATTCAAGTTTTGGCGATTGCTTTATGTCTACATTCTCCGTTCATACAACCGCTCTCAGCAAGTCAATTTTATTTCTAACGCTCCTACTGTTTGTAAAGAATACATTTAAACCTACCCTTCCCTGGTCCTGTTTTACCCCTTGTCCTGAGTAACCAATTTACTCCCCAGGACCTGTTTGTACTTTGACTCCCACTTACCCCGACCTCTCTCTCTCTCTCTCTCTCTCTCTCCTGGCGAAAACCCTCCCTTTGGAGTAACAATTTCACGCTCCAGAGATGCAGACAACGTCTTTACCCCGAGACAAGTGTACCTCGTCACGACTGTACAGGTAGTCGTTGCCATAGAATGGTTGCCATAGAATGGTTGCCAGTTATTGATGAATGCCCAACCATTGCTTGCACAATGTTTTTTCCAGTCGGCAATTTATAGCAATTGCCCTAGACAGCCATTCACGACAAACTACTCTTCAAGGCAAGACACCACGTACAAAGGAGTGTTAGGTACAAGATTAGTGAGGTTATCAAACTATCTTAAACTTATGAAACTCCACTTAGATTATGCAGTTCAGTTTTGGTCTCTGTGCTACAGAATGGATATCGAATCCCTAGAAAGTATACCGAGAAGGATGACACTCACTAATCCTGAGCACTAGGAACCTTGAGTATAGACATTAATAAGCATCTGAATTTGCGCTTAATCAAGAGACGTAGAGTGAAGGGCTATATGATTGAGGTGTATAAATGGATGTCAGGGGTAAACGAAGGTGATATAACAAAGGTACTTAAATTATCCAACCAGGAACAAACTCGTAGCACGGATTTTAAATTAGACAAATTTAGATTTAAGCACGAGATAGGTAAACACTGGTTTGGAAATATAGTGGATGAGTGGAGCAAGTTACCAAACATCATCATTAACTCGTACACGCTTGGACCAACGTCTATAGAAGAGGAGGTCAACCCGCCCCAGGTGGGTGGAGCTTTGCTGACGTCAACGGGTTAGACTCCCGCAGTCTCTCGCCTGCCTGTCACCCCCTTATGAACATAACATTTTATGGTTCCATATACTATGTTATATCAGTATCTCACAAATAAAATATTACTAATAGTGTGTCTAATTTTGCGTATAACTTTAGCTAAGGTCACCAATCAATGCAATGGGTGTCATAGGCATGGAACAATTAACTTACCCTGACTAGTTAACTTTTGAAATAATAGTTTAACTTAATCGAAATCTTGGCAAATTAATTGATTAACCTCGATTAATTCTCAATTAGCTCCTTAGAAAAAATAGCAAATATATAATACACCAGCCCTTGAGCTCAGTGAGTACCCAATACTGTTGACTTTCCTGTACAGTACACGAAACGTTCGTAGCCAGACTGCAGAGGGTGAGGCCGCCCTGCCTGATACCTCTCAGTTACTCAGTTGTCGTTGCAGTGTCCTTGTGATAAACACGCTAAATGGCGAGATGTATATTATAATCTTTTTCCAAGTTTAAAAGGCTTGTAAGTTGAAACACGAGACAAACAATTTCGTATACATATTATGGAAATGAACTTAACGAGGTTATCATGGTTTTTGCGAAAAAAGGTACAATTGTTATGAACGGTGTTGTGGCAATTTGGTAAACCATAATTTGAATATCTGACTCGAACTTGGTAGTTATCAGTTTTCAAGAACGAAATTCCTCCATAAAATTAGTTACGTGTGAAAAACTGTTGAGTAAAAAATGAAAAAGTCAAGACTTTATAACTATTTTATCTCAAGACTTATTCATACCAAGGAAGTTGTGTATGAGACTGCCTGACTCAGTTTGGCTAGTTAGGAAATCAAACTACAATATTCATCGACTCTGCAAAACATTTTAGGACAAATTGTTTAATCCACATGAAAATTCCCCTAAGCAAATTTGACACAGACTGATTACCTTAACTTAATCGAAAAAATCTTAATTAGTTTAATGTTCCAAAAATCAGGTTAACTGGAAAAAACAAATCAACTAAATTAGTTAAATTTGAAAATTATCGCCCCATGCATGGTGGGTGATATATAGAAGGAAGGTTTGAAGAAAAACAATGCATTTCAGTTTTAGCTATGTATTTAAATAGTTGCAGCTAAAGTAGGGTAATTATAACTGCAGGCAGTCCCCGACTTATGACGGGTTAGGGACCCCAATCCAGGTCGTAAGTCGAAAATGCAAAAATATACATAGAAAATGGGTGTCTTTTTCTTTGCCAGCCATTTTAAAGGGAATTACAAACGAAAATTGTCAGTACACAGGGCGATCACTAACGTCGGGACTCAAAAACACGTAATGTGCAAAAATTTGGTACGACTGAGGCAGTAGTGTGTCCAGGTGGTCGCAAGTCGAGGACGAGCTGTATACATATTGTATGCAATTGCCTACAGGAGTTAATTTCCCCCCCCCCTTTTTTGCGTCCATTATGTTAATAATGTTGACATGGTGGTTACAGGAGTTATGACCTTGCATGACAAGTGTTACTGTCACTGACGGCAAATTATTGAGGGGAATGGTAGTTTAGGCAGATGATCACAGGTGCGGCCGTTGCCTGCTGGTGTGATAAGGGGACAGGACTTATGACATCACATGACAAGGGTTACTTTCAGTGACGCGTGTTTCATCACTTGTTCACGGTTATCCATAGCCTCACATTTTTGGTACAACAGTTGCAGAACTGCATGCAACACTCCTGATTCCACATTGAGCTTAGAAATCCAATAATGCAGTGTACTGATGGAAGGAAACGTTAATTTACTTTTATCAGACAGTTGTAGTGCCTCAGTGATCAGAACTGGTCTCTTCCTTAGGTTCCTTCTCTGGCAGTACACCAGATATCCATGTGGGCGTAATTTCTGGCCTTTTCTCTCTGTACATATGTTTCTGATGACTTGTCTGTGACTAGTAATGTTCCTGTGGCATATAAGGCACAGATGTGAGAGAGAGAGAGTTCTAACTATATGTACAGTTGCCTACAGGAAGTCCTTTCCTCCCAGTTGTGTTCATTATATTAATAATGTGGACATGAAGTGACAGGAGTAATGACATCACATGACAGTGAGCAATATGGGTTGGGTGCAAACGGGACTGCCTACCAGAGCACAACCAACCTTCATAGCGAACGGACGTGCTGTGCGTCGTTCCCTGCTCGTTACGACTGCCAGCCTTGTTCTTCACGTTGGGTTCGCTCTGGCTGCTTTATCTTGTAGTTGTGCATGGATATTATTATTCTTATACACTGCACTTCTTCCCTAGCTTATCCTCTCGCCGAGAGTCCCTGCTGTTTGGTAACGATGTGAACCCTGCAGGCAGAGCCAATAGGGGGGGAGAGCCCCCTCAGAGGGCTGCTGACTGAGACAGTAAGGGTGGCAACATTTTCTTCTAGGGATTCGGCGGTGCTGCATAACCTGTCACTGTTAGGGCTTGGCTAGGCCCCCGTCAGGGGATAATCTGTTCACCCTACCCCGAGACCCATCTTTACTCGACCAGCAAGCGGACATAAGGAGCGGCGTCCATGGGGTTTAGCCGAGGTGGACAGATTAGGTAGGATTTTCATGCATGTTGTAGACCATGGCCAAAGTGAGAGCAAAGATCTCCAGAACCCCGACTCAGGGGTTTCAGATAGGGATAAAAATGCTATTGGGCGACCTAAGGGTGATAATAGACTTGTGGATCCGAGAGATGGTTACATCATCCTCAAAAACAGATGAAGATGCTGATAAACTACTTAAGTCTAGTGCCATGGACAAAATGAAAACTAACGGTTACGAGGTCATTGTCCCACGGGTATACGGCGCCAAGCTCACCCTTGTATACAAGTTAGACAAAGCTGTAGTGTAAAATAATGCAGAAGAAATAAGAGATGAAATAGAAAAGCAAAACAATATCAAGGTTGTGGAGGTGTATCCTATGTATGCCCATAATATAATCAAGGTTAGCTTTGCAGACAACGGATGCAAAAAGAATGAAGGGAGCTCTATGCATATAGCACTTACACCTCATCACACGAAATAGAACATGAGAAGAATACGCCCATCTAACAATGTATGAAGTGTTATAAATACAATGACCACACGACCAAGAACTTCCCCTTGCAAAGGGTCATATGCTCGGAGTGTTTATCTGATCAACACTTCTACAAAGACTGCCGTAGCACCATAAAAAAAGTGCGTCGTCTACGAGGGTGACCACAGGACCTTCTCTGCCACCTGCCTGGTCAGGAAACAGGTGCTTCAAGAAACAGAAGAAACTGACCGAAATAGCCAAACAAAATGAAACCAGGGAAATTTTCAACACCATAGAAAGGACACTCAGTCGACAAACATGGCTTACAGCCAAACCCTAAAAGACGCTCTGAAAGAAACTCAAGCAGACTTCCAAAACTGAACAATGTCAGCAAGAACATGGAAGTCCTGCAATGAGAGAGAAGAACCATCAAGAATTCAATAAAACAGGCAGTTACAGAGTCACTGGGCGCCACGAGGGACGCAGTGGCGAAGAGCATCACGAGCGTCTCCTCTCCACAGCTAGACGAGTCCAGGCCACCGCTATATAATTTTCTTACCTGCATGCCCATCACATGAACATGGTGCATCCAGGTTCATTCTCGAAACACCTCAACGAGACACTAACCAGGAACAACATTGCCCCTGTTGAAATTAGAGACAAAGCCCCTTCAAATGAAATCCTGAAGGCAGTAACCCACCCAACGACTTAACGACCTCAACCCATGCCAAAAACAGACCATGACCTCCCTGACTCGGGCAAGTCAGTATAACCGTAGCCCCGACGTGGCCAGTCAGTCCCCCTGGTATCACAGCTCCAACGACACAGTAAATCTCCGTGACCCCAATACATGTACTCCCAGCGACGACAGTGACCATCGGACTGCAACCACAGTCAATGGTTGCAACCAGATGATGGCGACTTACTCCAGAGGAACAAGACCCTCGAGCTGCAGCATCAGAAGATTACTTCGACACGCAGGCCCAGGACCTGAACGTTTTCCTGTACACGTGTGACGAGAAGTATGAGGGCCCGCCATTAACTGATGTTCGAAGGGTCTGCTAAGAAGTTCCTTCCCCCTAGAAATGTCAGAAGCCGAGGAAGCACTTCAAGCGACGCCCCAAGCTACAGTCTCCGAAATGGCAGTCGTTAGCTGGATGAAAATTGTCCAACATAATGTCCTATACTGGTCCCTTAACAGACGTAACGAACTGTCTAACTTATACTATCAATTAGACCCAGACATTATTCTGTTAAACAGAACTGGCATAAAGGACGAAATCAAACTGAAAATTTTTGGCTACACTGTATACCAGAGGAACATGAGTAAGCAGAACGATGGTGCCGCTGGGGCCATCAGGTCACGGATGAGTCACAGTGTTGCTAGACTTCGAGGATTCAGTTCTAGGAGTGCAGGTGGAGACAACTAGGGGACCAGTTATCATATGCACAAGGTACCTACCTCCCAGACGTCATTACTTACCCGAACAATGCCTCAACCAGTTTCTATGCCACAGAAAATCAATATACATAATAGGGGAATGCGCGATACGCCATACTCGGACACGGTAATGAGAACAACGTCGGTGTGGTGCTGTATGACATCAGAAGGGGAAAACTGCAATACTTCGGGCCAGATTTCCCAACATTGATCAGACGTGCCAGTGCCACAACACCCGACACAATCCTCTAACAACGAGGCCGTCCTGAACAGGCACGTTACCGCCGGAACAATCGGTACCAGCGATCACCTGCCAGTTGTCGTGACGCTCTCATCCAATCCCATTATGATCCCCGCGAACATCAGGTCAAACCTCAAATGGGCAGACGGACTCCTTCAAGGAGTCTCTCAGTAGCAGGGGAGAAACCAGGAAGAAGCCAGCCCCAATGACATCGACAACGCGGTCGAACAATGGTACGCGGACGTGATGCCGGAGATGGACAACAATATCCTGACCACCAGTTACAGGACCATTCCCCATCCTCACACTAGTCACCAGCTAAGGCAGCTCAGTGTCCAGTACGGTTACGCTAGACAGCTAGCCAGTATCCGCAGGTAGACGCAAGAGCCGAGACCGGTACCAAGAGCTACAGACGGACATCCAACACGAGTAAACGTCGACATGAACGAAAGTGGGCCGCACCCAACAATTAGCACGATTCTGCTGCTTTCTGGAAAGGGATCAAGCGACTGATGGGTTCCACCTCTAGCACGGTCCCTTACTTGCTCGTCCAAAACAGCGTGAACATATTCGGGGAGGAAACCCAAGAACAATTACATCGGCGATATTTACGGAAGATCTTTACCATTAGTGAACAGGAGAACGAGGGCTTCGACGGAGTTTGAGGACATTTTAGGTCAGTTGCAGGACCATCAGCACCTGCTCCAGCCGCTCCCACGGACTGACTTCACTAGACTGGTGGACGGAAGCTACCTTACGGAACGCGTAGTTCCTGCAGATGTGTCCGCCGTCATAAAAGGGTTGAAAAACACATCACCTGGGCAAAGCCACATTAAAAAGAAGATCCTGGTTCAACTCCCCAACAACATAAGAGGCTTGCTCATATATGCCACGCCTGCCTCGACTCTGGATACTTCCCCAAGATGTTCAAAATCGCCGTTATTCGCCTCAATACCAAAAGCAGGTTAGCCTCCAAACAAAGTCGAAAACTTTCGACCAATATCGCTGCTAGAGGTACCTGCCAAAAGCTACGAAAAAATAGTAAACAAGCGGTTACGGATGTATCTGGAGGACGAAGACGTGCATAATCCCCGCCAGTTCGGCTTCCACCAGTACCGAGGCACATCCACTGCCATAGCCCAGGCCTACGAGCAGATCGCCAACGCCATGACTGGCCGCCTGCAATGCAACATAGTACGGAGGGACGTCAGCAAGGTGTTTGACAAAGTTTGGCTCGCGGGGCTGCTGTACAAGATCATACAACTGTGGCTACACGAAAATCGGACGCGCCTGCTGTGCAACTTCATTACGGACTGCAGAGCCAAAATCAAGATGCAAAAACATTTTGGAGAAGAATTTTCACTCGAGTGGCGTGCCTCAGGGCTCATCTCTCACCAACCCTTTACACACTCTAGACGGCTGACCAGCCACCCCCAATCGTCGGCAGCGAGTACGTCATGTATGCCGACGATGTAACAGATCGTCACCTGCCCAGGAAGGTCCACGGCAAGGATGGCGCGACTCATTGCTCGGGCAATAGAGGGTATCTAGGAGTATGAAAATAAATGAAAAATATAAAACAAAACGAAATTCGAGGTCATACCCATAGCCAAATTCAAGCCGGCCCCATTGATGGTCGACGACGAAGAGATTGAGTACTCTAAACAAGGAAGGCTGCTCGGCCTTATCTCTCAGACGGGCATCATTTCCCACGTGAAGGTCAGACTAAATAAAGTCAAAGTCGCCACAGCCAAATTAAAACGTTTTAAACTGACGCCTGAGAAGATACAAGTTCACCTGTACAAGGCGCTGGTGAGGTCTGTGTTGGAGTACCCACATACCACTCGTCACACTCGGGAAGACAAGACTACAACAACTACAGAGCTTCCAAAACAAGTGTTTGAGGTCAGCCAGTGGTCAAGCGCCAACCTACCAGGAGACTGGAAATCATCCACCTTAGAAATAAAGCAAAGGCCCTCAACGTCAGGTTCCATCGTCTAGGGAAGAAGGTTTGGTACAAGCTCCTGGACGACCCTCGCAGCCCAGAGTACCTACGCGGGGAGACATTAACGGAGGGTGACCCCACACCTGGTGGCCCCGGAGTCTGCCCGCAATACAACAACCCAAACCGCAGCCCATCTATGTCCGGCACAGTGATCCACCTTAGATTAAAACTTAGATGATACAAGTTCACATTTAGCAGGTCACAATCTAGTGCGTCCATAACGTAATACAGTATAAGATTTTAATAAACTTGTAATTGTAAAATCAAACTAGTCAATTTCTACAAAATTAACCAGTGTACAACCTCATCCTAAATCCTAGGTTAGCTTAGTTAGCCAACAAACTCTGTAGTATGTTAAACAAGGGGTGTCGTCCCCTTCTCTAACTCATTAAACTTCTTTTCTAACCTTTCCCCCCACGACTATATGCTGTGACTTCTCTATCCCTCACGTCTGGCTGTGTCTTCAGCCCTAGCATGCCTTCCAGCCATTCCCCACCTTAACCTAAGAATAAAATAGGTCCAAGAGACCCACTGAAGTTTCCTCCATTCTTATGTTCATCGAGACGAGGAGAAGGAATAGGGAGAAGTGGAAAGGGACTGGGGATAAGGAGGGGGGGGGGGGGGAGAGGGAGAGTGCCCTGAAACTCATTGCCAGAGCTGACAGTATTTTCAATTCATTTTATAACACTACCAGAGCTTTTGACTTTATTTACGGAATCACTAATAGTAAATTTATTGTAAATTTATGAAAAATATATAAAATTCCCTTAATATTATTTACAGTAAGAGTAAATTGATGCAAATGCATACTCCACCTTAATAATCTATTGCTTAACTGGCTAGCCATCTGCAAGTAACTCAATCGTTGATGATCCGTTTCTAAGGTAAATGCTTGCCATAAAAGTACTATAAAACTCCTTGATACGCCACACTGTAGCTAAACATTTCCTCTCTATCACAATAGTTCCTTTCAGTATTATTTAACTTTAGACTAGCGTAAGCAACAGGGCACTGTTCTCCGCCCCACATATGTAATAGTACTGCTCCTATCCCCACTTCAGAGGCATCCGTCTGCACTACAAAGTCATTCTACAAGTCCACTAATTTCAATATTAGCTGACCACTCATTACTTTCTTTAAGGCATCAAAAGAATTATGATATTATAGCTGCCATATTATTTTGTTAGGAGAATGTTTCTTTGTCAGTTCAGTAAGTGGCGCAGCAATGGAGTTGCATCCAGGTACAGTCACCCAAAAAAGTCCTGTCGCGAACCATGAACCCCGAAATTCAGACTCGTGAATCTGAAGCATTTATGGACAATAATGTATAAGTGTCTACTGCTTCGGGTTCACGAGTCAATCTCGGGGTTCGCGACAGGACTTTTTTGGGTGACTGTACATATTGACGATAACCTGTTAATCCTAAAGATGATAGAATCTCCCTTTTAGCTTTTGGAATTTCCATTTTACTCATAGCCTAAATATTCTTCCGTAAATTTGCCAATCTCACATTTAGTCGGACGAGCTGTTAAACCTGCCCTGGACAATATCTCTAAAACTTCCCGTAAACCCCTGTATATGATGTTCCTAGGTTTAGGTACAAATCAAGATGTCAAGAAAAGTCTCGTCTATCTGACAAAATAATATACACATTAATCTTTTAAAACCGACACTTGCATGGACTAACCCCAATTGCAATACATTAAACACTATTAAACCTTGCCTGGCTTGAAATGCTGTTATTTCTTTACTACCGTCATCTAAAGGTATCTGCCAATACGCTTTTGCCAAATCAAATTTCGAGAAAAAATTACTTTGATAATTCTGATATGGTCATCGACTGTCTGATAGGTTCAGAATCAAATAAGGTTAACTTATTTATTTTCCTGAAGTCTAAACAAACTATTCGCCATATCCTTTTTCCTTTTGATATTTTCATAGCCTTTCTGTTTTCGCTTCTGCAATTCTTACTTTTTTCTTATTTATCCTCGTACTACTGTTCAGTTCCGAATTCTAAAGAACACATGTTTTGGCAAAGAAGGCTAAAACGTCCTGGGGTACATCAACTCCAACACTATCTCAGACAATTGTTTTGAAACAGTCTTTCCCCTCCTTAAGAGTGTCCCCATGTACAGCCTTAATTACGTCACTCTTGATGGTTAATTGAGAAAATAGAGTGTCAGAAGGAACATACAGTTCACCTCTGTTTACTTCTTCTATCCATGTTTTGGTCATGGATGTGCACTCAGCTACTCTCTGGCCTAAGTGAGAATTTCCCGCAAAACTTTCTTACAATATAGCCACCAACGTACCTAACAGCTTCCTCTTCTGTGACAATCTATTGCTTTACCTGCATTTTTGTCAGGGTTTAAACCTAGGCTTTCATCAAACTCATCACTTAAATCTTTTTCTACTGCATTACCAATATCCAAGTTTTTGAAACAGTGATCAATTATATTGAGTTCTACTGCCAGCTCTATCATTGAAAGGTGCACCTCTATCATTTGTTTGTCCAAGACCAATATTTCTTTACTAGTAGTCAAAATTATCAATAGTTGTGTTATATTTCTCAGAAATTAGTGAGATGTCTTTTCTCAGGAGTAACTTCTTGAACCTGAACTTAAAATTCACAGCATTTGGATGGTCATAGGTTCCATGCATCTGTCTTATGCACCCAAACAAATGCCCCAGATAATCTTGATTTAGTTTTCTGGTTAGAATGAATTCAAGATTAAATGAATTCTGGAACAATTTTGTACAACCCTACAAGTAACCGAGATGATAATACTACCACTTTCTGAAACTTGTAAAGGCCTTTCAACGGTTGTTTTTTACTCTCATTGTTGTCACCACTTCAATCCTCCTATGCAGAACATTTACTTGGTCACAAATTAATTCTAAATGTATGAAGTGATGTTTTCGCCAAATTTATGAGAAGAATTAATGTCAAACCATTCGTCCACCAGATTTATGAAGTCAGCAGTTTACTTCCAATTTCTACCCTCCAGTAGTCCTCTTCAAGATATTTCAGTGAGCTAGAGCTTGTTTTTGACAACAATTGGACTGTATATTTAACCCGCTGTCGTTGCCGACCCCATACATTTAAATGCACATCATAGTTTGTATGCTAAACCATACTCTGTCTTACTTGCTGTCATCATTTTCCCAAATAGAGGAACCATATAAAGCTTCCGTCCTTTACGTAAAATACTGAATCGAGAAAAATTATTCCTAATAAATTTAATCAAATTTGGCACGTCTGCAAACACAAATATAACCCGATCAGTACTTTTCAGTATTTTCATTATAATAATAATAAGAAATAATAAAATTAATAATAAAATTAACAATAACAATTATTATTGCTCTGCCTCAGGGGAACTATAGTTTCGGCCCCAAAGCCGACAACAGCTGCAGATATTGACTGAGGTTACAGTTACTGAATGCAGCATAGGCCTGCGGCTCGACTAATTCAACACCGCTAGGATAGCTACTTATGTATTAGAATACTTAATATTAAGGTAATAAAGTAGGAGTAGTAATAGCAGATGTCCACAAGGAGAATGAGAGACCGCCACCAGTGGAATGGCATGTCGATGGAAAATGCAGACATGGGTTAAAGAAGCTTACTCAGAAATTGTCAGGTGGTCGCCAGCTAAACTATTTGAACCACCCAAGTATGCGGCCACCAATGAAATGATTCGGGAGGCGATTCACCTCATAACTGATTACACTCAGGACTGCTTCCTCGTCCCTTTAGCTCTTCATATACTGGCAATAATACCACATCTATTCTGTCAGAGGACACACACAAAGACTAGGCACGAAGAAAATGCGGCAGCAATGAAGAGAAGATTCACAATGTGGCAGAATGGAGGCGCTTGGTGATCTATATGAAGCAAGAACACTGAAGAAGAGACTAAAAATTTCAGGTGACGGAAAGCAAAACACCGATGACGTTGCAATACACTTTGGAAACAAAATGCGTGTGGGAAAATTGTCTTTGGAGGTAAGATCTCTCAGAGGAATCCTCCGGTGGGGTTCTGCCAATAAACAGACATTAAAACTACTGAAAGAACATCCCCCTGCAAGTGATGACGAAGGCATCAGGTTCTAGGGTGACTATATCCCACCAAATGCTGTCCTGTTCGAGAAAATAACAGGAGGGATGGTGTGGAAAAAGGCACTGAAGACTCGAGGAGGAGCCAGCCCTTCAGGCCTGGATGCAAACGGTTGGAGAGTCATCCTCAGCTCTAACAAGTTTGGCCCTGTAGCAAGTGATCTCTGCACTGCCATTGTCGTCTTTGCAAGAAAGCTGGCATCCTCTTGCTGCCATCACCTCCAGGCTCTGACGGCCTGCCGCCTCATTCCCCTGGATAAGAATCCAGGATGTAGGCCTATAGGGGTGGGGGGGAAGTGCTGAGGCGGATCATCGGAAAATGCATAATGGAGGTGGTAAAGGATGATGTCTGGGCAGCATCAGGGAACCTGCAAGTGTGCTGGCCACCAGGCTGGGGGGAAGCCGCCATTCACGCCATGAGATCGATATTTGAGCAGCGTGATTGTGAGGCCGTTCTCCTGGTGGACGCTTCAAACGCATTCAACATACTTAACCGCAAGGCCGAACTGCACAACATCAAGATAAAGTGTCCAAGCTTTGCAATGTATGTTAAAAATTCCTATAGCAATCTATTAGACCTCTATATAGTAAATAACAAGGCTCCAAGAGGTGTTACCATCTTACAGTCAACAAAGGGAAAAACACCGGGGGACCCTGCTGCAATGGCAATGTACGCAATAGGCCTATCCGTGCTCCAACAATAAAATTTGAACCAACCGAGGTCAAACAAGTGGCGTATGCTGACTACCTTACAGGAGCAGGAAAAGTGGAGGACAACAAAAAGTGGTGGGACGTGGTAACATCACCAGGCCCACAAACAAGGTACCACCCAAACGCCAGCAAGTCCTTCCTCATTGTGAAGCCATAACATTATGAACGGGCAATGGAGGTGTTCGGTGGAAGCGAGGTGAAAATAAAGGATGGCCAAAGACACCGAGGCACAGTAATCGGCATGACGGATTTCAAGACCGAGTACGTAACGGGAAAGTGAAAGAGTGGGTTAGGGAAATCCAAGCTGTCTGAGATTGCTAACACAGCCACATGCAGCTTTGCAGCATTCACCCATAGAGTCAAGCATCGCTGTAACTACTTGATGAGCACTATCCCTGATATCTGACCCTTCTTCCAACCCTCTGGAAGAAGCTATCAGAGTCAATTTCATTCCCAAATTAGTGAAACACCCTCCCTTAACCCCAGCTGAAAGATCACTCCTTGCATTTCCATCAAGACTGGGAGGGATGGGACTAATCAATCCAGAGGAGTTTGCAGCCACTGAACATCAAAATTCACTTAAGCTCACGGCAGCCCTCACGGACCACATAATAGCCCAGAACGCAACAGGGGAGGTGGATACCAGTGAAGTAAACAAGATTCGTAGGTCCATTACGACAGAACGACAGCTCTGCCAAAATGATAAGCTGCAGCAACTGTTGCTGCAGATACCAAAAAATTTGAAAAAAATGTAGCTATAGCGCTAGAGGTGGGCACCTCGAACTGATTAACTACGTTACCGATAAGGGCAAATGGTTTCAGTCTCAATAAACAAGAATTTAGAGATGCCATTGCTCTAAGGCAGGGGTCACCAAACTTTTTTCACAGTGGGCCGGATACCTGAAAGAATGACGAGCGCGGGCCGCATAATCATTCTGTTCAATACTTGCAAGCCAGAACGAAAGCTCTGGTAATGTCAGAGCGTAGTTTTGAGCTACCACGAGCCGGGGAAGGACTTGGAATCCGGCCCGCGGGCCGTAGTTTGGTGACCCCTGCTCTAAGGTGCAGTCAGCCAGTAGAAGGCTTGCCCTCCCAATGCGTGTGTGGCTCTTCCTATGACGTCGATCACGCCATGGTGTGTAAGAAAGGGGGGGCTTCATATGCATGAGGCATGAGGCATGACGAAGTAAGGGACCTCACAGCAAACATGTTGAAGGAAATCTGCCGGGATGTCATGGTAGAACCGACCCTCCTTCCTTTGGATGGTGGGATCTTCCAACATAGGACTTCAAACCCATCTAACGATGCCCGTTTTGACGTCAATGCTCGAGGATTCTGGACGTTGGGACAACGAGCTTTCTTCGACATAAGGATTTTTTATCCCATGGCCGCATGTCTCCATAACCTAGCTCTCGATGCTGCACACGAGGAACGAGAACGACAAGATAAGGGCATATGGGGAGAGAATTCAAAACGTTGATCAAGGCAGCTTCACTCCTCTAGTGTTCACAACCTCTGGTGGGATGGGACCAAGTGCAAGAGGTTTCTACGCCAGACTCGTGGAGGTGATCTCCGAACAGAAGCAGCAGCCCAGAAGTTATGTTACAGCCTGGATGAGATGTCGACTGACTTTCTCTCTCCTTCGGTCGGCTTTGCTCTACCTCAGGGGAAAGAGAGCTTCTGCCCCAATGCCGACAACTGCAGCTAATATTGACTATGAGGCTACAGTCACTGAATGCCACATTGATCTGCGGCTCAACTAATTCAACACAGGTAGGATAGGTACTTATGTATTAGGATATTTAATATTAAGGTAATAAAATGACGGTGAAGCTGTGGCTAATGGGGGAGGCAGGAGGCCAGGTTTATAAAAAAAAAAAAAAAAAAAAAAAAAAAAGTACTAGTAGTAGCAACCGAGTTCAAGCAAGTGGCGCATGCTGACGACCTTACACGAGCAGGAAAAGTAGAGGACATCAAAAAGTAGTGGGACCTAGTAACATAACGAGATCCACAAATAGGGTACCACCCAAACGCCAGCAAGTCCTTCCTAATTGTGAAACCAGAACATTATGAACGGGCAATGGAGGTGTTTGGTGGAAGTGAGGTCAAAATAACAAAGGGTGGCCAAAGACACCTAGGTGCAGTAATCGGAACGACGGATTTCAAGACCAAGTAGGTAACAGGAAAGGTGAAGGAGTGGGTTAGGGAAATCCAAGCTGTCTGAGATTGCTAACACAGCCACATGCGGCTTTGCAGCATTCACCCATGGAGTCAAGCATCGCTGGAACAACCTGATGCGCACTATCCTTGATATCTGACCCTTCTTCCAACCCTCTGGAAGAAGCTATCAGCGTCAATTTCATTCCCAAATTAGTGAAACACCGTCCCTTAACCCCAGCAGAAACATCACTCCCTGCACTACCACCGAGAATGGGAGGAATGGGATTGACCAATCCAGAGGAGATTGCCGCCACCAAACATCAAAACTCAGTTAGTTCACGGCAGCCCCCACTGACCACATAATAGCTCAGAATGCAACAGGGGAGGTGGATATCAGTGAAGTAAACAAGATTGGAAGGTCCAGAACGACAGCACGGCCAAAGTGATAAGTTGCAGTAAATGTTACTGCAAGAACCATATAATTTGAAAAATAAAAGTAGCTACAGCACAGGTGGTGGGCGCCTCAAACTGGTTAACTACGTTACCGATAAGGGCAAAAGGTTTCAATCTCAACAAGAATTTACAGATGCCGATGCTCTAAGTAAGGTACAGTAGGCCAGAAGAAGGTTTGCCCTCCCAAGAGTGTGTGGCTCTTCCTATGACGTCGATCGCGCCCTGGTGTACAAGAAAGGGGGCTTCGTATGCATGAGGCATGACGAAGTAAGGGATCTCACAGCAAATATGTTGAAGGAAATTTGCCGTGATGTCATGGTAGAACCGACCGTCCTTCCATTTGAGGGAGAGAATTTCCAACATAGGACTTCAAACACATCCAACGAAGCCCGTGTTGATGTCAGTGCTCGAGGATTCTGGACGCAGGAACAGCGAGCCTTCTTCAACATCAGGATTTTTTATCCCGCATGTCACGGTAACTTTGCTGTCGATGCTGCACAGAGGAGGAACGAGAACGACAAGATAAGGGCTTACGGGGAAAGAATTCAGAACGTGGATCAAGACAGCTTCACTCCTCTGGTGTCCACAACCTCTGGTGGGATGGGACCAAGTGCAGGATGCTTCTACGCCAGACTCGCGGATGTGCTATCCGACCAGAAGCAGCAGCCTGGATGAGATGTCGACTGCCCTCCTGTCTCCTTAGGTCGGCTTTGCTCTGCCTCAATGGAACGAGAGCATCGGCACCAAAGCCGACAACGGTTGCAGATATTAACTATGAGGCAACAGTCACTGAATGCCGCATAGATCTGAGGCTCAACTAACTCAACACAGCTAGGAGAGCTGCTTATGTATTAGGATATTTGATTTTAAAGTAATAAAATGGCGGTGAAGGTGTGGCTATTAGGGGAGGATGGAGGCCACGTAGCAATAGTAGTGGAATCATATAGTAGTATTGGGGGGGTGGGGTGGATCAGCCTGCGTCGTACCTCATCTGCACGCCGTCCGACCTGTCTACTTAGACCTTGCTCTCTATCTATATTTCCTTGTACCGCAAATGGTAACAGATATGGGTTTTCTCTATAGATTTATCATCAATTAACTTAACACTGTTTTAACACTTCCTGAGTCCTGTAATATCGTTGAACACCTCATCAAACATATCGAGCACTTTACTGACATCGCTCTTCTGCTCTGCACTTGACTGCTGTTTACATTCACATCTATTTTCGTTTACTTCCTTTAAAACTAGGAATTACTTCTATACTGGTATAATCACCGTCTTCCTCACAAGTAACTGCTACACTAGCCGCATCTACCAAGCTAGCTGAATTCCCTCTAGTCGCTTCCACTCTGGAAAAATTCTACTTCAGCATGTTGATGTGAGGTTTCCGCTCTGTGTCGTTGACGTCTACCACATAATTCCACTTGTTAGCATTCCTAAATACACCAAAAGGTTTTACCAATGCATTAGGAGCTTATTGTTACTGGTTGGCTTTGCGATCATAATACATC
Source organism: Homarus gammarus (assembly GCA_958450375.1). NCBI lineage: Eukaryota > Metazoa > Arthropoda > Malacostraca > Decapoda > Nephropidae > Homarus > Homarus gammarus. Next base: position 124,858 of record CAUDMG010000074.1, on the reverse strand, counting down.
AATTTTGAAAACTCACTTGCTCTTACTAACCGTTCATAAGTTCTTTTATAAGCGTCTTGTCATAACACCTCACATTAATCAGTTAATCATACACCGTCCCGGAATTTTCTTAATTTTGCTAATTTCCTTTCCCATCCTCTCACAAGTCCCTTAACACACTGAGCGGTCCATGTACAGTGACCATAAATCAACTCGAAGGGGGAAAATATGGTACTAGATTGGGGTACCTCTCTATAAGCAAACAAAATGGGATTTAAATACCTAAGCCACTCTTTGGGTTGCTCACGAACCATGCTCTAAAGCATCTAGTTTGATACTCCACTAAACCTTTTATCCAAGCCATTACACAACGCATGGTACGGCGTCGAAGTTAGGTTTCTCAAGATGATAACCTATGAAACTCGTCAAGCTGACGTAAACTGTGTTCCTCGATAAGATCAAATTTCTTCGGGAATCCCTACCGACTAAACACATCAAGCAGTGCCTCTGCGACACCCACGGTGTCGCAAGACTTGAGCGCTACGCCCTCGGGATAACTCGTGGCGTAGTCCACAATAGAGAGAATATACCATGATCTGTCACTAGCTCTTGTGGTCCGACTAAGTATACTGCCACCCTCTGAAACGGCTCGTCTATAACCGACATCCTGCCTAATTTTGCAATGGGAGCTTTACCAATATCTACCGTACTTTGGCACTGATCACATGACCGACAATACCGTGTCACATCTGACGCCGCTCCTGGCCAAACAACTTAGTGTATCCTTGCTAGTGTCTTCTTACATCCCAGGTTTCCTCCCATTAATGAGGCATCAGCCAACTCCATGACTTCATTGCTCATCACCAGCGGCACCACCAAGTGCTCGTTACAACGTTCGTTAATCCCTACTACATAAGAAATTCCTTTCTTTTCACAAAACAATGGAGCTCCCAAATCGAGTTCTGAGACCCCCTTTTTCCAGTTGCATATTTCCGAATGTTGTCTCCTGTATTGTCTTCACTTTGCTGCGCCTTTATAAATTTCCAGTTCACCACATTTAGCACGTCTTTAACCTTTAATTTGGCAGACTTTCACATTTTACCCGACTTCGTTGTCGTATTTGTGCTGTACTCACTATAACACTGTCCTTCCCGTCCTTTACACCAACAATCTGTCCAATCATTAGATGGTACACAGGTTCCTTTAAACAAAGCTAAAGTCTCACCAACAAAGAAACGCGTATCGACCTTGATAATTGCTTGGGGATAACTGAACACCATACCATTAGCCATTTTCAATGGCACCAATTTTCCAGTAAACTGTCTTTGGTGCTGGATTTTCCTTAACCAAACCAGTGGTACAAATGGGGCTTTAAGTGCACTTACTTTATGCCCTGACACTTGTCCCACTGAAACAGTCAATTTACTTTCAGTTGCCAGTGCAGCCTATTCTACGTCACCCCTTTTACTATAACCATCTCTTAGCACTAACTTGTAATAGCAGTCTTTAGCGATATGATTTATCCTGACAAAGCAAGCACGACCAGAGCCTCTTAGGAGGTGCTGTATTTTCTGTTACATAACGTATGCAACACAAAATTTAATGATCTAACTAGTTCAAGTAAGCAAGTGTAACTATTATCTGTTAAGTATTACAATATTGACATCCTTATGTTACAGGAACAATGTTAAAAATCCGGGGAAATTATATTACCTAAATCAAGTGTCAAACATGCGGCCAGTGGGCCACATGCGGCCCGACACATTCTTGCATGCGGCCCGCGGCCCATTTGCTGCTCCAGCCTTACCTTGAGGAGCTAGAACTAAATAGCGAGTTTATCCCTCAGCTGAATAAAATAGTCTGCTGTTTCCTAGAACAACACAATCAACATCACCAATGAAAGAACAAGACGAGAAATAGTTTTAACGGTTAATTGTGGTTGTAAGCGTGCAACTGTACGAGTTCTGAGACGGCCGACTGACTACTGTTCACATAAACACTCCGTACAGTACAGGTATTGGACTTGAAAACTCTGACGCGGCAGGCTCTCGCTTGGCCAGTCATTCAAGTAATAGTCCTGCATAGTCGCTCGAAGCAGTTGGAACGTTGCAAATATCCAAAGCAGCAGTGATCATTGTTTTTTTACTTCTGAGCCCATAATTATGTTTTCAAAGAAAAGAACAGTTAATGAAGAGCGTCGAGTGGTACAGGATAAGTGGAAAATCTTTTACTTTCTTGTTGAAATGAATGGAAAACCAACATGTTTGATTTGTAATCAACAAGTTGCTATAGCCCAAAATACAACGTTCGAAGGCATTATTAAACTAACCATGCTATGAAGTACAATAAATACAGTGGAAAGTTACGTGAAGACAATTTAAGGAGTTGGAGCAGTCATTGAAAAAGCAGCGGTCAGTAGTTAAGCGTGTTCATCAAGTCAGTGATGCTGCAGTTAAGAACATAAGAACGGAGGAAACTGCAGCGGGCCTATTGGTCCATACTGGGCAGTCCCATTTACACCCAACCCCTATCAGTCATATCTATCCAACGTATGTTTGAAGCTATCCAGCATAGCTATCCAGCATATTCGAGATAATGATGATATATGGTAACTTGTTCCACACGTCCACTACTCAATTTCAAAACCAATGTTTACCTTTTTCGTGCCTAAATCTAAATTTGTCTAATTTAAAACCATTGTTACGAGTTCGCTCCTGGTTGGAGGTTTGAGTATCTTTGTAATGTCCCCTTTGTTCAGTCCTCATTTCCATTTATACACCATCATATCGCCCCTCACTCTACATCTCTAGAGGGAGTGCAAATTAAGATTCTTTAGCCTGTCTCTGTACTCGGGTTCCTAATGCCCGGGATTAGCCTTATCATTCTCCTCTAAATTCTTTCCAAGGATTCTATATCCATTCTGTAATACGGTGCCCAGAACTGAACTGCGTAATCCAAGTGAGGTCTCACAAGCGCAAGATATAGTTTTAGGATGACCTCACTAGTCTTGTAACTAACACTCCTTTGTATGAACCCAAGTACTTTATTAGCCTTGTTTCGAGCAAATACACATTGTTTACTTGGCTTAAGATTCCTACTTATCATTACTCCTAAATCTTTCTCAGTCAAATATCTCAATAACATCGTTGTTCATCTGGTTTCTCTGTTTACATCTCCTATACTGAGTACTTTACATTTGTCCACATTGAATTTCATCTGCCATTTTTCAGACCATTCGAAAAATGTGTTTAGATCTTCCTGTAGTTTTAAGGAGTCCTCGTCAGATTTAATTACACACCCTATTTTAGTGTCACCAGCAAATTTACTTATGTTGCTGTCTACGCCGATATCCATGTCGTTTATTCATATAATAAATAACAATGGTCCAAGTACCGAGCCTTGGGGGAACTCCACTAGTGACGTTGCTCCAGTCGGATTTAGTGCCGTTAATGCTCACTCGCCGTTTCCTGTCCTGTAACCACGCCCTAATACAATTTAGAGTATCTCCTTTAATGCCATGAGCCTCCACTTCTAATATTAGTCTTTCGTGGGGTAATCTGTCGAAGGCTTTGTTAATGTCGAGATATACCACATCATAATTGTGCCCCCCGTCCACTGATTCGAAAACAGATGAAAAGAATGTTAATAGACATGAACGCCCGCTTGCGAATCCATGTTGAGAATCATTAATTAACTTGTGCTTCTTCAGGTGATTTCGAATAGAGTTTGAAATGATTGCTTCCAGTAATTTGCCTACAATTGAGATTTGACTGATTGGACAGTAGTTAGAGGAGAGTGATCTATCCCCCTTCTTGAAAATCGGTATTACATTCGCTATCCTCCAGGATTCTAGTACTACACCAGTTTTTAAGGACATGTAAAACAACTTTGCTAAGGGCGTACTAAGCTCTTCCTCACGTTCCTTAATACTCTAGCAAATATCTCATCGGGACCTGGCGACTTATAGGCTTTAGTTTGTCCATTTGCTTACTAACATCGTTACTAGTCACTACTATCTCGCTTTTTTATTTTCTTCACTATCTCTGTATAGAGTCGGTGCCTCGGGTATCAAGTGAAGTAAACACAGAAGCCTATTGCCAGATGCCGAATACTACTGTACCAGTATAAACATTAGCACTAGGGTACAACTTCACCACACACACATACACATTACACATACAAGACACGCACCATACACACAACATGCACCGCGTAAAATATAGACTGGGGGGGGGGGGGGGACAGAGACCAATTACTGTTCCGTATATCCCAGTACAGCACGTCCCTGGAGCTACGTAATCAATGACGATGAATGCAATGTAGGTAGTGTTAGTGCATAGCAGTCTACGTGTGCTTGGATGAATATGTGTATGCACGTACAATATAACACGTATGTCGTATTGATAATCATGCATTGTGCATGTTGAGTAGACTGTAGTGCAAGGATAAGTGTACAATGCATTTTAAGGCAAGTTACAGGACTGCCCATGAAATAGCTGTGTCATCGAAGCCGTTTTCGGGGGGGAACTTTATAAAGAAATGAATGTTGATAGCTTCAGAAGATATTTGATGGAAAAACGTCAAGCATTTGCAAACATAAGCCTCAAGAAATACAGTTGCAGAAGGAATTCGTTAATTATCAGAATATTAACAGTCAACTCAAAAACAAAGTTAAGTCCTTTACTGCATTTTCAATTGCAATTGATGAAAGTACCTATGTAAGTGATGTAGCACAACCTGTAGTTTTTAAACGTGTGGATGAAAATATGCAGGCGACGTAAGAATTTGTGAAACTGGTACCAATGAAAGGAACAACAGGTGATGACATCTTTGTGGGTTTGGTAGGGGCACTGGATAAATTAGGTGTTGACTGGGCTACACATGGAGCACCGCAAATGGTGGGTAGAAAAGCTGGCGTGGCAACAAAATTAAAGGAAAACTAAATAACTGAACCCGCACCATCAAATTTATAATGTGCATTGTATTATACGTAAGTAAGTGTTGTGTAGTAAAACATTAAAGATGGATAATGTCATGGATGTTGTTATAAAGACAGTAAACTTCATATGCGCGCGAGGTCTGAACCAGACAGTCGGTTCAACTGCTTATGGGAGGAAAATGAGAACACACACGGACTGCCATATCACAGTGATGTTCGCTGATTAAGTCGGGGAGTCGTACTGACGATTTTATGAATTGCGCAGTGAAATAAAGATGTTTATGGAACAGAAAGGAAGGGATTTGCATGAACTGAAAGATAATGAATGGGTTCAAGATCTAACTTTCATGGTGGATATTACAGAACACTTAAATTACTTTAATGCAAAGATGCAAGGACGCAATAAATTGGTGACAGTTTTATGACTTCATTCGTGCCTTTGAGATGAAACTTCAGCTTTTTGAACGGCAACTACCAAAGTAATCTTTCTCACTTTCCGACCTTGAAGTCCCTGCAAGGCACAACTGAGTTTCATGCTGATATCAACACAAAAAAGTACTGTATCAAGACTTCCAAATTAATGAACGAGTTCCAAGAAAGATTTGCCGACTTTTAAAAGAATTGAGAAGGATTTTTTTCAAATTTCGGGACCCATTCTCTGTTGGTGTTAATGAGGTACCAGAACATCTTCAGTTAGAATTAATTGAGCTCCAGTGTGATTGTGTTTAACAAGTTTTCGAGTGTTGATGTTGGCACATTTTATCAATATTTTGAACCAAATTATCCCAGGATTAAATGTTTTGCCTCAACGATTATGTCAATGCTCGGAAGTACATGTGTCTGAACAACTCTTTTCTGTGAAGAACTTTAACAAATCTCGGCTTCGGTCTCAACTTACTGATGCGCACCTTAATTCAATACTGAAGGTTGTTACAGCTCGGTCGTTAGTGACTAACTTTGACGCACTGGTCCATACCAAGAGGTGCCAATTATCAGGAAGCAGCAGTAGCAAACAATAAGATTGATCAAGGTAAGTAAACACTTGATTTGTTAGTTTGTTTTTAAGGGTTTAGTACGAGCGTAAGACTAAATTCACCTTTCTTACTTTGTCGTACAACTCACCTAAGAGGTGATTGCGAAGTGCTCATAATTATGTTACTTGGCCGGCATACTGTGTACTCATTAAATCTGGCCCGCCTTGGCAATTGAGTTTGACACCCCTGTTTTAGACCATTCTAGAAAATGTTCTAAGGCATTACCCTCGCAAACGACTCAATATGCAGCCCCCCATTTATGAGGTTAGGTTAGGTCATTTGCCAGGGAAACATCATAGAAGGATTACCGATTAATCTAATGATGCCAGGGAGGAGAATTACTCTTCCCCATGTAACAAAAAAATATAAATACCGGATACAATCCGAAATCTGTTTTTCAAACAAATTTTTCGACAAATAGACGACAGAATGTGAACATTGCAAATTGAAAAGATGTAGGCCATTTGTCACCATCGGCGTCCATGAAAACTGGATAAGAACATATAAGATTAGAGAGTTGCTAATTTTACATACTCAACGTAATCATACAGTACCTGGGCTGTATTCTGTAGAAAAGTCTTCGGATAACCCAGAGAACCGGCACAATGGTGATGATGGTGAAGAGATTATCATAGCACCATGACACCATGGTTGTGGTTCCGTCGTTGAGGCCATCTTTAACTATGTCCTCCTTCGACATGTTTCTCTGGAAAGTATTCTGATCGGAGTCTTACAATACCACCCACTATTCACGTCGAGTCCAGAAATGTTCGCAGTCAACAGGGCTATGTGTACTCTTGACTGAGGATGCTTTGGAGGAGTTAAACACTCGAAGAAGTGTATAGCCACACTGCTACCGACCCAGTTGGGCCAGTCCTGCCGTCTGTGTTGGCGACTGAGTTGCCAGCTCGGTTTTCACTAGATCTTTGCGTTTTTATCATCGTATATATGTATTAATTCTTTCAATCATAAAATGATTTTTTTGGTGATAATCTGAAATATTTCAACGTATTGATGGTAAATATAATTATAAGCATAACTGATGGCTCCAGAAATGTCAGCGATAATTCACGAAAAACCTCTGATTGGAGGAAAACATCTAATAAACAAATGAGGATCTGACGTCATGTGCCGCGCTTTACTCCTGAAGTTAGCAGAACACAGGTGTATAGATTCCAATATCATAATTCTTTCATTTTGCTATGCAATGCACAGTAATATTATAGGTGAAATATCTGTATTTGTTATATCACAAAAATAATAGACCAGGAGACCTGGGGCAGGACTAAAGTCTATTATATAGAAAGACAGGAAAGCTTCATTTAAAATTAATATGCAAAGTGGTTCCCTTCTCGGCTAACAACACAAGCGTCATCTATTGAGCCTTCAGAAAACTATAGTACAGTATATTTTTAGGGGACCGATATATTACTCATGGAAATAAATGGCATACGAGTACGTAATAAAGCACTTTGTTGCTTGGTTATGCATTGTTATTTAAAACATTTAAAACATACTTTACTGTATATGCTGTACTTATGATTTTGCTTTTTTGGAATAAGTTTGTCATTTAACATAAAATACACAACACTGAAAGAGGCATGGTACTGTAAATTTGTTGTATAACTTATTGCTTCCAATCTCCCAAACTCTAGTGTTCGCATGATAAATACAGAATAACATATAATATTCGGCGTTAACTAATAACCATATAAACTGTGTCCACATACAGTAATTTAATGGATTTAAATATTAAATTTTTTCATCAAAAATATCTAAAGACGTCTTATTTTGTTTGGTAGTGAAAATATAATGAAACTGTATCTGTCTTGACATGCATTACTTGATTACCACTGCATAAGCTTAATCAATGAATAAAATTTAAATAAATTAAAAATGATGTCCAGTATCATTGAAAAAAAAAATCTAATGTAACGTAGCATCGACCAACTTTCAGAGTAACTTAAATGTTTGCAGTCCTTATACAGGACTTGGTAAAAATGCTGTTGCCGTTTACTGAAATTCTCTGGTGTTAAAAAGAAATTAGCATTAAACAAAAAATAATAGTGGGTTTCATGCTCTACCAACTAGATAAAAATTGGAACAACATAAAACTCTTTGCGTTATAAAAAGCTAACATGCACGACTTAACTGAAACATTAAAGCATAATACAAATTATATACAGAAGCAGGAAGCAATCACAAGGGCCATGTCAAAGTAATTAAAAACATAAAGTATCCGTCGTAATGACCTGAGTTGTCGACGGCCACAAAATTAAATCAATCAATCACAGACAGTACAATAAAAAATCACATGTAGAATCTTTCAATATCCTTTTTATATTATGAGTCCAACACGCACAATCACTGATATTATACTATTCATTTTTTACATGCTCGAATATAATAATCTGTTAAAATGGAAGCCATGCTTAGCCTGAAAATTAATTTGAGATGCTTATATAGGCCTATACAGTCGGAAACATTATAAATGAACAACAAGTTACCGCACTCTTGTCCTTCTGAAACGGACAAAAAGGGCACTTTCTTTCTTTTTTATACAAATGACACATGCGTGCATGTTCCAGTCAGTTCCAAGTATTATCAGTCGGGCACTTAGGCCCGAATTCAAAACATTTACATAGTGTTGATTGAGTCTATTGGTTCGACGTTCCTGGAATGTTTTTTTTTTTTGTCTTTTTAATTAGACGGGAATTTGTTATTTTTTGTAAATTTCTGTATTTTGATCTTGTCGGAAAATTTTCATGTTTATATTTGTATTTGTAGTGTGTGTGTGTGTGTGTGTGTGTGTGTGACCTATACCCAGTCATCTTCACCGAGTCACTTCCAGTCTCACAGACACAAACAGCCAACGCAGACAACTAGAAGCAGGCACAGTGACCTACAAGCAGACAACAGCAGACTAACCAATGGAATAATGCAGACACACGAGTAGACAGTAGACACACAAGCGGACTCCAACAGATAACGTAGATAAACAATAACAGAGAAGAATACAAGCAGACACACACTCCAGCAGACAGGAAGACAAGCAGACACACACTCCAGTAGACGGGAAGACAGACACATACTCCAGCAGACAGGTAAACAAGCAGACACACGCTCCAGTAGACGGGAAGACAAGCAAACACACACTCCAGTAGACAGGAAGACAAGCAGACACACACCCCAACAGACAGGAAGACAAGCAGACACACATTCCAGCAGACAGGAAGACAAGCAGACACACATTCCAGCAGAAAGGAAGACAAGCAGACACACACTCCAGCAGCCAGGAAGTCAAGCAGACACAGATTCCAGCAGAAAGGAAGACACGCAGGCACATACTCCAGCAGAGAGGAAGACACGCAGACACACACTCCAGCAGACAGGAAGACAAGCAGACACACATTCCAGCAGACAGGAAGACAAGCAGACATACACTTCAGCAGACAGGAAGACAAGCAGACACACATTCCAGTAGAAAGGAAGACAAGCAGACACACTCCAGCAGACAGGAAGACAAGCAGACACACACTCCAGCAGGCAGGAAGACAAGCAGACACACATTCCAGCAGATGGGAAGACAAGCAGACACACATTCCAGCAGACGGGAAGACAAGCAGAGCCTAACCTAAGCAACAGTGCTCCCTCCCGCCTCCCCGCGCCCCCTCAGGAGAGAACCCCTTATACCAACAGCCGCCAGCCCCCCAAAAATCCAGCTCACACCCAGGAAGTTTTTACTACATCGCCCAGCCACAGAATCACTTCCTGGGCGATAAGAGGAGAAAACCCCAATCTTTATGACGGTGTTCCTAATTAACTGTTGTGTGTTATTCTTTATTGTCCGCGAAAAGGAAGAGAAGGAGGGAAGAAGAGGAAAGGGGGGGAGAAGAGGAAGGGGTGGAAGGATAGAGGTAGGGAGGCATAGAAGGAGGGAGGGGGTATATGAAGGGGAAGAGGAGGGGATCATTGGTCTTAGGTATGGAGGTATAGAAAGATGGAGGGAGGTAGGTGAGGGGGAGACCGACGGAGGAAGAGGAGGGGAAAAAGAGGAGGAGGTGGAGGAAGGGGAAGGTAGGGAGGAAGGAGGTGGAAGACATTGAAGGCGTAAGAGGAGGATGAGTTGGTGAGGGAGGGGAAGGAGGAAGGAGCCCAGAGGGGTTGAGAGGTATAGCTGGAACAAGGAGGGAGTGGAAAGAGAGGTGGAGGAAGAAAGGGGAAGAAGGAAAGGATAAAGGGAAGTAGGTAAGGAGGAGAGAGAGGAGATGGGACAAGGACGAAAGAGGAGGAGGAACGGAGACAGGGGGAAGGAGACAGGGAGAAGAATTGATGATGTTGGAGGAGATGGAGAATGAATTACTATAATGAGGGAGAAGAATGAGGTTAGGTT
>CAUDMG010000074.1:0-114490 GCA_958450375.1 Homarus gammarus | reverse complement strand
CATCGGCCCCAAAGCCGACAACAGTTGCAGATATTGACTATGAGGCAACAGTCACTGAATGCCGCATAGATCTGCGGCTCAACTAACTCAACATAGCTAGTAGGGTGTGTCAATTTAGGGGGTGAACTGGCTAAATTGAAAATCGAGTAATTTGGTAGCAATTTATTGTAGTCTTTAAGCATGCAAAACAATATTCTGGCATAAATTTTTTTTTATAATAAGTCCTACCTACATCAAATGGATTTTTAAATGTACATATTTGTGAATTTATAACATAACCAGCGTTTGCACACATGTTACTGTTTCAAGTTTCAAATTATTATATTTTATTATCCGTAGTCTATTTGAAAGTAACCAATGCCTTCATACTCTCTTTGCTTTGGTTTCTTGTCATCAGTAGTCTGCTTGCTATTTGTGCTTTGATGTAACCTTCTCGCCTCTCGTGGCTGTAAACATGGCCCGCTGCTTCTGTGACCATTTTCACACATCTCTCCACACTTTGAGTGTGGGAAGGCCACTTCGGCACCTGCATTGGAGTCTCTTTAAGGTTTCTCAATTCTTGGCTAGTTAGACTTGTTGTCAATGGTGGCTCTAAGACTTCCAAACTCAAGTCAACCAATTCTGACAATTTGGTGGCATTGACGTTTATTGGGGGAACTTTTCTTGAATGAAACGAACAGTCTCCCAACTGGTCGTCATCTATTAGCGTTCCTCTAATCTTTAGAATGACTTCTACAGCCTCGGTTCGGAGATTGGTACATTGACTGCAAAGCATTGCTTGCAAAACTGCTTCTGATCGAGCATACCAAGCGGACCTTCTTGCCACAGGTAACACGATGTCCCTCACTACCTTCCTCTGTGTTCTTACTAGCTGCAATTGAAACAAAAGGTGATTGGGCCCATCCACCCACATAGGATTAAGTTTCACACTAAACCACTGGGGAAGATAAACTCCAATAATAAATTCAACAATTAACCTCAAATTCTTCAGCACTTTGCCCTTCAATTCGTGTTTGGAAATCCAAATCCTGCAGAAACGAAGAGCTGTAGTTAACCAACGGCTGTGACTGACAGGTCCAATCTCCAAGAGAGCCAATGACTGAGGCACTTCTCCTGATCTTATTGCTTGGGCAATACGATAAGCATAGGATTGATCTGTGCTGAGATCTTTGATGACTCCTTCAGACAACGCCGGAAGGGGAGGGCCAACTTCGACCTTTGGAAAGGTTGTATTTATTTCTAGTTGTGTTGCTTCATCCAGCATGATGCCAAGGGGACCTGACCACTTGTTGTTGCTCTTTGTAGGACCATCAAGTTCCTGGATGAGATGACGAAGAGGTAGCTCGCCTGTATGTAAATCACATACAATCCAAACAAGTCTTCTTCCTAGTTTTTTCTCTAAATGCGTCATTACACCCCCCTGCCATCCGGTGTTCACTGCAGTTGAATCTCCACCAACAGCCTGCAGTGAACTGCCAAGTCCTCTCTCCTGAACCCAACATAAAATATGATCAGCAATGACCTCTGCATGTTTCTTCCCTTCTACTTCAGTTTCGGGAGCAAAGTGAAACAAAAACCGACCACCAGGCTCAGAACAGACAGAGTAGTGTTCTTCTTTGATGAGACCTGGAAACTTTCTGTTCACTCCCTCTACTTCTAGCAAAACTTTTGTGTCATCTATTCTTCCATCAAACAAAAGACAGGAGAGCCCTCCCTCGCTTAAATCTTTTTCATGCTGATCAGATATTTCCTTCATTATTTTTTCTTGTGCTCTTCTAATTTTATTATGATCTATCACCAAAGATACATCCTCTCGGCTGATGAGGCCTGCATCTATCCAAGCGGCAGTTGCAATTTCTGCAGCCTCACGAAGTCCAGCATGGTGGCGAATACTAGCTAAAGCAATGTTTGAAATATTTCTTGTGTTGTATTTCATTTTCTTTGGTAAAGGTTCAGATGGCTCTTTGGAACTATCATCTGATGTTGCTTCCTGTTCATCAGAAGAACTATCAAAGAAGTGATAAACATCTTGACACAGCTCTTCCTCTCTTTGGATGGCTTCTTCACTCTTCATTTTCTTCTTTTGTTCCCTCTCTCGGATTTGTTCTCTCTTCTTGGCATTAGCAATCTGCTTCTTTGTTTCTGAATAATCTATTGAACCCATTTGCATACTTCCTTGGCCTTCTGCCTTTGTCCTCTGTGCCTTTATAAATTCAAGCTCTAAAACAGGGATCTTCTTTTCACGAGGACAACCACAATCAATGTGGGAATTATTTTCTCTCTTACCTGAGTGAGAACAGTTGGATTCAGAACATAATTGTATGGAGCACTTGCAGGTCAAAATGTCAAACAGAGTATCAAGTGTGTGCAGAAATTCATTTTTCCTGGCCAAGTTTCCTTTACCAAGTGATGTTTCAACTGCTTTGTGCCATAATTTCGTTAGTTTTAGCTCAATAGTTCGACACTGATTAATCACAGGTGGTTTGAATAGTGCATTAGCTTTTGTCCATTGATGCAGAAGAGGGACTATCATGTCATTTATGAGTTCTTTATCTGTATAGTTCCTTCTGTCCTTTGCATTTTTTTCTCGAAGGAGTAACCCTAATCTTAGCATGTCTCTCACTGTTGGAAGTTCTGATACAGGAAGCTCCTTCCCTTTACCAACTAGCAGGCTCAAGTGGGTTGACAACTGACTTCTTGTCTTCAATTTTGACATCTTCACACTATCTGACAAATAGAAAAATATTTCAATGTTTCATAATTCAATTGTTGTTTCAAAAAATATCAATTTGTTTATCAAAAATGCTGTAACAGAAATAACATAATAATTTCTTAGAACATAATGTTTTATACAATGATATAAGTAACTGCGACAATCAATATGCCCTACTTACAATAATTAAAATGTAGAATTCGTCTGGTAGAGTAGGTGCAAGTGCAATGAGAGCAAACCACCGTCTATGATATCTAGAAGGAGAGTGAGCCGGGCGCCTTATCCTCACGCTTGGTACAAGTCAAAACAAGAATTAAACTGTCCCACACGAAGAGCCTGTTCATTAGGGTGTGTCAATTTTGTCAACATGTTAAAAATCAAATTTGGTAGTCAAAATATTGTGCCTCTTTATGTCTAAACTTGAGATTAGCAAACAAAAATGAATTGAAATAACCCTCACCTACACCAATTATACCTTAAAGTTTCAAATATCAGTATTTCAACAAATTAATGAGACTTGATTAGAATTATTCACTTGATATTAACTAATCTCATGTAAGCATATGGATTATGGAGTATTTTATGGTTCTATAGCTTATGTACAATATGCATGTCAGAACATGAACATGAACAGTGTTCATGTTCATGTTCTGACATGCATATTGTACACAAGCTATAGAACCATAAAATACTCCATAATCCATATGCTTACATGAGATTAGTTAATATCAAGTGAATAATTCTAATCAAGTCTCATTAATTTGTTGAAATACTGATATTTGAAACTTTAAGGTATAATTGGTGTAGGTGAGGGTTATTTCAATTCATTTTTGTTTGCTAATCTCAAGTTTAGACATAAAGAGGCACAATATTTTGACTACCAAATTTGATTTTTAACATGTTGACAAAATTGACACACCCTAGTGCTTAGGTCAGTGAAAAACAACTCGGCAGTTGAGTCTTACCCAAGCTAACCTTCACACAGTGAGGTCCCAGGTACCCAGTGATAACTCCCCTGAGACTCCACGATAGAGAAGCCTGGGACCACACCTCACCCACTTGAGTGAGTGAAGTCCTGTGACAACTGACCACGTGATGTCCCCATGATGCTACGACACCACATAGTGAATGAGTTGCTACAGCATCATGTGAAGTTCCTCATAACACCATCTGTGAGGAAATTACCACACCACGTGATGCCCCTCATAACACCATCTGTGAGGAAATTACTACGCCATGTGATGCCCCTCATAACACCATCTGTGAGGGAATTACTACAGCACATCAGGCCCCTCATACACCATCTGTGAGGGAATTACTACACCACACCAGGCCCCTCATAACACCATCTGTGAGGGAATTACTACATCATCAGGCCCTTCATACACCATCTGTGAGGTAACTACTACATCATCAGGCCCCTCGTAACACCATCTGTGTGGGAATTACTACACCACGTCAAGCCCCTCATAACACCACCTGTGAAGGAACTAGTACTCCACATGATGCCCCTCATAACGCCATCAGTGAGGGAGTTACTACACTACGTGTCTGCTGTTCAACACCTTAGCTAACATGATCTACGTGTGTAAACATTAATCTGTATGCTCACTGTATGTTCCTTCACCTTTCTCTAATGAAGGCTTTTGTTAAACCACCAATGTATGTAATAAGTCATTTATGTCCAATGTATATGTTCAGCCTTCGGGCTGCAAACTTTTTCAATAAACCGTTTATTATTATTATTATTATTATTATTATTATTATTATTATTATTATTACACACACACACACACACACACACACACAGTCAACAAAAGGATGACGGTGAAGACGCGAGAAGAAAGAGCATATTGGCTTTGGTGGAGTAGAAAGAAAAGAAGCCGGAACTGCTGTGTACTATGCCTAGTTCCTTCCTGCACCAAATTTTCTATCTGACATCTTTTGAGCAGTCACCCCTTTGAAGATTACCAGGTTTTCTTTGATGGCGC
This sequence comes from Homarus gammarus, assembly GCA_958450375.1. Lineage (NCBI taxonomy): Eukaryota > Metazoa > Arthropoda > Malacostraca > Decapoda > Nephropidae > Homarus > Homarus gammarus. The sequence goes on along the minus strand of CAUDMG010000074.1, from coordinate 109,786 downwards.
CTTTTGTTAAGTGGATCAGTGTCCGCAAGTGATGTGGTGGGAGTGATAGAGCATTCAGACCACACCAGGACCTCATCACCCACCCAAGACGCCCTGATAACACCTCTCTCGATAACCCCACTATCAGGAGTTTAAGAGATGGGAAGCCCCTCCCGCCCCTCACCCCAAGGAACCGCTGGGAGCTAATTAAAGAATGAGTAATGAGACGAACACCATTGGTCGATTAGACGTGAACAGTAATGAGGGTTCGCTACGAGATATACCCAGCCCCTCCCTCCCCTGCCTCACCCTTGACCTTCTTCCTGGAGTAATTAGCCTTCATTAAGGTCAAGACGAGTAGACTGAGGCTTTTTAAGCTTGGTTAGGTAAAGTTAGGTTGAAGCTAAGGCCAGGTTAAAGACAGATTAGATTTTGTTGGGTTAAGTTAGGTGTGGTTACGCTGAGTATGGTAAGGCTTTAAGCTATGAATGGTTAATGCATTTAAACTAATCCAAGTTTATTTAAACTAATCCAAGTTTATTTAAACTAATCCAAGTTTAGTAGAATTAAGATAGATAAAGTTAGGTTAAGAAAGGTTAGCTTAGGCTAGGATAGGTAAAATTAGGTAATGCTAGGTTAGATTAGGTTAGGTTAGGGAAGGTTAAGCTCGGTTAGGTTAGTTAGTTTAGGTTAGGTTAGATATTGTTAGGTTAAGTTAGTGAAAGTTAAGCTAAGTTAGGCTAGGTTTATTTTAACTTGTATATTGTGGTAATTGAACAAAAGTTCATTGTAGTGTGGCATGTACAGTCCGTGATCTCCATATTTCTTAGCCTTCAACATCTAACTCAACCAGACTAACTTAATCTCTGGACAATTCAAACATATCAGGAAATACCTAACCTAACCTCACACTACCAGCCTTACGCCTGCTTCGCGTATTCATTACTAAGTTTTATTATATATATATATATATATATATATATATATATATATATATATATATATATATATATATATATATATATAATATTCAGAAATTTCAGAGTAATTTCGAATGCCCCGCCATTAGCGGTACTGAGCGTTCAAGGTCGTCTGAGGGAAGAGAGCGCTCCCCGCACATAGTGGGAGATTGCGGAACTAGGCCTATATGATATTAAATGTAATTTACCGGATTAATAATGATGCGATTCATGAAGTTAAGGGACTATTATTGAATTTGAAATTATTATAGATCGTTTAGCAGTCTGAATAATGTTAAAGGGTGTCCCAAGGAGTTATTAGTTAGGCGGAAAATAGGTCACGTAGGCCTAAGCTAACGCCTTGAGAGGACACGAGGCGGGCTCTCTCTCAGTCCCGGATAGCACTCACACGAACAAGACGTCCCTGCGCGTCTGTCCCAGAAATAGTCACGTGGCCTAGTCACCTGTGCTGAAATATTGCAGTATAACAAGTAAGTCTCATTCGATCTCAGACAGGGTTAGATAGGGCAGTGATAAAGTAAACTAGAGCTAACAGTGAGTTCATTTCAGGGTTTCCGTGAGAACCCACTTGACTGAAGTTGACTGGAGTTGACCTGAGATTGACTGCCGTTTGAGACTGCCGTTGAGGATTGAGGGTGGCGATTGTCGCCATTGGACCGATCAAAGTAGGCCTGTCACTGTTTAGCGGGGTAGCAAAGGATCTCTTGAGTGAACGAGTGCTCCCGACAACTAAACGACACGGGACGCTAAAGCTTCTCTCAACTGTACAAGGTCTGATTGGCTCACTCCCGTCCGCTTTATGGACGCACTGGGAGTACACTGAGGCTATCTGAGTAGACTAATGGTCACACACTGAGACCGTGAGTCTAGGTCTCTAGGAGATACCTGGAGGAACATTTTCCCTCCCTTATTACGGGTGTAATTTAATAGTTTCTAGATAATTTTGATAATATTGTTTTGAATGTTTGTGCCATCAAGTGGAACCAGAGTGATACTGTGATTTGATTCTTTTAATGCCTCTGATTGTTCTTCATAATTCTGATCTCAGGTATAACCTTGTTCCCCAGAGTAGTGGTTAGGTTAGGTTAGGAAGTGTGCATCTGTTGGGGTGCTATAATTTTGTTGAGTGCCCTTAAGGCCTATTCATTGTAGAGTATTTAATTTCATATTTTATTACCATTTCCTTAGTGACTGATATAATTTTGTTGAGTGCCCTTAAGGCCTATTCATTGTAGAGTATTTAATTTCATGTTTTATTACCATTTCCTCAGTGACTGATATAATTTTGTTGAGTGCCCTTAAGGCCTATTCATTGTAGAGTATTTAATTTCTCATTTTTATTACCATTCCTCAGTGACATATAATTTTGTTGAGTGCCCTTAAGGCCTATTCATTGTAGAGTAGTTAATTTCTTTTTTTGGTACCTAAGTGACTGATATTATTGTGTGAAAGCCTTTAAGGCCTGTTTCATGTGTGCACGGAACAGTTCTTAATACTTCAAATTTATTGTTGCCTGAGGTTCTAATAATTTTTATATCATGTATAACTTTTATTCCCCAGAGTAGTGTTTTAAGTTCAAGTTAAGAGGTGCGCATATTGGTGTACCATTATTGGATTGTGTTTGTAGTGTTGGAGGGAATATAAGTGTCTAAATGTAACAGTGTGTCTCATTCATCCCAGTCACAGATGCTATCCTTCCACGGGTCACGGACAATTTATTTTGTTTAGTAGTTTTAAGTGTTCTTGTGCTGGTTCGGGATTTTTCTCAAAGGGGCGCTTCCACTGCCATTACCATCTATTAATTTTAAATAAACCCCAAGTCAAGTGAGAAATTAAAGTCCAGTAAATTCCGACCGGTTACATATATATACTTCATTTTTAGTCCATTTAACACGCGGACTTTGAACATATAATCAACGACCTCACCAGCAAGGAATCGAACCCTCGACCTACTGGGTGTGACTAGGGAACGCTTACCGGCTAGGCCACAAGGACACTAAAAGCAGTTCTAGACTCTGTTCAAAGTCCGCTTGTTAAATGGACTAAAAATGAAGTATATATATGTACCTCGCGTTTCATACCAGCTGGATTCGGTAAAATGCTACTGACACCACATAAGAGGCACGGGCAGTTTCCCATTGAGGTTCACGGCGCCATCAGCTCGATGAACAGGCTTTGTGTGAAATATAACAGAGTCTAGAACTGCTTTTAGTGTCCTTGTGGCCTAGCCGGTAAGCGTTCCCTAGTCACACCCAGTAGGTCGAGGGTTCGATTCCTTGCTGGTGAGGTCGTTGATTATATGTTCAAAGTCCGCGTGTTAAATGAACTAAAAATGAAGTATATATATGTACCTCGCGTTTCACACCAGCTGGATTCGGTAAAATGCTACTGACACCACATAAGAGGCACGGGCAGTTTCCCATTGAGGTTCACGGCGCCATCAGCTCGATGAACAGGCTTTGTGTGAAATATAACAGAGTCTAGAACTGCTTTTAGTGTCCTTGTGGCCTAGCCGGTAAGCGTTCCCTAGTCACACTCAGTAGGTCGAGGGTTCGATTCCTTGCTGGTGAGGTCGTTGATTATATATATATATATATATATATATATAAAACTTAACCCTTTACTGAGCTTAAGTAAAGTGAACACAGATGAGCTTGACTAGCCTAAATCTCCGAGCCAATTTAGCCAATTAGCAACTACCTGTACGTGATAATTGGGTTCAAAATTTGGCATGAGATTTAACAGAGTTTGTGAAGTTAGATTCTTCCTGAAGAACTTTACATGTACGATCTGAAGTAATTCTGGGATATTTTTTATAAGTCCGTAGTGTGTGTGTGTGTGTGTGTGTGTGTGTGTGGGCGCATGTGTGTGTGTGTGTGTGTGCGTGTGTGTGTGTGTGTGTGTAAACAAAAAGATTCACGCTAATATTTTCTACATTCACACCATATTAAACCGTAACATAAACCAATAACAAACAAACCACCAAACACCAATAAGACACAAAATAAGTTACCAATTACACAAAACAAAACTCCGTTGCTTCCATCCATTTATGTCTCATTCAATAAGAGTCGAAGACCTTTATGAGATGATGGTGTTGTTTGAGTGTCTGTCGTATGTTTACCTTCCCTGAGACACACAGTGGGAATGTTATTGGTCTTTTACCAAATGTATTGTGAGGAGAACACGTGTATAAAAAGTCACCAATTAAAACAGGAACAAAATTAAAAACTAAATTAAGAGAAATGGAAAAGTTCTTATCAAACGAAATGAAAGATTTATCGAAAAAAAATATTAACGATAACAAAAAAAAATAACTAATGGAAAATACAAACCGGAATTGAAGTTTTTCATAATGATTTTAAAGAGTTTTATTACGTAATTCATTCATCAAAAAAATTACAAATAAAAGAAAATAATGTTGGTTATTAAAGAATCCAGAGATGGGATACTTTGGAGGAGGCGTGGCGGGGGAGGGGGTCACGTGATGGGAAAGGTGAGAGTGGGAAGAAGGGGAGAGATGTAGGAAGGGATGGAAGGAAAAGGGGGAAGACTGGAAAAGTAAAATATTAAGTGAGGGAACAGGGGAGGAAAGGATTGTAAGAAGGACGAGAGCAGGAGGCTGAAGAGTGGACGAGAGAGAGAGAGAGAGCTACGAGGTGTGAACAGTATGCTGTTGACCCACTCAACTCAGATCAAAATAACAGAGATTTCAGGTATAATGATGATAATGACGTATTGTTAAGCTTCTGCCCCAAAATTAAAAATAAGTTCACAAGCATATTTTTTTCACCAATTAACTACAGAACAAAAGCCGGTGTAAGAAATATCTGTGCTTGTCTGTCTGTGCCTTGTTGACTATTGACGTCACACTGAAACACCAACACAAACAAACTGTCCGGATAAATGCTGTGTTAAACAGCTATTCACTCTGACGTCCACAAATTTTAAGCTAGGTTAGGTTAGGTTAGGTTAGGTTAGGTTGGGTTGGGTTGGGTTGGGTTATTACTTAATTGCGGGGAATACCATTTTCAATTTATTATATTTATACAGTATATAGTTAAATTCCTATATACAGGGTGTCCAATTAGTAACTTTTTACCCGTGGAAGAAAATAACCTTATGTTTATTAATGTAATTACAACACATAAACACAAACGTCCATCTTTTGTACACAACGAAAACCAAGAATAAGAGACAAGTGAATAGATAACAGTTGCATTACTTATTGAACACTCTGTAGATAATTAAATACTCGAATTAATCTGAAATTTTCCTGGGAGAATGTTAACTTATCCTCAGTAAGACTTGTGATGATCTTGTTGTAGTCGAGGACCTCTATTGACGCCAAGAATCAGGATCAGGACAGACAAGTTTTTTTTCCCACGATATATTTGTTGTGTGTGTGTGTGTGTGTGTGTGTGTGTGTATGTGTAGACAGGCAGAGAGATAGACCAAAATTAATCCAAAACCGAATTTATTGCCCCGATAATCCACAGAGTTCCGGCGTTTATCCTTCCACTTAACTGGGTATTAGAAAAACTCATTAGCAACATTAAGAATCCCTTGTGCAATTTCGACACTACCCCCTCCCCCCTACCCTAACCCTTCCTCCTCCAACCTCGTGTCGTAATTTAAGTAGTTAGGGGGCGTTCATCCACAACTAGTTAGGGGGTGGGTTAAAAAAAAAATCTTATAATTTCTGGGAATCCATCTTTGTGGCGCAGTTTAATAGGAGAGGTAGTTAAAGGCGTTCCCTTACATCTATGGAGAGGAAGAGGAACCGATGTGGGATTTTGTGTGATTTTGTCTCTCGATAATTATAAGCGTTCTGTCTACACATTGGCGTTCTGTCCCTCCACATAGGCGTTCTGTCTCCACATAGGCGTTATGTCTCTCCACATTAGGCAATGTCTCCCCCATGTAGAGGCGTTATTTCCTTATAAAGACATTCTCCCCTAAAACACACATTTATCTCCCCCCTCTGTCTCTCCCCTACATGGGCTCTCACCTCCCCATATGGGTATCCTTCCCCCCAAATGGACTGTCTTTCCCACATGGGCTGAATCTCCTCCACATGGGCTGTCTCACCTCCACATGGGCTGTCTCTCCCCAACATGGGCTTTCTTTTCCCCCACATAAGCTCTCACTCCCCCACATGGACGGGCATTATCCTGGCCACATATTGCGTCTAGTTTTTTAACAGGACCTCAAGAGCCAATTAGGTGTAGGAGGTTACACGAAGCCAACTCCCCGTTAATGGAATGGAGATTATCATTAATTTCTGTTCTTATTTTCCTACCTTGACAGTCTCCAGAGAGCGAGAAGGGTGTATTTTTTTCTTTCTCTCTCTTCTCTTTCTTTCCTATTTTTTCTCTCCCTCTTCTCTTTCTTTTCTTCTATTCTTTTCTTCAATGTGTCTTGTTTATATCTTTTCAGTTTTATTTTTCATGTTCTAGTTTTCTCTCTCGTCTTTTATTCTTTTTTTAATTTCGTTTTTGTTACTCCTTCTTTTATTAGCATTGAGTTTTTCTTCATTCTTTGTACATTTTCTTTATTTCACTTTTGTTTTCATTTTCACTCTGGGCTAAACTGTTTTTTTCTCTATTCCTGTACTTATTTTTTTTCTCTTCATTATTTTCTAATTTTATTCCATTTTCTCTTAAGGTTGGAATCACTCCAAATGGGTTAGACAGGTGGGAATCCATTAATTCTGGGGTCCATTAGTTATTTAGTCTTGGAGCCTATTAGGTCTAGAGCCCATTAGGTCTAGAGCCCATTAGGTCTAGAGCCCATTAGGTCAAGAGCCCATTAGGCTTGAAAACCATTAAGTTTGGGGCCTATAATATTTGAGGCCATTTGTTTTGGGGCCCATTAGCATTGGGGTCCAATAGGACTGAGGCCCATTAAGATTGAGATCTATTAGTACTGGGACCCATTACATCAGGTGCCCACTAGGACAAGGGACCATTATTACTGGGAATCGTTTAATGGGCAGATTATATTAAATAGCCAAACAGAGCTGACCCCTTTAAGCTGTCGCCTGTGGCCAGCAGGAGAGGTAAAACACACAGGCCTTGAAAGTTATCTATTATCACTACCCTGCATAGTTTTTGAGGTTTGTGTATTATTAAGCTTTTCTGGGTGTATTTTGCATGCTGATCTCAAAAATGTTATCCATTTTGCTCAATCAGGTCAGAATTTTGTGCTATAGCATTTTAAGCGGAGATTCAGGTAAAATATTGGCATTTTTCGCTCAAAATGGGGTCCTCATATTCGTTCATTAAAAAAATCATCCGAGACATTGGCAAGCCTCACAGAAAAGATTTCGGTCAGTTTTAATGCCCTTACGATGCATTTAAATACACCCACGTGCTCGCCGGCCATTTAAATGTCCGCCGTGACTCAAAGGAAAAGAGTATATGTCCGTGTTTTTTTACATATATTTTTTCAATATTATATTTCTTTTCATCTGGTGGTACATGGCATGTTTCCTCTGTCTGTGGGATAGTCGAGCAGACAAGCAGCACTCCATGCAATGTGACTGGCCTGCAAGAAGTGGACTTACTCCAGGTTCTCACAATGTTGTTGCCCATGCTCTGGTGAATCCGCAGAACATTCTTTTTCCACCACTGCACATCAAGCTCGGTCTGTTCAAAAACTTTGTAAAGGCACTGGACAAAAAAAGCCAGGCTTTCAATTTTCTGAAAGAAAAATTTCCAAAAGTCAGTAAGGCAAAGTTGAATGCAGGAATTTTTGATGGCCCTCAGATCAGAGAGCTTTTCAAAGATCCCAAGTTTGATTGCAGCATGGATGTAAATGAGAAGAAAGCCTGGCATGCCTTTAAGTCTATTGTCTCCAATTTTCTTGGCAACTACAGAAGTCCAGAGTATGAACGAGTTGTTGAGGACCTACTTCTGAGCTACAAAGTTCTTGGTGCACGCATGTCCATCAAGATGCACTTCCTCAGCTCCCACTTGGACTACTTTCCAGAGAACTGTGGTGATGTGAGTGAGGAACAAGGAGAACGCTTCCATCAAGATATCCGTGTAATGGAGGAGCGGTACCAGGGTCGCTGGGATATCAACATGCTCGCCGACTACTGTTGGTGTTTGAAACCGGACGCCCCAGACACCAACCACCAAAGAAATTCTCTGAGACAGCCATTTATGCATGTCTAACTGTAAAGGCATCTATGTAGTTGACATATTTTGGTCCTATGTGTTGTGGTTACATTTCTTATGATATATTTTGCATAAAAATTTTGATATCATATTTAAGAATTTCGATTTTTTCCTAATTCCCAGAGCATAAAAATCTGACCTGATTGGGCAAAATAAATGGCATTTTTGGAATCAGCACGCAAAATACATAAAGAATCAGCTAAGAAACCCCGCACCTCATGAACTTTTTTTTCAAATGCAGCCCAGTGTTATGAGAGAGAGAGAGAGAGAGAGAGAGAGAGAAATTTAGCTAGAGAATTATACATCCCTCTCGTGTTGTTTACATTACTCTCACCCCCCTCCCTCCCTCCCTCCCTCCTTCCCCCTAGATTGCTCTGTCACACATGAAGCCTTTAGCCTGGGATTAAACCCAGCAACACGTTCGTAGGTGGTCAAATATTTTATCTACACTAAAGACCCATCAGTGTGTATTTTTCCCACACCATAAAATACAGAGTCGAAATAAATAAATTTAACTTAGGATCGAAAGGAAAAAAAAAAGAAGAGAAGTTTTATGTTTACGACTTGGTGGTGTGTGTGGTGGGAACTAGTTTGTTGCGTCTCTCTCTCTCTCTCTCTCTCTCTCTCATACACACACATATACACCCATCCTCTCATACACACACATACACCCATCCTTACACACACACACACACACACAATACACGACTCTCAAAAGAAGCCCAGTCGTTTAAAATCATCGCCAACACAAAGGAAAAAACCACACCCCTTTTTTCTGATAGTCGTCATAAATAAAAACAAACGCAGGCGGCTCAGACGTAGGATAAGAGGGAATGTGAGGTCTAGACTACACTAAACCCAAACACATACACACAATATTCACTGTTTACTCTGATAACATTGCCAGAGATGCGAAAATTGTTCCCTTTGTTTGTTTTTTGGTTTACGAGAAGACCTAAAACAAAAGCGCATCACTATAGATTACGAAGAGGAGTTTCACAGATGCTCTTTTGTTTCACGTACGAAATATCTAAAACTGAACCGATAGGCACAATATCCACTATTCTATTTGATAGAAATGTGAGTAAGATGAAGAAAAAAGTCCAAATGCAATTCTTGGGATGGAACGAGAAACAAAAGCGCGTCGTTGTACCTTACTTACTGGAGTTTAAACAGATGCTCTTTTGTTTGTTTTTTCAAAGCTCCAGAGAGGAGGAGCATCGCGTCTATTGATTCTCTTGATCTTATATTCGCTGTGATGGTGAAAATGGGAAGGAGGAGGAAAAGGAAGAGGAGGAGGAGAAGGAGGAGGAGGAGGGACGCAATGAAAGGTAATCTGTTCGAAGCGTCGGGGTGACGAAAGGAGAAATGGGAAATAGGCAATGTTAACAAAAAATATCCTTAGTGGCTTTAAACTGATTCAAGTGTGTGTGTGTGTGTGTGTGTGTTTCTTCTCAAAGCCCTAAGTTAGCCCCAACAGTACAGATAAGTGGAGTAATGTGTTTCCTATGTAGCCTCACTAAACTAATGGCAGCCACAGTATTATTTCTTCCCCAGCTAAGGACGATCTGCCTGAGCTTGATTTTTCATCCCACTACACTTAAATTCTTGATCACCTTGATATTTATTCTTGCCTGGCACGCTTCGCCCTGACACAACTGACTGACTCTTTGGCCACACAGTAAAATTCTTCTCTGTCATGTTTTGCAATTTTACACAATCAGTAAAATTGTAATCTATCTTGAATGAAGTTTGTCGATTAGTTTTAATGTGGGTTTATAGAACAACAGACGTGTAGGGAGATGGTTTAAGCTGGTTTACCTACACGCTCCTAACACCACACCTCACCAAAAGACGTCTCCTCGCTCCCTTTCAATTTCCTCAAGGTGATTCGCTTTCAATGAATAATTCTACATAATATTTTCATTAAATTGCTTTCTTATACACTTCAAGATTCTGATTTTGCGTTTTTCATTTACTCTTTTTTGTTATGCACTCCAGCTAAATCTACCCTTTAATGAAGTACGCTATTCATTACCTTTCATTTTACAACAATCGTCTCAGTGTATAATATTACATACGTTGGTTCCGATGGGAGGCAGAGAGGTTGGATGGTTGGCTGGTAGGGAGGTAGGCTGGTAGGGAGGTAGGGAGGTTGGCTGGTAGGGAGGTAGGGAATGAAGAGGAAAGAAGGAAATTAAGTGGGTAGGAAGGAGTAAGGGAAGTGGCAAGAAAGTAGTAACTGAGAAAGAAATAAAGATATTTTTTTCCCTGGTTTTTATTCACAGTGTAGAAACTTATTTTACATCATTAAAACTTGTTGACTTACACAACATAAAATTTACATTGTATAATTTGATTACAGTACATAATTACTTCAGTGTACCGTTAACTTTCTACAATGCATAATATTTTCAGTGTATAGTTCTACAGTGTATATTCTTTCTAACTCGTTTAGTCTTTCTACAATGTATAATTATCCTAGTGTATATGTTCTACAGTACATAATCTTTCAACGATGGATAATAATTTCTACAGTGTATAATCTTTCTAGAGTGTTAAAATTATCCACTGTATTATAACATTCTCACAACATAAAGACACATTGTTTTTCACTGAGTCTGTGTTGTCCATCTGTGTGCATATACCAGATAGTCTTGACGTGATTCATCTCTACAAATGTACAAAACAAACTAGAGTCCGTGCAAGAATCAACATGGCTGGGACCTAAAGCTGCTGGTCCCACAATCGAGTTAGGTTAACTTTATTGTACTTAACCTTGTTAGTGTAGTTCTGGTTCCTTTAAGAAAACCTCATGTGTTGGAGGGACTGAGGGAGGGAGGGGGGGGGGGAGGCGGAGGGAAGGAGAGAGGGAGAGAGGGAGGGAAAAGGCAGGGAAATGAAGAGGAAAAAAGTAAATGAAGTAGTTAATGTGTGTGTAGGAGGGAATAAGGGAAATGAGAAGGAATGAAGGAACTGAGAAGGAAATAAAGAATTTAAGTCATAAATCAACGTAGAGAGGTGGAAAGAAAATACTAACGAAAGTGTGAAGGAGGAACGAGAGGAGAATGGGGAGAGGAGAGAAGGAATGGTGAAGAAGGAAAATAAGCAATAAATGTAAGTATGGAAAGTAGGAAGAGAAAGTGAAATCGAATCTGTATAGAAAGGAATAACGAAACAGGATTAAGAAGGTGAAAGAGAAGAACGAAAAATAAGGGAGAAAGAAGAAAAGAAAAGAAGAGTAAGAAGAAAAAGAGAAGAGAAAGAAGAATTGAAGAGACAACGAAAAAATAAAAACAATATTGAATGCGAGAAGAAAGAAATAAGTACAGTAAACTAGAGGAAGAGGAGGAGGAGAAGGAGAAGGAGGGGGAGGGGGAGGGGAAGGGGAAGGGGAAGGGGGAGGAGGAGGAGGATAAAAACAAGAACAAGAAGATGAACAAGAACAACAACAACATGGAATTTAAAAATAAATAGTAGATATAAGGAAATGAGAAGGGAAGAAAATGAAAAAAAGAGAGAGAGAGATAACGAGGAAACACGAATGAGGGAAGAGGGGGAAGAGATAATTAAAAAAAAGAAGAGATGACAAGAGATAGAAACGGAGAAAACGTATTAAGAGACGCTAGGGAGAGAAAGAGAGAGAGACAATGCAGGAGAATCATTAAAGGGTGAGAGTGGAAGAGAGGAAGGGAGATTAAGTAAGAGGAAAAAAGGATAATAATTACCATAGATAGAGGAAGGGAAGATAAGGGCAGTAATGCAGGAAAAACTTAGTCGCTGGTAAGTCGAGGATGTAATATTTGATATCTGAGAGAAGCTGAAACCAGGGAACATGAAACCTAACCTAACCTAACCTAATATAACCTAACTTAAGCTATAATGTGACCTTACTTAACTTACCCTAACCTAACCTAACCAAACCTAATTTAACCGAATCTAAACTATCCCTACTCGAAACTGACCTAATCTAACCTACCCACCTAACCTAAACTACCATGATCTATTCTAACTCCTAGCCTACAGTAACGTTAACTTAACCAAACCCCACGATTTTGGCATGAAAAAAGGGGGATCTGGTAGTGGTTTCGGCTTCGGTTTCAGGTTCGGTCTTGGTTTCAGGTTCGGTCTTAGTTTTAGGCTCGGGTTCGGTTATAGCTTCGGTTTCGCTTTCAGATTCGATTATAGCTTCGGTTTCGGGTTCGGTTTCTCATTACATTGACGATAAAGTATAATCTATGAGACAGGTTTTCATAATGTATCACCCGTTATTGTTTATCTTCCCCCGTAAGCGTATAATTTATCCCTAGGGTGTATATAATTTGTATATAATTCTCAGTACTTGGATCACCTATAACTTTCACCATTTTTACCAGCTGACAGCCTATCCAGAGTGAGGAAAGGAGTGAGGGTGATGGGCCATCGTAGGCTTTTAAAAAGATGAGAAAATTTGGGCGTAAATGTTCCCACCAAAAAAATTTCCCTAAAAAAGGTTAGGTTAGGTGAGAACAGCGCCAGTATATAGATGTGTATAAAGTAACAAAAAGGGACAATAGCGGTAGTAATTGTGGTAGGCTGCATTGTTCCCTTTTGAATAGGGCGGAAACTGTACTTAGAGCCTATTGGAGTGGTTTATAAAGAGGGAATGAGTACAGATTCCTGGGTTAAAAAAAAAGTTTATTTATGTGGTTGAACAGCGGAGGGGCGACCCACTTAAATATGGATTGGAAAAAAAAATACATTAAAAACTTGAAATTGAAATTGTAAGGTAAAAACAAACAAAGAAACAGACAAACAGATACATATTGAAGCTGCGACGTAAAAACAAACATACAAACAGACAAACAGATATATATTGAAGCTGCAACGTAAGAACAAACAAACAAACTGACAGATACATATTGAAGCTGCAACGTGAAAATAGACAAACAAACAGACAGACACACACGTATTACCGTCACTAAGCCAAACTGACAACAGCGCCATTTACAAGGTCTTGGTTTAAGGTTTTCCAACGAGTCACTGGGTCGTAATTTCTACTACATTACATTGACAAATTGACAGTAATTCATCTTCTCTAGTGTAGTGTAGTGTAGTGTAGTGTAGTGTGGTGTGGTGTAGTGTAGTGTGGTGTGGTGTAGTGTAGTGTGGTGTGGTATAGTGGGGTTCAGGGTAGTGTAGTGTAGTGTGGCGGGGTGTGGTGTAGTGTAGTGTGGTGTGGTGTGGTATAGTGGGGTTCAGGGTAGTGTAGTGTAGTGTAGTGTAGTGTGGCGTGGTGTGGTGTAGTGTAGTGTGGTGTGGTGTGGTGTAGTGAAGTGTAGTGTAGTGTGGCGTGGTGTAGTGTAGTGTGGCGTGGTGGTGTGGTATAGGGGGTTCAGGGTAGTGTACTGTAGTGTAGTGTAGTGTAGTGTAGTGTAGTGTAGTGTGGCGTGGTGTGGTGTAGTGTAGTGTGGTGTGGTGTGGTATAGTGTAGTGAAGTGTAGTGTAGTGTAGTGTGGCGTGGTGGTGTGGTATAGTGGGGTTCAGGGTAGTGTAGTGTAGTGTGGCGTGGTGTAGTGTAGTGTGGCGTGGTGTAGTGTAGTGTGGCGTGGTGGTGTGGTATAGTGGGGTTCAGGGTAGTGTACTGTAGTGTAGTGTGGTGTAGTGTGGCGTGGTGTGGTGTAGTGTTGTGTGGTGTGGTATAGTGGGGTTCAGGGTAGTGTAGTGTAGTGTGGTGTGGTGTAGTGTAGTGTAGCGTGGTGGTGTGGTATAGTGGGGTTCAGGGTAGTGTAGTGTAGTGTGGTGTAGTGTTGTGTAGTGTGTTGCAATAAGGTATGATGTGGCAAGGTGTGATGTGGCATGGTATGGTATTATGGCATAGTATGGTGTGGTGTAGGTGAGACGCCCCCCCCCCTCCCCCCGCCCCCACACACACCCTCCCGCTGAGCTCAATGGTCGAGGATCGCGTGTCAATACCCTGAGGGAACAACCAGGTGTCCGATTTTACACATCTTGGTTAATTGAACACCTGTTGGCCCGGCAAGACACAAGAGGGGGGTACAACATCACAACAATGGGATCGAACTCTACACACCAAAACCAATTGTAATCCACACCTCTATGTTCTTCTTAAGTAACATTGTAATTATGCTTAAAATCAGTTCTTCTTTAATCATTATTTTTCACTTTTTCATCTGGGGTTTATTATTTTGTTTCGTGTCTCTGAGGATATATTGTAATTCATATATTTTGCTCTATAATATCGTCTCTACGCAACGACTACTAAATGGTCATGTCAAGGCTTCAGTGTTGATAGGATACGATTTGTGTGTGTGTATAATAATAATAATAATAATAATAATAATAATTAACGGTTTATTGAAGGAGCTTGGCAGCCAGAAGGCTGAAAATATACAGTTACATATTTGGGGAATGGGTTACGAATTACAAATAATATACAAGTAACATAAGTGACACAAATAAGACATATAATAACTTAGATGGGGAAAAGCTCAAACTACAGTTCATTTCAACATAGTGACAGTGTTACAGTATTACAAGTTGTTGATAATTTTTACAATGGTTGGGACTGGGCTGTTCTTATAGCGATCAGTTCGTGCACGTATGGGCTGGATGCGGTTGTGGTGTCGAACAGCAATTCTCGGACAAGGGATCTCAGGTGGTAGTAGGAGCCGGTGTCGGGGATGGTGTAGAAGCTTCTTACCAAATTTGCAGATGAGGTCGTGGTGATGGTCAGTGAGAGTCGAAAGGGTCAGTGTGTTGAGCGCTTCTTGATATGTGTGTGTGTGTGGTCAGGTGCTTGGTACGAGGTGGGGATATATGCATCGGTTCCTTTTTCTCCCCATCTTTGTTTCCCTATTTTTCCCAAGCTTGCCTTTTTTTTATTTATTATTCACCTTTTTTTCTAATCTATTTTCTTTGTATTTATCATTTTGTCTTATATTTCATCTCTTACTTTATCTTTTTTTTTTTACATTTTCCAGAATTTTTTTCCCAATAAAGTCTCCAATTTAATATATGATAATCCTCTTTTTTCCTATTTTTTCATAACCTAACCAAACCAAACCGTAACGTAACATAAACTAAAAATAAACTTAACCATATCTGAATATCCCACCAAACCAAACCAAACCAAACCAAACCTAAGCCAAACCAAACCAACCACACCTAAACCACACCTAAACCAAACCAAAACCACACCTAAACCTAACCTTAAAATTCGTGTTAAAATTCGAGTTCAGAAATCAGTTGTGCCCTGAGAGAGTCGCCTTAAAAGATGGGTCCATTAAGCCTTAAGAAGATAAAGAGACGAACTGCTGGTATCTACCTGAGGGGGGAGGGAGGGATGGGGAGAAGGGGGTGTGGAGGAGGGAGGGATGGAGAGTGGGAGGGAGGGAGAGTGGGATGGAGGGAGGGAGAGTGGGATGGAGGGATGGAGAGTGGGATTGAGGGCTGGGAGGAGAGAAGGATGGGGAAGGGGAGGGATAGGGTAAAGGGAGGAAGAGGAAAATGGGATGGAGAATGAGAGGATAGGGAGATCGAAGAAGGGAAGGAGAAAGGAAGGAGAGTGGGATGGGAGGTATGGACAGAGAGAGGGGGGAGGGGGAGGGGGGAGGAGGGGGAAATGTCGAGAGAAAAAGGAAAGGAAAGAAAAAGAGAGACTGGAAAATAGACAGTGAAAAAGAAAGAGAGAAAGAAAGAAAATGAAGAAAGAGAAAATAGACAAAAAGAAAGAAAGAAAATACCAACACTGGAACTGTCTTTAACTCGTGTGGTCGGTGGAGGGCCTGGGGGGGGGGGGGAGGAGTTCAGATCCGGATAAAGGTCTCAAGAGTTTTACTGACGAATCTTTTCTCTCTATAAGGTTGTGGAGGAAGTCCCTTATTCCCTCTTCAGGAGGTGGACGCCCCTCTCCAGACCAGTCTTCTCCTTCCTCCTCCGATTTTTAATTCTTCCTATGCTCTCTCCTCCTCCTCCTCCTCCTCCTTTTTCTTCTTGTTCTTTTTCTTCCTTCCCCACTACTAATTCTGGCACCCTACTGTCCCTTTCATCATCTACTGGCACTGTCCCTTTCATCCTCTACTGGCACTGTCCCTTCCATCCTCTACTGGCACTGTCCCTTCCATCCTCTACTGGCACTGCCTATTAATCCGTTTCTGGCACTGTCCCATCCTCTATTGGCACTGTTCCTTCTATCCTCTACTGGCACGGTCCCTTCCTTCCCCTTCTCTCTCCAGGTTTTACTGTCTCCCTTCCACTCCTACCAACAGTTCTCCTTTCCTTACACACACTCTCTCTCTCTCTCTCTCTCTCTCTCTCTCTCTCTCTCTCTCTCCTTCTCCCTCTTTTTTCTCTCTCTCTCGCTCCATCTTTCCTTCCTCTAACCTCTCTCCCTCTTTCCTTGCCCTCACCCTCCTTCTGCTCCACTATTTGATCGGTCTGCATATTTTAACCTTGCCTTAGGGAGAAATGGCATCAGCCTTCTAGAAGAATATATTTGGAAATGAAAATACAAACATGACGCACATTTCTGGTCCGCGAGTACCTGCGGGCGCACACACAGACTATTACTTCCGTGCTATAAGGATATATGTCAAGAGCTTCCATAATATAACCTACCTTGAGACATCAACTGAGACTGATAATTTTGTTTTAATGTTATGGTAAATGTATGAAGCACTTCACCCTGGAGCTAAGATGAGAGACAGCAACTTCCCTCCACGTTTGGGATCAAGAAAGGTGAGGTAAGATATGAATCAGGATTAACCTAAGGAGATGAACGCGGATTATCCTGGGAAGATGATCTTGATTATATCAGTATTAGGGAAAATAAAGTTACAAAGTTGTAAATTGCACCACAGACTGACCGCCTACATATGGTTACAAGATCTTGGAAGGGTGAAGGTAATTGTGATATAACCCAAAGTAAATTTTACCATGAGTTAACCCACGCTACCCTAACCTAGTCTAACCTAACCTAACACAATGTAAAACAATGTCACAAATTACAGAAACAACCTAAGTAAAATGATCATCCAGTGAAAAGGACCTTACGATTTAATTTATATATCCTACACGGAAGGACAGACATACAGGAGAGCAAACTATGTAACGTCCAAACCACCGTAACATTGATCACGTTATCCGAACATAAGACCAAACATGAGAAGGAGATGAGATAGTCTGAGGCCACATCACTCACAGAGAAGTTGAGCAGTTTCCTCGGGTATTTTTCAGAGTTGACGATAAATTTTCGTGTGTGTGAAGGAGAGCAGATCACCCGGTGTGTGTGTGAGGAAAGCAGCTCACCCGGTGTGTGTGTGAGGAGAGCAGCTCACCCGGTATGTGTGGGGAAGAGCAGCTCACCCGGTGTGTGTGTGAGGAGAGCAGCTCACCCGGTGTGTGTGGGGAAGAGCAGCTCACCCGGTGTGTGTGAGGAAGAGCAGCTCACCCGGTGTGTGTGTGAGAGGAGAGCAGCTCACTCGGTGTGTGTGTGAGGAGAGCAGCTCACCCGGTGTGTGTGTGTGAGGAGAGCAGCTCACCCGGTGTGTGTGTGAAGGAGAGCAGCTCACCCGGTGTGTGTGTAAGGGAGAGCAGCTCACCCGGTGTGTGTGAGGAAGAGCAGCTCACCCGGTGTGTGTGAGGAGAGCAGCTCACCCGGTGTGTGTGTGAAGGAGAGCAGCTCACCAGGTGTGTGTGAGGAGAGCAGCTCACCCGGTGTGTGTGTGAAGGAGAGCAGCTCACCCGGTGTGTGTGTGAGGGAGAGCAGCTCACCCGGTGTGTGTGTGAGGAGAGCAGCTCACCCGGAGTGTGTGGGGAAGAGCAGCTCACCCGGTGTGTGTGTGTGAGGAGAGCAGCTCACCCGGTGTGTGTGTGAGGAAAGCAGCTCACCCGGTATGTGTGTGAGGGAGAGAAGCTCACCCGGTGTGTGTGTGAGGAGAGCAGCTCATCCGGTGTGTGTGTGAGGAGAGCAGCTCACTCGGTGTGTGTGTGATTAGAGCAGCTCACCCGGTGTGTGTGTGAGGAGAGCAGCTCACTCGGTGTGTGTGTGAGGAGAGCACCTCACCCGGTGTGTGTGAGGAGAGCAGCTCACCCGGTGTGTGTGAAGGAGAGCAGCTCACCCGGTGTGTGTGTGAGGAGAGCAGCTCACCCGGTGTGTGTGTGTGGGGAAGAGCAGCTCACCCGGTGTGTGTGTGAGGAGAGCAGCTCACCCGGTGTGTGTGGGGAAGAGCAGCTCACCCGGTGTGTGTGTGTGTGTGTGTGAGGAGAGCAGCTCACCCGGTATGTGTGTGAGGGAGAGCAGCTCACCCGGTGTGTGTGGGGAAGAGCAGCTCACCCGGTGTGTGTGAGGAGAGCAGCTCACCCGGTGTGTGTGAGGAGAGCAGCTCACCCGGTGTCTGTGGGAAAGAGCATCTCACCCGGTGTGTGTGTGAGGGAGAGCAGCTCACCCGGTGTGTGTGTGTGAGGGAGAACAGCTCACCCGGTGTGTGTGTGTGGAGAGCAGCTCACTCGGTGTGTGTGGGGAAGAGCAGCTCACCCGTTGTGTATGTGAGGAGAGCAGTTCACCCGGTGTGTGTGTGTGAGGGGAGCAGCTCACCCGGTGTGTGTGTGAGGAGAGCAGCTCACCTGGTGTGTGTGTGAGGAGAGCAACTCACCCGGTGTGTGTGTGTGTGTGAGGGAGAACAGCTCACTCGGTGTGTGTGTGAGGGAGAGCAGCTCACCCGGTGTGTGTGGGGAAGAGCAGCTCACCCGGTGTGTGTGTGTGTATGAGGAGAGCAGCTCACCCGGTGTGTGTGTGAGGAGAGCAGCTCACCCGGTGTGTGTGAGGAAGAGCAGCTCACCCGGTGTGTGTGTGAGGAGAGCAGCTCACTCGGTGTGTGTGTGAGGAGAGCAGCTCACCCGGTGTGTGCGTGAGGAGAGCAGCTCACCCGGTGTGTGTGTGAAGGAGAGCAGCTCACCCGGTGTGTGTGTAAGAGAGAGCAGCTCACCCGGTGTGTGTGAGGAAGACCAGCTCACCCGGTGTGTGTGAGGAGAGCAGCTCACCCGGTGTGTGTGTGAAGGAGAGCAGCTCACCCGGTGTGTGTGAGGAGAGCAGCTCACCCGGTGAGTGTGTGAAGGAGAGCAGCTCACCCGGTGTGTGTGTGAGGAAAGCAGCTCACCCGGTGTGTGTGTGTGAGGGAGAACAGCTCACCCGGTGTGTGTGTGTGGAGAGCAGCTCACTCGGTGTGTGTGGGGAAGAGCAGCTCACCCGTTGTGTATGTGAGGAGAGCAGTTCACCCGGTGTGTGTGTGTGAGGGGAGCAGCTCACCCGGTGTGTGTGTGAGGAGAGCAGCTCACCTGGTGTGTGTGTGAGGAGAGCAGCTCACCCGGTGTGTGTGTGTGTGAGGGAGAACAGCTCACTCGGTGTGTGTGTGTGAGGGAGAGCAGCTCACCCGGTGTGTGTGGGGAAGAGCAGCTCACCCGGTGTGTGTGTGTGTGTGAGGAGAGCAGCTCACCCGGTGTGTGTGTGAGGAGAGCAGCTCACCAGGTGTGTGTGAGGAAGAGCAGCTCACCCGGTGTGTGTGTGAGGAGAGCAGCTCACTCGGTGTGTGTGTGAGGAGAGCAGCTCACCCGGTGTGTGTGTGAGGAGAGCAGCTCACCCGGTGTGTGTGTGAAGGAGAGCAGCTCACCCGGTGTGTGTGTAAGAGAGAGCAGCTCACCCGGTGTGTGTGAGGAAGACCAGCTCACCCGGTGTGTGTGAGGAGAGCAGCTCACCCGGTGTGTGTGTGAAGGAGAGCAGCTCACCCGGTGTGTGTGAGGAGAGCAGCTCACCCGGTGTGTGTGTGAAGGAGAGCAGCTCACCCGGTGTGTGTGTGAGGAGAGCAGCTCACCCGGTGTGTGTGTGAGGAGAGCAGCTCACCCGGTGTGTGTGAGGAGAGCAGCTCACCCGGTGTGTGTGTGAAGGAGAGCAGCTCACCCGGTGTGTGTGAGGAGAGCAGCTCACCCGGTATGTGTGTGAAGGAGAGCAGCTCACCCGGTGTGTGTGAGGAGAGCAGCTCACCCGGTGTGTGTGTGAAGGAGAGCAGCTCACCAGGTGTGTGTGAGGAGAGCAGCTCACCCGGTGTGTGTGTGAAGGAGAGCAGCTCACCCGGTATGTGTGTGAAGGAGAGCAGCTCACCCGGTGTGTGTGTGAAGGAGAGCAGCTCACCAGGTGTGTGTGTGAGGGAGAGCAGCTCACCGGTGTGTGTGAGGAGGAGCAGCTCACCCGGTGTGTGTGTTTGAGGAGAGCAGCACACCCGGTGTGTGTGTGAGGAAAGCAGCTCACCCGGTATGTGTGTGAGGGAGAGAAGCACACCCGGTGTGTGTGTGAGGAGAGCAGCTCATCCGGTGTTTGTGTGAGGAGAGCAGCTCACTCGGTGTGTGTGTGAAGGAGAGCAGCTCACCCGGTGTGTGTGAGGAGAGCAGCTCACCCGGTGTGTGTGTGAAGGAGAGCAGCTCACCCGGTATGTGTGTGAAGGAGAGCAGCTCACCCGGTGTGTGTGTGAAGGAGAGCAGCTCACCAGGTGTGTGTGTGAGGGAGAGCAGCTCACCGGTGTGTGTGAGGAGGAGCAGCTCACCCGGTGTGTGTGTTTGAGGAGAGCAGCACACCCGGTGTGTGTGTGAGGAAAGCAGCTCACCCGGTATGTGTGTGAGGGAGAGAAGCACACCCGGTGTGTGTGTGAGGAGAGCAGCTCATCCGGTGTTTGTGTGAGGAGAGCAGCTCACTCGGTGTGTGTGTGATTAGAGCAGTTCACCCGGTGTGTGTGTGAGGAGAGCAGCTCACTCGGTGTGTGTGTGAGGAGAGCACCTCACTCGGTGTGTGTGTGAGGAGAGCAGCTCACCCGGTGTGTGTGAAGGAGAGCAGCTCACCCGGTGTGTGTGTGAGGGAGAGCAGCTCACCCGGTGTGTGTGTGTGGGGAAGAGCAGCTCACCCGGTGTGTGTGTGAAGGACAGCAGCTCACCAGGTGTGTGTGAGGAGAGCAGCTCACCCGGTGTGTGTGTGAAGGAGAGCAGCTCACCCGGTGTGTGTGTGAAGGAGAGCAGCTCACCCGGTGTGTGTGAGGAGAGCAGCTCACCCGGTGTGTGTGTGAAGGAGAGCAGCTCACCCGGTGTGTGTGTGAGGGAGAGCAGCTCACCCGGTGTGTGTGTGAGGAGAGCAGCTCACCCGGAGTGTGTGGGGAAGAGCAGCTCACCCGGTGTGTGTGTGTGAGGAGAGCAGCTCACCCGGTGTGTGTGTGAGGAAAGCAGCTCACCCGGTGTGTGTGAGGAAGAGCAACTCACCCGGTGTGTGTGTTAGGAGAGCAGCTCACTCGGTGTGTGTGTGAGGAGAGCACCTCACCCGGTGTGTGTGTGAGGAGAGCAGCTCACCCGGTGTGTGTGTGAGGGAGAGCAGCTCACCCGGTGTGTGTGTGAGGAGAGCAGCTCACCCGGAGTGTGTGGGGAAGAGCAGCTCACCCGGTGTGTGTGTGAAGGAGAGCAGCTCACCCGGAGTGTGTGGGGAAGAGCAGCTCACCCGGTGTGTGTGTGTGAGGAGAGCAGCTCACCCGGTTGTATAGATATGTGGGTACCAAGATATGTGAACACGCCTGACGGCAGGACTCTGTTACCATTCATTATACCATTTATTCACATGTCTGTATTACCATATTATCATAGCATGTCTGATATCTATGCTTATGTCTAATGCCTATGTTCACTCACTATGTCCCGATATACTATGTCTGTACCGCGCTAGTCGAGTAATTAGAAGACCTCATTTATTGTCCTAGTGATGTCTAGCAACTCTCCTTGCCCAGCTAGACAACTTGCCTCAGATCAGCCTCGGCCTACACACGGCCCGGGGTCCCTAGTTCCCGCTTCTGTATCGGTCGGCTATCACGCCAAGTCTTGTACCACTTATTGAATATATCTACTGCTCGTGCTCTGGAGTTTGAAGAACCTTGTCTAGGATTTCATCCCACCACATGGCGCAGTTGAGTAGCTCCAACACGACAGTTCACAAGTTGCAAAAGCCGGCCTAGTCTGTACCCCGGCCTCCTCTGTTTCCCGCCCAGAAGATATACTCCACGGTGCCCCTGGATTTAAAGTGCTTTGTGACCTTGTGAAGTGCCCTAAGTGAAGTGCAGTGCCTTTTATGTCTGTTTGCTATGTCTCTGCGGCCCTACAGGTAGCAGAAACGCCTTCAGCCCAGTCTCCAAGACAGCACCTCCGGCATACACCCCCCGTCCACGTAGGCCTACAAGCCACTGACTGACTCCCCGCGACTGAGTCACCACCAGCCTCGCCCGGGCGCGCGGAGTACACCGCTGCCAGCCCTCCTCTCACTTCACAAATATTACAGTCAATACTCTTCTACTTGCCCGCCAGTTCCTGCATTTAGGCAAGTACATTGACGAAAACATAGCACTCCACCTTATTCTCCTTGTCTTTCCCATCGCAACCATACCAAACACGAGATGTCTGACCACGACGATTTGCTGGGAAATTTAGATGAGGATTATGAGGAAGACGAAGCCTCACAGACCCTCCCACCCCCCCTCACGCCTCACACGCCGAGCGCGCCAAATTCAAAGGATGGGAGCCAGGATATACGTCAGTTAATTCACTTCCTACAAGTTTCCCAAGAGAAGGAAGCCCAAAGACGTCAATTAGAGGAGGAAAAACGACGTCAAGAGGAATTGTCAAGACGTCAAGAGGAATTGTCAAGACGTCAAGAGGAATTGTCAAGACAGTCAGAGGAATCAGCTTACCGTCTTCAACTTCAACAACAACACCAAGCTGATACCCACAAATTCCTGGGACTATTGGAATTGCTGACAACGAGGACGACTTCACCAGCTGCCACAACCAATTCGCCAGCTTCAGCCTCTTCATCTATCCTTCAGACAACGCCTCCTCACACGTCACCTAGCCCCCTTGGGTATACCTCAGTGCCTTCTCAACCACCTGCTCCAGTCTCAACTCTCGTCGACCTCTCCGTGCCTCCTCCACCGCTTGCCGTCCCGAGCACACCCCTGCACAGCAAGTCTTCAGTTACCAGCCCCCCACCCCTTCAATCTGATGCAACATATCAAGTATACCGTCAATGGCGACGTCGTTTCGAAGACTTTGCTGTCATGTCTGACCTCAACCGAATGCCCCCTCATAAACAACTCATCCAATTAAGATCGTGCATTTCCCTCGAAGTCCAACGCCTCCTAGAGCACACGCTAGCCATTCCCCCTGATTCCTCCATGTCAGTGAAAGAGGTCTTAGACGCCTTGCAGAGTCATTTCCGTGGCCTCCGCAATGAAGCTTTGCGTCGCAGGGAACTGCTATCCTGCAAACAAGCTTCTGGGGAATCATTCTCAGACTTCTACGCACGACTTAAGGACCTAGCAGCCGAGGTGGACCTATGTACAGGCGATCCTGTAACCTGTGCTGAGATCCAGCTCAAGATGATCTTGCTGATGGGTGTACGTGACGAGGACCTGCTTCAGAAACTCCTCACCCTCGACGCCGCCTCTCCCCTCACCGACTTCGTCACCTGTTGCAGGTCGTATGAGGCCACAAGAGAGGCTGCCTCAGCTATACACTCATCGCCATCTCAAGTTCACGCCGTCTCCACCTACAAGAGGAATCAACGCCAGATGCAGACGGCGTCCTCTCCACAGCCCCCGTCACAGTCACCAGTTTTTTCTCCCGAATCCTGCAGAAGCTGTCAGCGCCAGCACGGTCCAGGAAAGTGCCCTGCGGCTGATAGTACATGTCGAAACTGCGGGTTTCAAGGCCATTGGCCCCGCACACCTCGATGTCCCGCCAACAAGGTCTCATGCAACGCTTGCAACAAGCAAGGACACTTCGCCAAGTGTTGCGGGTCCACCAAGAAGCCTCCATCTCCAGGTCAAACCGTCTCTTCACCGTCTCCCAAGAACAACAAAGGATGCCGACGCGTGGATGATGCCTCGAGTGACAGGTCCCCCAAGCCCGTCAATGTCCGCCTGTCCTACGGTACCAACTCTTCCAACCTCCTGATGATACCTGACACGGGCGCGGACATCACGGTGATTGGACCAACACACCTGGACGCCCTCAACATTCCCAGGAGTAGCCTGTCACCCACAGCCATGAACGACGTGCTCACAGCGGACGGGTCCCCGATGTCTCCAGCTTTGGGTTGCTTCAAGGCAACATTACAGCTCGGTCCCAAGTCTTGCCTTGCCACAGTCCACGTCCACGAGGGCATCCAAACCCCTCTCTTGTCATGTGGTCATTGTCAGGACTTGGCCATCGTCTCATCCGAGTTCCCAAAGCCCATCCTCGCCGTGACACACCTCAACAGGTGTGCAGAGATACCTGTTTCAGCCATGACCACACCTGCTGCCGCCCGGGAGTTCTTTCTTCGCCAGTTCAGCGACGTCCTTGTCTCCAAGTCCGACCTCCAGAAGACGCCGCTCAAGAAGATGACAGGCCCCCCGATGAGAATCCACCTCAAGCCTGGCGCGACGCCTTTCGCCACCCACACACCCAGGCCTATCCCCTTTGCCCTACGGGACAAGGTGAAGGCGGAGCTCGATTCTCTGGTGCAGCAGGGGATCATCAGACACGCCGGCGAGGAGCCCTCCGAGTGGTGCCACCCTATGGTCTTGGCACCCAAGCCTGTAGGTGTTCGCATCACAGTGGACCTCACCCATCTCAACTCGCAGGTCTCCCGTCCCGCCCATCCATCGCCTACGCCCATCCAAGCAGTCCGCAGCGTCACCCCGTCTGCAAAGTTCTTTACCACGGCGGATGCACTACATGGGTACTGGCAAGTCGACCTGGCGGAAGAAGACCGCCACCTCACTACATTCATCACGCCCCACGGCCGCTTCCAACACTGCCGCGGACCCATGGGCTTCGCAGCAACGGGGGATGCGTACTGCCTCCGTGGGGATATGGCTCTGCAGGGTGTCACCAACTGCGTGAAGGTCGTAGATGACATCCTGCTCTTCGACGATGATCTCCCGGCCCACTTGAACCGAGTTCATCTGATGCTCACAAGATGCCGTGCCCATGGTATCACCCTGAACAAAGATAAATTTGTGGTCGCCGCCTCCCAAGTTAACTACTGCGGCTACAACATCTCGCCAGAGGGGATCTCAGCTGATGAGGAGAAGGTCAAGGCCATCAAGGACTTCCCTACTCCAGCGAACCTGACCGACCTCCGCTCGTTTATGGGCCTGGTAAATCAGCTGGCAGACTTCTCCCCTAAACTCGCCACATCAGCCCAACCTCTACGCCCCCTCATGAGCCCCAAGCGCTCCTTCCTCTGGACTCCTGACCACGACCTAGCGTTCAGGAATGTTAAGAAGGCGTTGCTGTCACCACCAGCCTTGGCACCCTTCGACCCGTCCTTACCAGTGGTCCTCCAGACCGACGCCTCCCGTCTATACGGCCTCGGATATGCCCTCCTTCAAGATCACGGCCAGGGTAGACTGCGCTTAGTTCAGTGTGGCTCCAGGTTTCTGACGGACACGGAGACCAGATACGCCACCATCGAACTAGAGATGCTGGCAGTCGCCTGGGCTATGGCCAAGTGCCGCCTTTACCTGTTCGGCCTTGGGCACTTCACCCTCATGACGGACCATCGCCCGCTCATACCCATCCTCAATCACTACACGTTGGACGCCATCGAAAATCCTCGCCTCCAACGTCTCAAAGAGAAGACCGCCCCTTACGTCTTTACAGCTGTGTGGCGCGCCGGGAAGCTTCTGTGCATACCAGACGCCCTCTCCCGAGCCCCTGTTAGTCGCCCCACACCTGAAGATGAAGTCGACTGTACCACGGCCGCGGCTCACGTTCGGTCTTTAGTGACACACACAGCCACTTCTCTTGCTGACAAGATGACGACGACGCCCCCATCGAAGACGATAGGACTCTCCAGGAGCTTCGCATCGCCGCCGCTCAAGACCCGGCATACGTCCAACTCCTCGACTACGTCTCCACTGGATTCCCCACCAACCGCTACGACATTCACGCCTCCGCCCTCCCCTTCTGGAAGCTAAGGGATAGCCTCTATGCGGACGGAGAGCTGGTGTTGTACGGCCCCAGGATCGTCGTCCCCGCTGCCCTCCGCCGGCGCACCTTATCCCGCCTCCATGACAGCCACCGCGGCGTTGAAGCCACCAGGCGCAGAGCCCGTCAGACCGTCTTCTGGCCTGGTATTGACGCCGATATTAAGAGCACGGTTGAGGCCTGTGAGCCTTGCCAGCAACTCCAGCCCAGCCAGCAACAAGAGCCGTACCTGTGCAATGACCTCCCGAAGCGGCCCTTTGAGTCCGTGTCCGCCGACTTCTTTAATGTGGCCGGAAAGTCTTTCCTGGTGGTCGCCGACAGGCTCTCTGGATGGCCCGTGGTAGTTCCCTGTGGTCGGGACACCACCTCTTCCAGGGTCATCCGGATGTTTTGTCGCTTCTTCCGGGAAGTCGGAGTGCCTCTCCGCCTCCGAACCGACGGTGGGCCCCCGTTCAATAGCCACGAGTTCAAGAGCTTCGCCGAACGCTGGGGCGTCCACCACATCGTCACCTCCCCTCATTACCCGCAGGCGAATGGCCACGCCGAGGCAGCGGTAAAGTCCGTAAAATACCTCATCCTCAAGACAGCACCAACGGGGAACCTGGACTGCGAGGAGTTCGACAGGGGCCTACTAGAACTCCGTAACACCCCTACCCCTGCCGGACGCTCTCCTGCCCAGGTGTTGTATGGCCGCCCCCTTCGTACTTGTGTGCCTGCCCACCCCCAGTCCTTCTTAGATGAATGGCAGATCAAGGCGGACGAGTGTGACCGCCGTGAGGCTGCCCGGATGGCCCAAGTGACAAGCCACTATGACGCCCACGCCCGCCCCCTTCCCAGGTTGACCGTCGGCCAGCAAGTACGAATCCAGGACCCGACGTCACACCGCTGGGACAAGGTCGGGGTCGTCATGGGCCGTGGCGAGTCTCGTTCGTACCAAGTCCGCCTCCCCAGTGGTCGTGTGTGGTGGCGAAACAGACGCCATCTCCGCCCAGTGCCATCCTCTAGTGACGAACCTTCCTCCCCGTCCCCTGTGTCCCCTTGCCCAGACCAGGAACGAAGGTCGTCAGTTGATCCCCCCATCGTCCCTCGCCGCTCCCCCCGACTCATGGAAAAAGAGTCCGTAGCCGCTCGAGATTGCACTACGAGCGTAAAGGGGGAGGGAGGTGTATAGATGTGTGGGTACCAAGATATGTGAACACGCCTGACGGCAGGACTCTGTTACCATTCATTGTACCATTTATTCACATGTCTGTATTACCATATTATCATAGCATGTCTGATATCTATGCTTATGTCTAATGCCTATGTTCACTCACTATGTCCCGATATACTATGTCTGTACCGCGCTAGTCGAGTAATTAGAAGACCTCATTTATTGTCCTAGTGATGTCTAGCAACTCTCCTTGCCCAGCTAGACAACTTGCCTCAGATCAGCCTCGGCCTACACACGGCCCGGGGTCCCTAGTTCCCGCTTCTGTATCGGTCGGCTATCACGCCAAGTCTTGTACCACTTATTGAATATATCTACTGCTCGTGCTCTGGAGTTTGAAGAACCTTGTCTAGGATTTCATCCCACCACACCGGTGTGTCTGTGAGGAAAGCAGCTCACCCGGTATGTGTGTGAGGGAGAGAAGCTCACCCGGTGTCTGTGTGAGGAGAGCAGCTCATCCGGTGTGTGTGGAAGGAGAGCAGCTCACCCGGTGTGTGTGTGAGGGAGAGCAGCTCACCCGGTGTGTGTGTGGGGAAGAGCAGCTCACCCGGTGTGTGTGTGTGTGTAAGGAGAGCAGCTCACCCGGTATGTGTGTGAGGGAGAGCAGCTCACCCGGTGTGTGTGGGGAACAGCAGCTCACCCGGTGTGTGTGAGGAGAGCAGCTCACCCGGTGTGTGTGTGAGGAGAGCAGCTCACCCGGTGTCTGTGGGGAAGAGCAGCTCACCCGGTGTGTGTGTGAGGGAGAGCAGCTCACCCGGTGTGTGTGTGTGAGGGAGAACAGCTCACCCGGTGTGTGTGTGTGGAGAGCAGCTCACTCGGTGTGTGTGGGGAAGAGCAGCTCACCCGGTGTGTGTGTGAGGAGAGCAGCTCACCCGGTGTGTGTGTGTGAGGGAGAGCAGCTCACCCGGTGTGTGTGGGGAAGAGCAGCTCACCCGGTGTGTGTGTGAGGGAGAGCAGCTCACCCGGTGTGTGTGTGAGGAGAGCAGCTCACCCGGTGTGTGTGTGAGGAGAGCAGCTCACCCGGTGTGTGTGGGGAAGAGCAGCTCACCCGGTGTGTGTGTGAGGGAGAGCAGCTCACCCGGTGTGTGTGGGGAAGAGCAGCTCACCCGGTGTGTGTGTGAGGAGAGCAGCTCACCCGGTGTGTGTGTGAGGAGAGCAGCTCACCCGGTGTGTGTGTGAGGGAGAGCAGCTCACCCGGTGTGTGTGTGAGGAGAGCAGCTCACCCGGTGTGTGTGTGAGGAGAGCAGCTCACCCGGTGTGTGTGTGAGGGAGAGCAGCTCACCCGGTGTGTGTGAGGAAGAGCAGCTCACCCGGTGTGTGTGAGGAGAGCAGCTCACCCGGTGTGTGTGTGAGGAGAGCAGCTCACCAGGTGTGTGTGAGGAGAGCAGCTCACCCGGTGTGTGTGTGAGGAGAGCAGCTCACCCGGTGTGTGTGTGAGGGAGAGCAGCTCACCCGGTGTGTGTGTGAGGGAGAGCAGCTCACCCGGTGTGTGTGTGAGGAGAGCAGCTCACCCGGTGTGTGTGGGGAAGAGCAGCTCACCCGGTGTGTGTGGGGAAGAGCAGCTCACCCGGTGTGTGTGAGGAGAGCAGCTCACCCGGTATGTGTGTGAGGGAGAGCAGCTCACCCGGTGTGTGTGGGGAAGAGCAGCTCACCCGGTGTGTGTGAGGAGAGCAGCTCACCCGGTGTGTGTGTGAGGAGAGCAGCTCACCCGGTGTGTGTGGGGAGAGCAGCTCACCCGGTGTGTGTGTGAGGGAGAGCAGCTCACCCGGTGTGTGTGTGAGGGAGAGCAGCTCACCCGGTGTGTGTGTGGGAGAGCAGCTCACTCGGTGTGTGTGAAGGAGGGCAGCTCACCCGGTGTGTGTGTGAGGGAGAGCAGCTCACCGGTGTGTGTGGGGAGAGCAGCTCACCCGGTGTGTGTGTGAGGAGAGCAGCTCACCCGGTGTGTGTGTGAGGAGAGCAGCTCACCCGGTGTGTGTGTGAGGGAGAGCAGCTCACCCGGTGTGTGTGTGAGGAGAGCAGCTCACCGGTGTGTGTGTGAGGAGAGCAGCTCACCCGGTGTGTGTGTGAGGAGAGCAGCTCACCCGGTGTGTGTGTGAGGAGAGCAGCTCACTCGGTGTGTGTGTGAGGAGAGCAGCTCACCCGGTGTGTGTGAGGAAGAGCAGCTCACCCGGTGTGTGTGTGAGGAGAGCAGCTCACCGGTGTGTGTGTGAGGAGAGCAGCTCACCCGGTGTGTGTGTGAGGAGAGCAGCTCACCCGGTGTGTGTGTGAGGAGAGCAGCTCACCCGGTGTGTGTGTGAGGAGAGCAGCTCACCCGGTGTGTGTGAGGAAGACCAGCTCACCCGGTGTGTGTGAGGAGAGCAGCTCACCCGGTGTGTGTGTGAGGAGAGCAGCTCACCCGGTGTGTGTGAGGAGAGCAGCTCACCCGGTGTGTGTGTGAGGAGAGCAGCTCACCCGGTGTGTGTGAGGGAGAGCAGCTCACCCGGTGTGTGTGTGAGGAGAGCAGCTCACCCGGTGTGTGTGTAAGGGAGAGCAGCTCACCCGGTGTGTGTGAGGAGAGCAGCTCACCCGGTGTGTGTGTGAGGAGAGCAGCTCACCCGGTGTGTGTGTGAGGAGAGCAGCTCACCCGGTGTGTGTGAGGAGAGCAGCTCACCCGGTGTGTGTGTGAAGGAGAGCAGCTCACCCGGTGTGTGTGTGAGGGAGAGCAGCTCACCCGGAGTGTGTGGGGAAGAGCAGCTCACCCGGTGTGTGTGTGTGAGGAGAGCAGCTCACCCGGTGTGTGTGTGAGGAAAGCAGCTCACCCGGTGTGTGTGAGGGAGAGACACACATACCGGGTGAGCTGCTTTCCTCACAGACACACCGGGTGAGCTGCTCTCCTCACACACACACACCGGGTGAGCTGCTCTTCCCCACACACTCCGGGTGAGCTGCTCTCCTTCACACACACACCGGGTGAGCTGCTCTCTTCACACACACCGGGTGAGCTGGTCTTCCTCACACACACCGGGTGAGATGCTCTCTCTACCACTCCCTCCCCCACCAACTCTACCACTCCCTTCCCCACTAACTCTACCACTCACTCCCTCACTAACTCTACCACTCCCCCCCCCACCAACTATACCACTCCCTCCCCCACCAACTCTACCACTCCCTCACCCCACTAACTCTACTACTCCCTCCCTCACTAACTCTACCACTCCCGCCCTCACTAACTCTACAACTCCCTCCCCCACCAACTCTAACACTCCCTTCCCCACTAACTCTACCACTCCCTTCCCCACTATCTCTACCACTCCCTCCCTCACTAACTCTATCACTCCCTCCCTCACTAACTCTACCACTCACTTCCTCACTAACTCTGCCACTCCCTCTTTCACTAACTCTACCACTCCCTCCCCCACCAACTCTACCACTCCCTCCCTCACTAACTCTACCACTCCCTCCCCCACAAACTCTACCACTCCCTCCCTCACTAACTCTCCCACTCCCTCACTCACTAACTCTACCACTCCCTCCCTCACTAACTCTACCACTCCCTCTCTCACAAACTCTTCCACTCCCTCTCTCACTAACTCTACCACTCCCTCCACCAACAACTCTACCACTCCCTCCCCCACCAACTCTACCACTCCCTCCCTCACTAACTCTACCTACTCCTTCCCCCACCAACTCTACCACTCCCTCCCCACCTAATTCTGCCACTCCCTCCCTCACTTACTCTACCACTCCCTCCCCACTACTCTACCACTCCCTCCCTCACTAACTCTACCACTCCCTCCCCCACCAACTCTACCACTCCCTTCCCCACTAACTCTACCACACCCTCCCTCACAAACTCTACCACTCCCTCTCTCACTAACTCTACCACTCCCTCCACCAACAACTCTACCACTCCCTCCCCCACCAACTCTACCACTCCCTCCCTCACTAACTCTACCTACTCCTTCCCCCACCAACTCTACCACTCCCTCCCCACCTAATTCTGCCACTCCCTCCCTCACTTACTCTACCACTCCCTCCCCCACTACCTCTACCACTCCCTCCCTCACTAACTCTACCACTCCCTCCCCCACCAACTCTACCACTCCCTCCCTCACTAACTCTACCACTCCCTCCCTCACATTCTTATCACTCCCTCCCTCACTAACTCTAACACTCCCTCCCCCACCAACTCTACGACTCCCTCCCCCACCAACTCTACCACTCCCTCCCCCACTAACTCTACCACTCTCCCCCACTACTCTACCACTCCCTCCCTCACTAACTCTACCACTCCCTCCCCCACAAACTCTACCACTCCCTCCCTCACTAACTCTACCACTCCCTCCCTCACTAACTCTACCACTCCCTCCCCCACAACTCTACCACTCCCTCCCTCACTAACTCTACCACTCCCTCCCTCACATTCTTATCACTCCCTCCCTCACTAACTCTACCACTCCCTCCCCCACCAACTCTACCACTCCCTCCCCACCAACTCTACCACTCCCTCCCCACCAACTCTACCACTCCCTCCCCACTAACTCTACCACTCCCTCCCCCACTAACTCTACCACTCCCTCCCTCACTAACTCTACCACTCCCTCCCCCACAAACTCTACCACTCCCTCCCTCACTAACTCTACCACTCCCTCCCTCACTAACTCTACCACTCCCTCCCCCACCAACTCTACCACTCCCTCCCCACTCACTCTACCACTCCCTCCCTCACTAACTCTACCACTCCCTCCCCCACCAACTCTACCACTCCCTCCCTCACTAACTCTACCACTCCCTCCCTCACATTCTTATCACTCCCTCCCTCACTAACTCTAGCACTCCCTCCCCCACCAACTCTACCACTCCCTCCCCCACTAACTCTACCACTCCCTCCCCACCAACTCTACCACTCCCTCCCCACTAACTCTACCACTCCCTCCCCACTAACTCTACCACTCCCTCCCTCACTAACTCTACCACTCCCTCCCCCACCAACTCTACCACTCCCTCCCTCACTAACTCTACCACTCCCTCCCTCACTAACTCTACCACTCCTCCCTCACTAACTCTACCACTCCCTCCCCCACCAACTCTACCACTCCCTCCCTCACTAACTCTACCACTCCCTCCCTCACTAACTCTACCACTCCCTCCCCCACCAACTCTACCACTCCCTCCCCACCAACTCTACCACTCCCTCCCCACTAACTCTACCACTCCCTCCCTCACTAACTCTACCACTCCCTCCCTCACTAACTCTACCACTCCCTCCCCCACAAACTCTACCACTCCCTCCCTCACTAACTCTACCACTCCCTCCCTCACTAACTCGTCCACTCCCTCCCCCACCAACTCTACCCCTCCATTCCCCACTCACTCTACCACTCACTCCCTCACTAACTCTACCACTCCCTCAATCACTAACTCTACCACTCCCTCCCTCACTAACTCTAACCTCTACCTCCCTCACTAACTCTACCACTCCCTTTCCCCACTAAATCTACCACTCCTTCCCTCACTAACTCTACCACTTCCTCCCTCACTAACTCTACCACTCCCTCCCTCACTAACTCTACCACTCCCCCATCACTAACTCTACCACTCCCTCCCTCACTAACTCTACCACTCCCTCCCCCACCAACTCTACCACTCCCTCCTTCACTTTCTCTACCACTCCCTCCCCACCAACTCTACCACTCCCTCCCTCACTCACTAACGCTACCACTCCTTCCCTCACTAACTCTAACACTCCCTTCCCCACTAACTCTAACTACTCCCCCCCACCAATTCTACCACTCCCTCCCTCACTAACTCTACCACTCCCTCCCTCACTAACTCTACCTCTCCCTTCCTCACTAACTCTCCAACTGCCTCCATCACTAACTCTACCACTCCCTCCCTCACTAACTCTACCACTCCCTCCCTCACTAACTCTACCACTCCCTCCCTCACTAACTCTACCAATCCCTCCCCCACCAACTCTACCAATCCCTTCCCCACTAACTCTACCACTCCCTCCCCCACCAACTCTACCACTCCCTTCCCCACTAACTCTGCCACTCCCTCCCTCACTAACTCTACCACTGCCTCCCCCACCAACTCTACCACTCCCTCCCTCACTAATTCTACCACTCCCTCCCTCAATAACTCTACCACTCTCTCCATCAATAGCTCTACCACACCCTCCCTCACTAACTCTACCACTTCCTCCCTCAGTAACTCTACCACTCCCTCCCCCACCAACTCTACCACTCCCTCCATCACTAACTCTACCACTCCCTCCCTCACTAACTCTACCATTCCCTCCTTCACTAACTCTACCACTCCCTCCCCACCAACTCTACCACTCCCTCCCCAACTAACTCTACCACTCCTCCCTCACTAACTCTACCACTCCCTCCCCCACCAACTATACCACTCCCTCCCCACAACTCTACCACTCCCTCCCCCACTAACTCTACACTCCCTCCCTCACTAACTCTACCACTCCCTCCCTCACTAACTCTACCACTCCCTCCCCACAAACTCTACCACTCCCTCCCTCACTAACTCTACCACTCCCTCCCTCACTAACTCTACCACTCCCTCCCCCACCAACTCTACCCCTCCATTCCCCACTCACTCTACCACTCACTCCCTCACTAACTCTACCACTCCCTCAATCACTAACTCTACCACTCCCTCCCTCACTAACTCTAACCTCTACCTCCCTCACTAACTCTACCACTCCCTTTCCCCACTAAATCTACCACTCCTCCCTCACTAACTCTACCACTCCCTCCCTCACTAACTCTACCACTCCCTCCCTCACTAACTCTACCACTCCCTCCTCACTAACTCTACCACTCCCTCCCTCACTAACTCTACCACTCCCTCCCCCACCAACTCTACCACTCCCTCCTCACTAACTCTACCACTCCCTCCCCACCAACTCTACCACTCCCTCCCTCACTAACTCTACCACTCCTCCCTCACTAACTCTAACACTCCCTTCCCCACTAACTCTAACTACTCCCCCCCACCAATCTACCACTCCCTCCCTCACTAACTCTACCACTCCCTCCCTCACTAACTCTACCACTCCCTCCCTCACTAACTCTACCACTCCTCCATCACTAACTCTACCACTCCCTCCCTCACTAACTCTACCACTCCCTCCCTCACTAACTCTACCACTCCCTCCCTCACTAACTCTACCACTCCCTCCCTCACTAACTCTACCACTCCCTCCCCACTAACTCTACCACTCCCTCCCTCACTAACTCTACCACTCCCTCCCCCACCAACTCTACCACTCCCTCCCTCACTAACTCTACCACTCCCTCCCTCACTAACTCTACCACTCCCTCCCTCACTAACTCTACCACTCCCTCCCTCACAACTCTACCACTCCCTCCTCACTAACTCTACCACTCCTCCCAATAACTCTACCACTCCCTCCCTCACCAACTCTACCACTCCCTCCCTCACTAACTCTACCACTCCCTCCCTCACCAACTCTACCACTCCCTCCCTCACTAACTCTACCACTCCCTCCCTCACTAACTCTACCACTCCCTCCCCACCTAACTCTACCACTCCTCCCTCACTAACTCTACCACTCCCTCCCCCACCAAC
Organism: Homarus gammarus; assembly: GCA_958450375.1. Taxonomy (NCBI): domain Eukaryota; kingdom Metazoa; phylum Arthropoda; class Malacostraca; order Decapoda; family Nephropidae; genus Homarus; species Homarus gammarus. The sequence continues at coordinate 74,786 of CAUDMG010000074.1, read as the reverse complement.
TCTACCACTCCCTCCCCACTAACTCTACCACTCCCTCCCTCACTAACTCTACCACTCCCTCCCCACCAACTCTACCACTCCCTCCCCACTAACTCTACCACTCCCTCCCCACTAACTCTACCACTCCCTCCCTCACTAACTCTACCACTCCCTCCCTCACTAACTCTACCACTCCCTCCCCACCAACTCTACCACTCCCTCCCCACTAACTCTACCACTCCCTCCCTCACTAACTCTACCACTCCCTCCCCCACTAACTCTACCACTCCCTCCCTCACTAACTCTACCACTCCCTCCCCACTAACTCTACCACTCCCTCCCCACCTAACTCTACCACTCCCTCCCTCACTAACTCTACCACTCCCTCCCCACCAACTCTACCACTCCCTCCCCACTAACTCTACCACTCCCTCCCTCACTAACTCTACCACTCCCTCCCCCACTAACTCTACCACTCCCTCCCTCACTAACTCTACCACTCCCTCCCTCACTAACTCTACCACTCCCTCCCCACTAACTCTACCACTCCCTCCCCACTAACTCTACCACTCCCTCCCTCACTAACTCTACCACTCCCTCCCTCACTAACTCTACCACTCCCTCCCCACTAACTCTACCACTCCCTCCCTCACAAACTCTACCACTCCCTCACTAACTCTACACTCCCTCCCTCACTAACTCTACCACTCCCTCCCCCACCAACTCTACCACTCCCTCCCCACTAACTCTACCACTCCCTCCCTCACTAACTCTACCACTCCCTCCCCACCAACTCTACCACTCCCTCCCCACTAACTCTACCACTCCCTCCCCCACCAACTCTACCACTCCCTCCCCACTAACTCTACCACTCCCTCCCTCACTAACTCTACCACTCCTCCCCCACCAACTCTACCACTCCCTCCCTCACTAACTCTACCACTCCCTCCCTCACTAACTCTACCACTCCCTCCCTCACTAACTCTACCACTCCCTCCCTCACTAACTCTACCACTCCCTCCCTCACTAACTCTACCACTCCCTCCCCCACCAACTCTACCACTCCCTCCCTCACTAACTCTACCACTCCCTCCCTCACTAACTCTACCACTCCCTCCCTCACTAACTCTACCACTCCCTCCCCCACCAACTCTACCACTCCCTCCCCACTAACTCTACCACTCCCTCCCTCACTAACTCTACCACTCCCTCCCCACCAACTCTACCACTCCCTCCCCCACAACTCTACCACTCCCTCCCTCACTAACTCTACCACTCCCTCCCTCACTAACTCTACCACTCCCTCCCTCACTAACTCTACCACTCCCTCCCCCACTAACTCTACCACTCCCTCCCCACTAACTCTACCACTCCCTCCCCACTAACTCTACCACTCCCTCCCTCACTAACTCTACCACTCCCTCCCTCACTAACTCTACCACTCCCTCCCTCACTAACTCTACCACTCCCTCCCTCACTAACTCTACCACTCCCTCCCCACCAACTCTACCACTCCCTCCCTCACTAACTCTACCACTCCCTCCCCACCAACTCTACCACTCCCTCCCTCACTAACTCTACCACTCCCTCCCTCACTAACTCTACCACTCCCTCCCTCACTAACTCTACCACTCCCTCCCTCACAACTCTACCACTCCCTCCCTCACTAACTCTACCACTCCCTCCCCACTAACTCTACCACTCCCTCCCACACCAACTCTACCACTCCCTCCCTCACTAACTCTACCACTCCTCCCCACCAACTCTACCACTCCCTCCCCACTAACTCTACCACTCCCTCCCTCACTAACTCTACCACTCCCTCCCCACTAACTCTACCACTCCCTCCCTCACTAACTCTACCACTCCCTCCCTCACCAACTCTACCACTCCCTCCCCACTAACTCTACCACTCCCTCCCTCACTAACTCTACCACTCCCTCCTCCACTAACTCTACCACTCCCTCCCCACCAACTCTACCACTCCCTCCCTCACTAACTCTACCACTCCCTCCCTCACTAACTCTACCACTCCTCCCCCACTAACTCTACTACTCCCTCCCCACTAACTCTACCACTCCCTCCCTCACTAACTCTACCACTCCCTCCCCACTAACTCTACCACTCCCTCCCTCACTAACTCTACCACTCCCTCCCCCACTAACTCTACCACTCCCTCCCTCACTAACTCTACCACTCCCTCCCTCACAACTCTACCACTCCCTCCCTCACTAACTCTACCACTCCCTCCCCACCAACTCTACCACTCCCTCCCCACTAACTCTACCACTCCCTCCCCACTAACTCTACCACTCCCTCCCCACTAACTCTACCACTCCCTCCCTCACTAACTCTACCACTCCCTCCCCCACAACTCTACCACTCCCTCCCTCACTAACTCTACCACTCCCTCCCTCACTAACTCTACCACTCCCTCCCCACCAACTCTACCACTCCCTCCCTCACTAACTCTACACTCCCTCCCTCACTAACTCTACCACTCCCTCCCTCACTAACTCTACCACTCCCTCCCCACCAACTCTACCACTCCCTCCCCACCAACTCTACCACTCCCTCCCCACCAACTCTACCACTCCCTCCCTCACTAACTCTACCACTCCCTCCCCCACTAACTCTACCACTCCCTCCCTCACTAACTCTACCACTCCCTCCCCCACAACTCTACCACTCCCTCCCTCACTAACTCTACCACTCCCTCCCTCACTAACTCTACCACTCCCTCCCCCACCAACTCTACCACTCTCTCCCCACCTCACTCTACCACTCCCTCCCTCACTAACTCTACCACTCCCTCCCTCACTAACTCTACCACTCCCTCCCTCACTAACTCTACACTCCCTCCCTCACTAACTCTACCACTCCCTCCCCACTAACTCTACCACTCCCTCCCTCACTAACTCTACCACTTCCTCCCTCACTAACTCTACCACTCCCTCCCTCACTAACTCTACCACTCCTCCCTCACTAACTCTACCACTCCCTCCCTCACTAACTCTACCACTCCCTCCCCCACCAACTCTACCACTCCCTCCCTCACTAACTCTACCACTCCCTCCCCACCAACTCTACCACTCCCTCCCTCACTAACTCTACCACTCCTCCCTCACTAACACTACACTCCCTCCCCAACTCTACACTCCCTCCCACCAACTCTACCACTCCCTCCCTCACTAACTCTACCACTCCCTCCCTCACTAACTCTACCACTCCCTCCCTCACTAACTCTACCACTCCTTCCCCCACTAACTCTACCACTCCCTCCCTCACTAACTCTACCACTCCCTCCCTCACTAACTCTACCACTCCCTCCCTCACTAACTCTACCACTCCCTCCCCACTAACTCTACCACTCCCTCCCCACTAACTCTACCACTCCTTACCCCACCAACTCTACCACTCCCTCCCCACTAACTCTACCACTCCCTCCCTCACTAACTCTACCACTCCCTCCCCACCAACTCTACCACTCCCTCCCTCACTAACTCTACCACTCCCTCCCTCACTAACTCTACCACTCCCTCCCTCACTAACTCTACCACTCCCTCCCTCACTAACTCTACCACTCCCTCCCTCACTAACTCTACCACTCCCTCCCCACCAACTCTACCACTCCCTCCCTCACTAACTCTACCACTCCCTCCCTCACTAACTCTACCACTCCCTCCTCACTAACTCTACCACTCCCTCCCCCACCAACTCTACCACTCCCTCCCCACTAACTCTACCACTCCATTCCCTCACTAACTCTACCACTCCCTCCCCCACAACTCTACCACTCCCTCCCCCACCAACTCTACCACTCCCTCCCCACTAACTCTACCACTCCCTCCCTCACTAACTCTACCACTCCCTCCCTCACTAACTCTACCACTCCCTCCCCCACAACTCTACCACTCCCTCCCTCACTAACTCTACCACTCCCTCCCTCACTAACTCTACCACTCCCTCCCCACCAACTCTACCACTCCCTCCCCACTAACTCTACCACTCCCTCCCTCACTAACTCTACCACTCCCTCCCTCACTAACTCTACCACTCCCTCCCTCACTAACTCTACCACTCCTCCCTCACTAACTCTACCACTCCCTCCCCACCTAACTCTACCACTCCATTCCCTCACTAACTCTACCACTCCCTCCCTCACTAACTCTACCACTCCCTCCCTCACTAACTCTACCACTCCCTCCCTCACTAACTCTACCACTCCCTCCCTCACTAACTCTACCACTCCCTCCCTCACTAACTCTACCACTCCCTCCCTCACTAACTCTACCACTCCCTCCCCACCAACTCTACCACTCCCTCCCTCACTAACTCTACCACTCCCTCCCTCACTAACTCTACCACTCCCTCCCCACCTAACTCTACCACTCCCTCCCCACAACTCTACCACTCCCTCCCTCACTAACTCTACCACTCCCTCCCTCACTAACTCTACCACTCCCTCCCTCACTAACTCTACCACTCCCTCCCTCACTAACTCTACCACTCCCTCCCTCACTAACTCTACCACTCCCTCCCTCACTAACTCTACCACTCCCTCCCTCACTAACTCTACCACTCCCTCCCCACTAACTCTACCACTCCCGCCCCACCAACTCTAACACTCCCTTCCCCACTAACTCTACCACTCCCTCCCTCACTAACTCTACCACTCCATCCCTCACTAACTCTACCACTCCCCCCCCACTAACTCTACCACTCCCTCCCTCACTAACTCTACCACTCCCTCCCTCACTAACTCTACCACTCCCTCCCTCACTAACTCTACCACTCCCTCCCTCACTAACTCTACCACTCCCTCCCTCACTAACTCTACCACTCCCTCCCCACCAACTCTACCACTCCCTCCCTCACTAACTCTACCACTCCCTCCCTCACTAACTCTACCACTCCCTCCCTCACTAACTCTACCACTCCCTCCCCACAACTCTACCACTCCCTCCCCACTAACTCTACCACTCCCTTCCTCACTAACTCTACCACTCCCTCCCCAACTAACTCTACCACTCCCTCCCCACCAACTCTACCACTCCCTCCCCACTAACTCTACCACTCCCTCCCTCACTAACTCTACCACTCCCTCCCTCACTAACTCTACCACTCCCTCCCTCACTAACTCTACCACTCCCTCCCTCACTAACTCTACCACTCCCTCCCTCACTAACTCTACCACTCCCTCCCCACTAACTCTACCACTCCCTCCCCACTAACTCTACCACTCCCTCCCTCACTAACTCTACCACTCCCTCCCTCACTAACTCTACCACTCCCTCCCTCACTAACTCTACCACTCCCTCCCTCACTAACTCTACCACTCCCTCCCTCACTAACTCTACCACTCCCTCCCTCACTAACTCTACCACTCCCTCCCTCACTAACTCTACCACTCCCTCCCTCACTAACTCTACCACTCCCTCCCCACTAACTCTACCACTCCCTCCCTCACTAACTCTACCACTCCCTCCCTCACTAACTCTACCACTCCCTCCCTCACTAACTCTACCACTCCCTCCCTCACTAACTCTACCACTCCCTCCCCACCAACTCTACCACTCCCTCCCTCACTAACTCTACCACTCCCTCCCTCACTAACTCTACCACTCCCTCCCCACTAACTCTACCACTCCCTCCCCACCAACTCTACCACTCCCTCCCTCACTAACTCTACCACTCCCTCCCTCACTAACTCTACCACTCCCTCCCTCACTAACTCTACCACTCCCTCCCTCACTAACTCTACCACTCCCTCCCCACCAACTCTACCACTCCCTCCCCACTAACTCTACCACTCCCTCCCTCACTAACTCTACCACTCCCTCCCTCACCAACTCTACCACTCCCTCCCTCACTAACTCTACCACTCCCTCCCTCACTAACTCTACCACTCCCTCCCCACAACTCTACCACTCCCTCCCTCACTAACTCTACCACTCCCTCCCTCACTAACTCTACCACTCCCTCCCCACCAACTCTACCACTCCCTCCCTCACTAACTCTACCACTCCCTCCCTCACTAACTCTACCACTCCCTCCCCACCAACTCTACCACTCCCTCCCTCACTAACTCTACCACTCCCTCCCCCACCAACTCTACCACTCCCTCCCTCACTAACTCTACCACTCCCTCCCTCACTAACTCTACCACTCCCTCCCCACCAACTCTACCACTCCCTCCCTCACTAACTCTACCACTCCCTCCCTCACTAACTCTACCACTCCCTCCCTCACTAACTCTACCACTCCCTCCCCACCAACTCTACCACTCCCTCCCTCACTAACTCTACCACTCCCTCCCTCACTAACTCTACCACTCCCTCCCTCACTAACTCTACCACTCCCTCCCCACTAACTCTACCACTCCCTCCCCACTAACTCTACCACTCCCTCCCTCACTAACTCTACCACTCCCTCCCTCACTAACTCTACCACTCCCTCCCCACTAACTCTACCACTCCCTCCCCACTAACTCTACCACTCCCTCCCCACTAACTCTACCACTCCCTCCCTCACTAACTCTACCACTCCCTCCCTCACTAACTCTACCACTCCCTCCCTCACTAACTCTACCACTCCCTCCCTCACTAACTCTACCACTCCCTCCCTCACTAACTCTACCACTCCCTCCCTCACTAACTCTACCACTCCCTCCCTCACCAACTCTACCACTCCCTCCCCACTAACTCTACCACTCCCTCCCTCACTAACTCTACCACTCCCTCCCCACTAACTCTACCACTCCCTCCCTCACTAACTCTACCACTCCCTCCCCACTAACTCTACCACTCCCTCCCTCACTAACTCTACCACTCCCTCCCTCACTAACTCTACCACTCCCCCCCCACTAACTCTACCACTCCCTCCCCAACTAACTCTACCACTCCCTCCCCCACCAACTCTACCACTCCCTCCCCACAACTCTACCACTCCCTCCCTCACTAACTCTACCACTCCCTCCCTCACTAACTCTACCACTCCCTCCCTCACTAACTCTACCACTCCCTCCCCACTAACTCTACCACTCCCTCCCTCACTAACTCTACCACTCCCTCCCCACTAACTCTACCACTCCCTCCCCACTAACTCTACCACTCCCTCCCTCACTAACTCTACCACTCCCTCCCCACCAACTCTACCACTCCCTCCCTCACTAACTCTACCACTCCCTCCCCAACTAACTCTACCACTCCTCCCACAACTCTACCACTCCCTCCCCACTAACTCTACCACTCCCTCCCTCACTAACTCTACCACTCCCTCCCTCACTAACTCTACCACTCCCTCCCTCACTAACTCTACCACTCCCTCCCTCACTAACTCTACCACTCCCTCCCTCACTAACTCTACCACTCCCTCCCTCACTAACTCTACCACTCCCTCCCCACTAACTCTACCACTCCCTCCCCACTAACTCTACCACTCCCTCCCCCACTAACTCTACCACTCCCTCCCCAACTAACTCTACCACTCCCTCCCTCACTAACTCTACCACTCCTCCCTCACTAACTCTACCACTCCCTCCCTCACTAACTCTACCACTCCCTCCCTCACTAACTCTACCACTCCCTCCCTCACTAACTCTACCACTCCCTCCCTCACTAACTCTACCACTCCCTCCCTCACTAACTCTACCACTCCCTCCCCACTAACTCTACCACTCCCTCCCTCACTAACTCTACCACTCCCTCCCCACAACTCTAACACTCCCTTCCCCACTAACTCTACCACTCCCTCCCTCACTAACTCTACCACTCCCTCCCTCACTAACTCTACCACTCCCTCCCCACTAACTCTACCACTCCCTCCCTCACTAACTCTACCACTCCCTCCCTCACTAACTCTACCACTCCCTCCCTCACTAACTCTACCACTCCCTCCCCACCAACTCTACCACTCCCTCCCCACTAACTCTACCACTCCCTCCCCACTAACTCTACCACTCCCTCCCTCACTAACTCTACCACTCCCTCCCTCACTAACTCTACCACTCCCTCCCTCACTAACTCTACCACTCCCTCCCCCACCAACTCTACCACTCCCTCCCTCACTAACTCTACCACTCCCTCCCTCACTAACTCTACCACTCCCTCCCCACCAACTCTACCACTCCCTCCCCCACTAACTCTACCACTCCCTCCCTCACTAACTCTACCACTCCCTCCCTCACTAACTCTACCACTCCCTCCCCACAACTCTACCACTCCCTCCCCACTAACTCTACCACTCCCTCCCTCACTAACTCTACCACTCCCTCCCCACTAACTCTACCACTCCCTCCCCCACTAACTCTACCACTCCCTCCCTCACTAACTCTACCACTCCCTCCCTCACTAACTCTACCACTCCCTCCCCACAACTCTACCACTCCCTCCCTCACTAACTCTACCACTCCCTCCCTCACTAACTCTACCACTCCCTCCCTCACTAACTCTACCACTCCCTCCCTCACTAACTCTACCACTCCCTCCCCCACCAACTCTACCACTCCCTCCCTCACTAACTCTACCACTCCCTCCCTCACTAACTCTACCACTCCCTCCCTCACTAACTCTACCACTCCCTCCCTCACTAACTCTACCACTCCCTCCCTCACAACTCTACCACTCCCTCCCTCACTAACTCTACCACTCCCTCCCTCACTAACTCTACCACTCCCTCCCTCACTAACTCTACCACTCCCTCCCCCACCAACTCTACCACTCCCTCCCTCACTAACTCTACCACTCCCTCCCTCACTAACTCTACCACTCCCTCCCTCACTAACTCTACCACTCCCTCCCTCACTAACTCTACCACTCCCTCCCCACCAACTCTACCACTCCCTCCCCACCTAACTCTACCACTCCATTCCCTCACTAACTCTACCACTCCCTCCCTCACTAACTCTACCACTCCCTCCCTCACTAACTCTACCACTCCCTCCCTCACTAACTCTACCACTCCCTCCCTCACTAACTCTACCACTCCCTCCCCCACCAACTCTACCACTCCCTCCCTCACTAACTCTACCACTCCCTCCCTCACTAACTCTACCACTCCCTCCCCCACTAACTCTACCACTCCCTCCCTCACTAACTCTACCACTCCCTCCCTCACTAACTCTACCACTCCCTCCCTCACTAACTCTACCACTCCCTCCCCACAACTCTACCACTCCCTCCCCACTAACTCTACCACTCCCTCCCTCACTAACTCTACCACTCCCTCCCTCACTAACTCTACCACTCCTCCCTCACTAACTCTACCACTCCCTCCCTCACTAACTCTACCACTCCCTCCCTCACTAACTCTACCACTCCCTCCCTCACTAACTCTACCACTCCCTCCCTCACTAACTCTACCACTCCCTCCCTCACCAACTCTACCACTCCCTCCCTCACTAACTCTACCACTCCCTCCCCACCAACTCTACCACTCCCTCCCTCACTAACTCTACCACTCCCTCCCTCACTAACTCTACCACTCCCTCCCTCACTAACTCTACCACTCCCTCCCTCACTAACTCTACCACTCCCTCCCTCACTAACTCTACCACTCCCTCCCTCACTAACTCTACCACTCCCTCCCCACTAACTCTACCACTCCCTCCTCACTAACTCTACCACTCCCTCCCTCACTAACTCTACCACTCCCTCCCTCACTAACTCTACCACTCCCTCCCTCACTAACTCTACCACTCCCTCCCTCACTAACTCTACCACTCCCTCCCCACTAACTCTACCACTCCCTCCCTCACTAACTCTACCACTCCCTCCCTCACTAACTCTACCACTCCCTCCCCACAACTCTACCACTCCCTCCCTCACTAACTCTACCACTCCCTCCCTCACTAACTCTACCACTCCCTCCCTCACTAACTCTACCACTCCCTCCCTCACCAACTCTACCACTCCCTCCTCACTAACTCTACCACTCCCTCCCTCACAACTCTACCACTCCCTCCCTCACTAACTCTACCACTCCCTCCCTCACTAACTCTACCACTCCCTCCCTCACTAACTCTACCACTCCCTCCCCACTAACTCTACCACTCCCTCCCTCACTAACTCTACCACTCCCTCCCTCACTAACTCTACCACTCCCTCCCTCACTAACTCTACCACTCCCTCCCCACTAACTCTACCACTCCCTCCCTCACTAACTCTACCACTCCCTCCCTCACTAACTCTACCACTCCCTCCCTCACTAACTCTACCACTCCCTCCCTCACTAACTCTACCACTCCCTCCCCACTAACTCTACCACTCCCTCCCTCACTAACTCTACCACTCCCTCCCTCACTAACTCTACCACTCCCTCCCCACCAACTCTACCACTCCCTCCCTCACTAACTCTACCACTCCCTCCCTCACTAACTCTACCACTCCCTCCCTCACTAACTCTACCACTCCCTCCCCACTAACTCTACCACTCCCTCCCCACTAACTCTACCACTCCCTCCCCCACTAACTCTACCACTCCCTCCCTCACTAACTCTACCACTCCCTCCCTCACTAACTCTACCACTCCCTCCCCACAACTCTACCACTCCCTCCCTCACTAACTCTACCACTCCCTCCCTCACTAACTCTACCACTCCCTCCCCACTAACTCTACCACTCCCTCCCCACTAACTCTACCACTCCCTCCCTCACTAACTCTACCACTCCCTCCCCCACTAACTCTACCACTCCCTCCCTCACTAACTCTACCACTCCCTCCCCACAACTCTACCACTCCCTCCCTCACTAACTCTACCACTCCCTCCCTCACTAACTCTACCACTCCCTCCCTCACTAACTCTACCACTCCCTCCCCACTAACTCTACCACTCCCTCCCCACTAACTCTACCACTCCCTCCCTCACTAACTCTACCACTCCCTCCCTCACTAACTCTACCACTCCCTCCCCACCAACTCTACCACTCCCTCCCTCACTAACTCTACCACTCCCTCCCTCACTAACTCTACCACTCCCTCCCTCACTAACTCTACCACTCCCTCCCTCACTAACTCTACCACTCCCTCCCCACTAACTCTACCACTCCCTCCCTCACTAACTCTACCACTCCCTCCCTCACTAACTCTACCACTCCCTCCCACTAACTCTACCACTCCCTCCCTCACAAACTCTACCACTCCCTCCCTCACTAACTCTACCACTCCCTCCCTCACTAACTCTACCACTCCCTCCCTCACTAACTCTACCACTCCCTCCCTCACTAACTCTACCACTCCCTCCCCACTAACTCTACCACTCCCTCCCTCACTAACTCTACCACTCCCTCCCCACCAACTCTACCACTCCCTCCCTCACTAACTCTACCACTCCCTCCCTCACTAACTCTACCACTCCCTCCCCACTAACTCTACCACTCCCTCCCTCACTAACTCTACCACTCCCTCCCCACCAACTCTACCACTCCCTCCCTCACTAACTCTACCACTCCCTCCCTCACTAACTCTACCACTCCCTCCCCACCAACTCTACCACTCCCTCCCTCACTAACTCTACCACTCCCTCCCCAACTAACTCTACCACTCCTCCCCATAACTCTACCACTCCCTCCCTCACTAACTCTACCACTCCCTCCCTCACTAACTCTACCACTCCCTCCCTCACTAACTCTACCACTCCCTCCCCACCAACTCTACCACTCCCTCCCTCACTAACTCTACCACTCCCTCCCTCACTAACTCTACCACTCCCTCCCTCACTAACTCTACCACTCCCTCCCTCACTAACTCTACCACTCCCTCCCTCACTAACTCTACCACTCCCTCCCTCACTAACTCTACCACTCCCTCCCTCACTAACTCTACCACTCCCTCCCTCACTAACTCTACCACTCCCTCCCTCACTAACTCTACCACTCCCTCCCTCACTAACTCTACCACTCCCTCCCTCACTAACTCTACCACTCCCTCCCTCACTAACTCTACCACTCCCTCCCTCACTAACTCTACCACTCCCTCCCTCACTAACTCTACCACTCCCTCCCTCACTAACTCTACCACTCCCTCCCCACTAACTCTACCACTCCCTCCCCACCTAACTCTACCACTCCCTCCCTCACTAACTCTACCACTCCCTCCCCACTAACTCTACCACTCCCTCCCTCACTAACTCTACCACTCCCTCCCTCACTAACTCTACCACTCCCTCCCTCACTAACTCTACCACTCCCTCCCTCACTAACTCTACCACTCCCTCCCCACTAACTCTACCACTCCCTCCCTCACTAACTCTACCACTCCCTCCCTCACTAACTCTACCACTCCCTCCCTCACTAACTCTACCACTCCTCCCAATAACTCTACCACTCCCTCCCTCACTAACTCTACCACTCCCTCCCTCACTAACTCTACCACTCCCTCCCTCACTAACTCTACCACTCCCTCCCTCACTAACTCTACCACTCCCTCCCTCACTAACTCTACCACTCCCTCCCCACCAACTCTACCACTCCCTCCCTCACTAACTCTACCACTCCCTCCCTCACTAACTCTACCACTCCCTCCCTCACTAACTCTACCACTCCCTCCCCACTAACTCTACCACTCCCTCCCTCACTAACTCTACCACTCCCTCCCCAACTAACTCTACCACTCCTTCCCCACTAACTCTACCACTCCCTCCCTCACTAACTCTACCACTCCCTCCCTCACTAACTCTACCACTCCCTCCCCACCAACTCTACCACTCCCTCCCTCACTAACTCTACCACTCCCTCCCTCACTAACTCTACCACTCCCTCCCTCACAACTCTACCACTCCCTCCCCACTAACTCTACCACTCCCTCCCCACTAACTCTACCACTCCCTCCCCACTAACTCTACCACTCCCTCCCTCACTAACTCTACCACTCCCTCCCCCACTAACTCTACCACTCCCTCCCTCACTAACTCTACCACTCCCTCCCTCACTAACTCTACCACTCCCTCCCCACTAACTCTACCACTCCCTCCCTCACTAACTCTACCACTCCTCCCTCACTAACTCTACCACTCCCTCCCTCACTAACTCTACCACTCCCTCCCCCACTAACTCTACCACTCCCTCCCCACTAACTCTACCACTCCCTCCCTCACTAACTCTACCACTCCCTCCCTCACTAACTCTACCACTCCCTCCCTCACTAACTCTACCACTCCCTCCCCACCAACTCTACCACTCCCTCCCTCACTAACTCTACCACTCCCTCCCTCACTAACTCTACCACTCCCTCCCCACCAACTCTACCACTCCCTCCCTCACTAACTCTACCACTCCCTCCCTCACTAACTCTACCACTCCCTCCCCACTAACTCTACCACTCCCTCCCTCACTAACTCTACCACTCCCTCCCTCACTAACTCTACCACTCCCTCCCTCACTAACTCTACCACTCCCTCCCTCACTAACTCTACCACTCCCTCCCTCACCAACTCTACCACTCCCTCCCTCACTAACTCTACCACTCCCTCCCTCACTAACTCTACCACTCCCTCCCTCACTAACTCTACCACTCCCTCCCTCACTAACTCTACCACTCCCTCCCTCACTAACTCTACCACTCCCTCCCCACCAACTCTACCACTCCCTCCCCAACTAACTCTACCACTCCCTCCCCACCAACTCTACCACTCCCTCCCCAACTAACTCTACCACTCCCTCCCCACTAACTCTACCACTCCCTCCCCACCAACTCTACCACTCCCTCCCTCACTAACTCTACCACTCCCTCCCTCACTAACTCTACCACTCCCTCCCCACCTAACTCTACCACTCCCTCCCTCACTAACTCTACCACTCCCTCCCTCACTAACTCTACCACTCCCTCCCTCACTAACTCTACCACTCCCTCCCCACCAACTCTACCACTCCCTCCCTCACTAACTCTACCACTCCCTCCCTCACTAACTCTACCACTCCCTCCCTCACTAACTCTACCACTCCCTCCCCACTAACTCTACCACTCCCTCCCTCACTAACTCTACCACTCCCTCCCCACAACTCTACCACTCCCTCCCTCACTAACTCTACCACTCCCTCCCTCACTAACTCTACCACTCCCTCCCTCACTAACTCTACCACTCCCTCCCCACTAACTCTACCACTCCCTCCCTCACTAACTCTACCACTCCCTCCCTCACTAACTCTACCACTCCCTCCCTCACTAACTCTACCACTCCCTCCCCACCAACTCTACCACTCCCTCCCCACCTAACTCTACCACTCCCTCCCTCACTAACTCTACCACTCCCTCCCTCACTAACTCTACCACTCCCTCCCTCACTAACTCTACCACTCCCTCCCACCAACTCTACCACTCCCTCCCTCACTAACTCTACCACTCCCTCCCCACCAACTCTACCACTCCCTCCCTCACTAACTCTACCACTCCCTCCCTCACTAACTCTACCACTCCCTCCCTCACCAACTCTACCACTCCCTCCCTCACTAACTCTACCACTCCCTCCCTCACTAACTCTGACACTCCCTCCCTCACTAACTCTACCACTCCCTCCCTCACAACTCTACCACTCCCTCCCTCACTAACTCTACCACTCCCTCCCCACCTAACTCTACCACTCCATTCCCTCACTAACTCTACCACTCCCTCCCCACTAACTCTACCACTCCCTCCCTCACTAACTCTACCACTCCCTCCCTCACTAACTCTACCACTCCCTCCCTCACTAACTCTACCACTCCCTCCCTCACTAACTCTACCACTCCCTCCCCACTAACTCTACCACTCCCTCCTCCACTAACTCTACCACTCCCTCCCCACTAACTCTACCACTCCCTCCCCCACTAACTCTACCACTCCCTCCCTCACTAACTCTACCACTCCCTCCCCACTAACTCTACCACTCCCTCCCTCACTAACTCTACCACTCCCTCCCTCACTAACTCTACCACTCCCTCCCTCACTAACTCTACCACTCCCTCCCTCACTAACTCTACCACTCCCTCCCCCACCAACTCTACCACTCCCTCCCTCACTAACTCTACCACTCCCTCCCTCACTAACTCTACCACTCCCTCCCCACCAACTCTACCACTCCCTCCCTCACTAACTCTACCACTCCCTCCCTCACTAACTCTACCACTCCCTCCCTCACTAACTCTACCACTCCCTCCCTCACTAACTCTACCACTCCCTCCCTCACAAACTCTACCACTCCCTCCCCACTAACTCTACCACTCCCTCCCTCACTAACTCTACCACTCCCTCCCTCACTAACTCTACCACTCCCTCCCCACCAACTCTACCACTCCCTCCCTCACTAACTCTACCACTCCCTCCCTCACTAACTCTACCACTCCCTCCCCCACTAACTCTACCACTCCCTCCCCACTAACTCTACCACTCCCTCCCTCACTAACTCTACCACTCCCTCCCTCACTAACTCTACCACTCCTCCCTCACTAACTCTACCACTCCCTCCCCACCAACTCTACCACTCCCTCCCTCACTAACTCTACCACTCCCTCCCTCACTAACTCTACCACTCCCTCCCTCACTAACTCTACCACTCCCTCCCTCACTAACTCTACCACTCCCTCCCTCACTAACTCTACCACTCCCTCCCTCACTAACTCTACCACTCCCTCCCCACTAACTCTACCACTCCCTCCCTCACTAACTCTACCACTCCCTCCCTCACTAACTCTACCACTCCCTCCCTCACTAACTCTACCACTCCCTCCCTCACTAACTCTACCACTCCCTCCCTCACTAACTCTACCACTCCCTCCCCACCAACTCTACCACTCCCTCCCTCACTAACTCTACCACTCCCTCCCTCACTAACTCTACCACTCCCTCCCCACTAACTCTACCACTCCCTCCCTCACTAACTCTACCACTCCCTCCCTCACTAACTCTACCACTCCCTCCCTCACTAACTCTACCACTCCCTCCCCACAACTCTACCACTCCCTCCCTCACTAACTCTACCACTCCCTCCCCACTAACTCTACCACTCCATTCCCTCACTAACTCTACACTCCTCCCCCAACAACTCTACCACTCCCTCCCTCACTAACTCTACCACTCCCTCCCTCACTAACTCTACCACTCCCTCCCCACTAACTCTACCACTCCCTCCCTCACTAACTCTACCACTCCCTCCCTCACTAACTCTACCACTCCCTCCCCACTAACTCTACCACTCCCTCCCTCACTAACTCTACCACTCCATTCCCTCACTAACTCTACCACTCCCTCCCTCACTAACTCTACCACTCCCTCCCCACTAACTCTACCACTCCCTCCCCAACTAACTCTACCACTCCTTGCCCCACTAACTCTACCACTCCCTCCCCACTAACTCTACCACTCCCTCCCTCACTAACTCTACCACTCCCTCCCTCACTAACTCTACCACTCCCTCCCTCACTAACTCTACCACTCCCTCCCCACCAACTCTACCACTCCCTCCCTCACTAACTCTACCACTCCCTCCCCCACTAACTCTACCACTCCCTCCCTCACTAACTCTACCACTCCCTCCCTCACTAACTCTACCACTCCCTCCCTCACTAACTCTACCACTCCCTCCCTCACTAACTCTACCACTCCCTCCCTCACTAACTCTACCACTCCCTCCCTCACTAACTCTACCACTCCCTCCCTCACTAACTCTACCACTCCCTCCCCCACCAACTCTACCACTCCCTCCCTCACTAACTCTACCACTCCCTCCCTCACTAACTCTACCACTCCCTCCCTCACTAACTCTACCACTCCCTCCCTCACTAACTCTACCACTCCCTCCCTCACTAACTCTACCACTCCCTCCCTCACTAACTCTACCACTCCCTCCCCCACTAACTCTACCACTCCCTCCCTCACTAACTCTACCACTCCCTCCCTCACTAACTCTACCACTCCCTCCCCACTAACTCTACCACTCCCTCCCCACCAACTCTACCACTCCCTCCCCAACTAACTCTACCACTCCCTCCCCACAACTCTACCACTCCCATCCCCACTAACTCTACCACTCCCTCCCTCACTAACTCTACCACTCCCTCCCCAAGAAACTCTACCACTCCTCCCCACAACTCTACCACTCCCTCCCTCACTAACTCTACCACTCCCTCCCTCACTAACTCTACCACTCCCTCCCTCACTAACTCTACCACTCCCTCCCCACTAACTCTACCACTCCCTCCCTCACTAACTCTACCACTCCCTCCCTCACTAACTCTACCACTCCCTCCCCCACCAACTCTACCACTCCCTCCCTCACTAACTCTACCACTCCCTCCCTCACTAACTCTACCACTCCCTCCCTCACTAACTCTACCACTCCCTCCCCACCAACTCTACCACTCCCTCCCTCACTAACTCTACCACTCCCTCCCCAACTAACTCTACCACTCCCTCCCCACCAACTCTACCACTCCCTCCCTCACTAACTCTACCACTCCCTCCCTCACTAACTCTACCACTCCTTACCCCACCAACTCTACCACTCCCTCCCTCACTAACTCTACCACTCCCTCCCTCACTAACTCTACCACTCCCTCCCCCACTAACTCTACCACTCCCTCCCCACTAACTCTACCACTCCTTGCCCCACCTAATCTACCACTCCCTCCCACTAACTCTACCACTCCCTCCCTCACTAACTCTACCACTCCCTCCCTCACTAACTCTACCACTCCCTCCCTCACTAACTCTACCACTCCCTCCCCACTAACTCTACCACTCCCTCCCCCACCAACTCTACCACTCCCTCCCCAACTAACTCTACCACTCCTTGCCCCACCAACTCTACCACTCCCTCCCCACTAACTCTACCACTCCCTCCCTCACTAACTCTACCACTCCCTCCCCACTAACTCTACCACTCCCTCCCTCACTAACTCTACCACTCCCTCCCTCACTAACTCTACCACTCCCTCCCTCACTAACTCTACCACTCCCTCCCCCACAACTCTACCACTCCCTCCCTCACTAACTCTACCACTCCCTCCCTCACTAACTCTACCACTCCCTCCCTCACCAACTCTACCACTCCCTCCCTCACTAACTCTACCACTCCCTCCCTCACTAACTCTACCACTCCCTCCCCACTAACTCTACCACTCCCTCCCTCACTAACTCTACCACTCCCTCCCTCACTAACTCTACCACTCCCTCCCCACCAACTCTACCACTCCCTCCCTCACTAACTCTACCACTCCCTCCCCACTAACTCTACCACTCCCTCCCTCACTAACTCTACCACTCCCTCCCTCACTAACTCTACCACTCCCTCCCTCACTAACTCTACCACTCCCTCCCTCACTAACTCTACCACTCCCTCCCTCACTAACTCTACCACTCCCTCCCCCACCAACTCTACCACTCCCTCCCTCACTAACTCTACCACTCCCTCCCTCACTAACTCTACCACTCCCTCCCCCACCAACTCTACCACTCCCTCCCCACTAACTCTACCACTCCCTCCCCCACCAACTCTACCACTCCCTCCCTCACTAACTCTACCACTCCCTCCCTCACTAACTCTACCACTCCCTCCCTCACTAACTCAACCACTCCCTCCCCACCAACTCTACCACTCCCTCCCTCACTAACTCTACCACTCCCTCCCTCACTAACTCTACCACTCCCTCCCCCACTAACTCTACCACTCCCTCCCTCACTAACTCTACCACTCCCTCCCCAACTAACTCTACCACTCCTTGCCCCACCAACTCTACCACTCCCTCCCCACTAACTCTACCACTCCCTCCCTCACTAACTCTACCACTCCCTCCCTCACTAACTCTACCACTCCCTCCCTCACTAACTCTACCACTCCCTCCCCACCAACTCTACCACTCCCTCCCTCACTAACTCTACCACTCCCTCCCTCACTAACTCTACCACTCCCTCCCTCACCAACTCTACCACTCCCTCCCTCACTAACTCTACCACTCCCTCCCTCACTAACTCTACCACTCCCTCCCCACTAACTCTACCACTCCCTCCCTCACTAACTCTACCACTCCCTCCCTCACTAACTCTACCACTCCCTCCCCAACTAACTCTACCACTCCTTGCCCCACCAAATCTACCACTCTCTCCCCAACCAACTATACCACTCCCTCCCCCACTAACTCTACCACTCCCTCCCCACTAACTCTACCACTCCCTCCCCACAACTCTACCACTCTCTACCTCACTAACTCTACCACTCCCTCCTCACTAACTCTACCACTCCCTCCCCACCAACTCTACCACTCCCTCCCTCACTAACTCTACCACTCCCTCCCTCACTAACTCTACCACTCCCTCCCTCACTAACTCTACCACTCCCTCCCCACCAACTCTACCACTCCCTCCCTCACTAACTCTACCACTCCCTCCCTCACTAACTCTACCACTCCCTCCCTCACTAACTCTACCACTCCCTCCCCCACCAACTCTACCACTCCCTCCCTCACTAACTCTACCACTCCCTCCCCACCAACTCTACCACTCCCTCCCTCACTAACTCTACCACTCCCTCCCTCACTAACTCTACCACTCCCTCCCTCACTAACTCTACCACTCCCTCCCCACTAACTCTACCACTCCCTCCCTCACTAACTCTACCACTCCCTCCCTCACTAACTCTACCACTCCCTCCCTCACTAACTCTACCACTCCCTCCCTCACCAACTCTACCACTCCCTCCCTCACTAACTCTACCACTCCCTCCCTCACTAACTCTACCACTCCCTCCCTCACTAACTCTACCACTCCTCCCTCACTAACTCTACCACTCCCTCCCCACCAACTCTACCACTCCCTCCCTCACTAACTCTACCACTCCCTCCCCCACCAACTCTACCACTCCCTCCCTCACTAACTCTACCACTCCCTCCCTCACTAACTCTACCACTCCCTCCCCCACCAACTCTACCACTCCCTCCCCACCTAACTCTACCACTCCATTCCCTCACTAACTCTACCACTCCCTCCATCACTAACTCTACCACTCCTTCCCCACTAACTCTACCACTCCCTCCCACACTAACTCTACCACTCCCTCCCTCACTAACTCTACCACTCCCTCCCCACTAACTCTACCACTCCCTCCCTCACTAACTCTACCACTCCCTCCCTCACTAACTCTACCACTCCCTCCCTCACTAACTCTACCACTCCCTCCCCCACCAACTCTACCACTCCCTCCCTCACTAACTCTACCACTCCCTCCCTCACTAACTCTACCACTCCTTCCCCCACCAACTCTACCACTCCCTCCCTCACTAACTCTACCACTCCCTCCCTCACTAACTCTACCACTCCCTCCCCCACAACTCTACCACTCCCTCCCTCACTAACTCTACCACTCCCTCCCTCACTAACTCTACCACTCCCTCCCTCACTAACTCTACCACTCCCTCCCCACCAACTCTACCACTCCCTCCCTCACTAACTCTACCACTCCCTCCCTCACTAACTCTACCACTCCCTCCCCCACAACTCTACCACTCCCTCCCTCACTAACTCTACCACTCCCTCCCTCACTAACTCTACCACTCCCTCCCTCACTAACTCTACCACTCCCTCCCCACCAACTCTACCACTCCCTCCCTCACTAACTCTACCACTCCCTCCCTCACAACTCTACCACTCCCTCCTTCACTAACTCTACCACTCCCTCCCTCACTAACTCTACCACTCCCTCCCCACTAACTCTACCACTCCCTCCCTCACTAACTCTACCACTCCCTCCCTCACTAACTCTACCACTCCCCCCCCACTAACTCTACCACTCCCTCCCTCACTAACTCTACCACTCCCTCCCTCACTAACTCTACCACTCCCTCCCTCACTAACTCTACCACTCCCTCCCCACTAACTCTACCACTCCCTCCCTCACTAACTCTACCACTCCCTCCCCACTAACTCTACCACTCCCTCCCTCACTAACTCTACCACTCCCTCCCCACTAACTCTACCACTCCCTCCCTCACTAACTCTACCACTCCCTCCCTCACTAACTCTACCACTCCCTCCCTCACTAACTCTACCACTCCCTCCCTCACTAACTCTACCACTCCCTCCCTCACTAACTCTACCACTCCCTCCCTCACTAACTCTACCACTCCCTCCCTCACTAACTCTACCACTCCCTCCCTCACAACTCTACCACTCCCTCCCTCACTAACTCTACCACTCCCTCCCCACCAACTCTACCACTCCCTCCCTCACTAACTCTACCACTCCCTCCCTCACTAACTCTACCACTCCCTCCCCACCAACTCTACCACTCCCTCCCCACTAACTCTACCACTCCCTCCCTCACTAACTCTACCACTCCCTCCCTCACTAACTCTACCACTCCCTCCCCACCAACTCTACCACTCCCTCCCTCACTAACTCTACCACTCCCTCCCTCACTAACTCTACCTACTCCTTACCCCACCAACTCTACCACTCCCTCCCCACCTAACTCTACCACTCCCTCCCTCACTAACTCTACCACTCCCTCCCCACCTAACTCTACCACTCCCTCCCTCACTAACTCTACCACTCCCTCCCTCACTAACTCTACCACTCCCTCCCTCACTAACTCTACCACTCCCTCCCCCACCAACTCTACCACTCCCTCCCTCACCAACTCTACCACTCCCTCCCTCACTAACTCTACCACTCCCTCCCCACCAACTCTACCACTCCCTCCCTCACTAACTCTACCACTCCCTCCCTCACTAACTCTACCACTCCCTCCCCACAACTCTATCACTCCCTCCCTCATTAACTCTACCACTCCCTCCCTCACTAACTCTACCACTCCTTCCCCCACCAACTCTAACACTCCCTCCATCACTAACTCTACCACTCCCTCCCTCACTAACTCTACCACTCCCTCCTCACTAACTCTACCACTCCCTCCCCTACCAACTCTACCACTCCCTCCCTCACTAAACTCTACCACTCCTTCCCCCACTAACTCTACCACTCCTTCCCCCACTAACTCTACCACTCCCTCCCTCACTAACTCTACCACTCCCTCCCTCACTAACTCTACCACTCCCTCCTTCACTAACTCTACCACTCCCTCCCCCACCAACTCTACCACTCCCTTCCTCACTAACTCTACCACTCCCTCCCTCACTAGCTCTACCACTCCCTCCCTCACTAACTCTACCACTTCCTCCTTCACTAACGCTACCACTCCCTCCCCCACCAACTCTACCACTCCCTCCCCCACCAACTCTACCACTCCCTTCCTCACTAACTCTACCACTCCCTCCCTCACTAACTTTACCACTCCCTCCCTCACTAACTCTACCCCTCCCTCCCTCACTAACTCTACTACTCCCTGTATGTATATTATGTATGCTGGATTATATGTCATGCATGTATATTATGTATGTGCTCCATTTATGTAGCTAGCAGCGTGTGGCAATGTTATTACCATATCCCACATGCCTAATTAATGTGCCTGGCGACGTATGGAAGCTGCTAATGTATCACTTGCCATACGTCGCCTATAGCAGTTGACAAGGAGCCTAGCCAGGGAGACCGCTGCTCTCCTTTGTGTACATACTCTTATCCAGTAAACCGAACCTACAAAACTATACAGGTGTTTGTGTTCTCTCCTGTATATAGAACTTATTATTCAGAACCTAACATGGCGCAGTGATCCGATCTTACTGGATAATTACGAGTGATAGCGCAAAGTTTGTGGAAAGCCGGCGACGGACTAGCTTGGGTCAAGCCTTGGGTCAACTCCCGCGCGTCACCTCTCCTCGAAGAATTTCAGCAACTTTGAGCAGTGTCAGTGACAGTGATTTTCTGTGAAGTGTTTAGTGCATTGTGTGTTTCGTGCCATTCATGTGTGACCTTGTTCTAAAGGATTCCCAAGGCATACGGCACATTCTGGGCATTTGTAAGGAGTAGAGTTCAGTGCACCCGTCTCTGACCGCGTCCTGAGGGTAACTAGACTGACTGGGAGTCGCCGCGCTTCTCCCTTTCCCCCCCTCACAGCGCGCCTCCACCCCCCCCCCCCCCCCTCACAGCTGGGGCGAGACGTTCTACCCGCCCGGGACACACACACTCACACACCTACATGTACTAACACTCGCTGACCGCGCGGCTTCCTTATATATATTTTATATATATAGCCTATTTATCTGTGTATTTAATTAATTTTTTGTCTGAAATCCTGTTGATACGACGGGCTGACCGGTCAACACTGATTAAGACATAGTACACAGAGGAAGTAGTTATGTCTCACGCCTTACGTAGCCGTGGACCCAGCGTCTGGATGACTCAGGCGGGTGATAGCCCCGCAGAGATGGATGACCAGGCCGGCCACGACGCTCCAGCCCCCACATCGCGCAGTCCCTCACCTCAATATTCAGCGTTGTCTCCAGAGATAATTGCTTTACTGAAGTTTATGAGAGATGAGAAACGCGAGGATGAAGCCCACAGACGTTTGGCGGATGAGCACAGAAGGCAAGCAGAGGCAGAACGAGACAACCAACGGAGATTGGAAGACAGTGAACGGTTTGAAGCCTTGATATCTCGCCTCACTGTTAACCAAGCCCCTGGCTCTAACACTGCCTCGGCACTGACTGGTTCAGATACCTCATCCATGCTTCCTTCACACCCCCCAGCCCCACCTAAAGCAGCAGCTCAAACACCGCCCATCTTGAAGCCTGATGTGAATTTCCAGACTTTTCGTGAATGGCGGCGACGGTGGACTGATTATTCTACAATGGTGGATCTCCAGAGTTTGTCACAGCCTAAACAACTCATCCAGCTGCGTATGTGCCTGTCCTTGGAAATTCAGCGTGTCTTGGAACATACGTTGCAGGTACCCCCAACCTCTTCGCTGTCTGTAGAGGAGGTACTGGACGTTCTACAACGGCACATCAAAGGACAGCAGAATGAAGCTCTGCGCAGGAGGGAATTGTTTAGCTGCAGACAGTTGGAGGGTGAGTCTTTTGACGCCTTTTACGTGCGTCTTAAGAGAGCCTCGGAAGAGGTAGATATATGTCCAGGCCACCACCAGCAGTGCGAGGAGACCCAGTTGAAGCAGGTGATCCTGATGGGTGTTAAGGACGAGGAACTCGTCCAACGCCTCACCTCCCTCGACTCTTCCTCTTCTCTTAAGGATGTGTTGACGATATGTCGCTCCTATGAGGCTGCCAGGTGTGCCACCTCTGCCATCCGTGCTCCCCCTACAGCTGTACGCGCTGTGTCCCGGTACAAGAAGGACAAGAAGTCTGTTCCTACGCCTTCGCCCACCACGTCCACGCCCGGTTTATTTTGCAACAACTGTGGTAAGCAGCACGGAACACAGGTGTGTCCAGCTGCTCAGTCTACCTGCAACAGTTGTGACCGTAAGGGCCACTGGTCACTCACAGTACGGTGCCCAGCCAAACGCGTCCAGTGCAATGTGTGCGGTCGTCTGGGCCACTATGACAAGTGTTGCCCTTCCAACATACCCAAGGGACCGCGTCGGCGGAAGCTTCAGCCCCCCTCCACCAGAGAGGGCCGCCCACAGTCTTCCAATCAGAGGTACGACGACTCTTGACAACGCTCGAGCCACATTAGGAATGTGTGCTCCCCCCGCGTCCCAGGACCAAAGTCCCCCAGTACATCAGCGTCATCGTGACCTACGGCGGTGTGTCATCCCGTCTTCAGATGTTGCCCGACACCGGCGCTGATGCTACAGTCATCGGTCCCCAGCATTTGCAATGCTTGGGGCTCTCTCCAAGTGATCTA
This sequence comes from Homarus gammarus, assembly GCA_958450375.1. NCBI lineage: Eukaryota > Metazoa > Arthropoda > Malacostraca > Decapoda > Nephropidae > Homarus > Homarus gammarus. Next base: position 50,087 of record CAUDMG010000074.1, on the reverse strand, counting down.
GGACCGCCCCCCAAGGATCTCCGCTTTATGGCAGATGGTTCACAGATGACCCCGGCCCTGGGTTCACTCCAAGCACAAGTCACCTTTGGCAACAGGTCGTGTCAAGCCTGGATTGATGTGCATAACGGTGTCCAGACTCCTTTGCTGTCCTACAGACATTGTCAGGAGTTGGCCATCATCTCCCAGGACTTCCCCAAACCTATTCTTGAGGTAAGACACGCCAACAGGGTGCAAAAAGGGAGCAGCAACGACCCTGCTGCCGCCCTACCCCTGCCTCTTGCCAGTGACACCTCTCCTTCGGATGCTCGGAAGTACTTCCTGAAGGAATTCAGCGACGTTCTGGTGACCAAGTCCGCTCTGGAATCCAAGCCTCTCAAGAAGATGGCAGGCCCCCCCATGAGGATCCACCTGAGGGACGACGCGAAGCCATTCGCTATTTACACCCCTCGGCTGGTTCCCCTGGCCTTCCGCGAGGCGGTCAAAAACGAGCTGGACTCCATGGTCGCCCAAGAAATTATTGTACCAACCGGCGATGACCCGTCTCCATGGTGTCACCCGATGGTTGTCGTCGCAAAACCTAAAGGTGGTGTTCGGATCACCACCGACCTTTCCAAGCTCAACAACCAGGTGTCTCGTCCTGCGCACCCTTCTCCCACGCCCTTTGCAGCCATACGCAGCGTGAACCCGAAGGCGCGCTTCTTCACGACGATGGACGCCCTGTGTGGATACTGGCAGATAGAGCTTGCCGAAGAAGACCGACCACTCGCAACGTTCATCACCCCGCATGGACGTTACAGTTATTGCCGTGGCCCCATGGGATTCGCCGCTACAGGAGACGCTTTCTGTCTTCGAGGTGATATGGCTCTACAAGGTCTGGCAAACTGCGTGAAAGTGGTCGACGACATACTCGTGTACGACGAGGATTATATGGATCACCTCTGCCGTATCTACGAGGTACTCAACAGGTGCCGGAAGTACGGCATTACCCTAAATGCCGACAAGTTTGTTCTGGCCAGCTCTTCAGTTGACTTTTGTGGGTACACTCTCTCAGGGAATGGTATCGCAGCTGACCCGGAAAAGGTCCGCGCCATTACGGATTTTCCCACCCCTGCTAACCTGACCGACTTGAGGTCCTTCATCGGTCTCGTCAACCAGTTAGCAGAGTTTTCGTCGGACATCTCCGCAGCTGCTCAACCACTTCGCCCCCTGATGAGCCCCAAGAGGACATTCCTGTGGACCCCCGACCACGACAAGGCCTTCCAGCAAGTGAAACAGGCCCTGTCTCGTCCACCTGTCCTCGCCACGTTTGACCCAGCCTTGCCGACAGTTCTGCAGACAGATGCCTCACGCTTGTATGGCGTGGGATACGCCCTACTGCAGGATCATGGTGGAGAGCAGTTCCGGCTCGTCCAGTGTGGCTCGCGTTTCCTCTCTGACACTGAGACGCGCTACGCCACTATTGAGTTGGAGCTGTTGGCTGCGGTTTGGGCGATGTCCAAGTGCAGGTTTTACCTCATAGGCCTGCAATACTTTCACCTAGTGACCGACCATCGCCCGCTTGTCCCGATCCTCAACCACTACACGCTAGACGCCGTTGAGAACCCTCGCCTCCAGCGTCTGAAAGAGAAGCTCTCGGCGTACATCTTCACTGCAGTGTGGCGTGCTGGCAAGGAGCTCTGCATCCCTGATGCCTTATCCCGCTCCCCTGTCAGCCGCCCTACTCCAGAAGACCATGTACTCGACGCCGACCTCGCTCTTTCCGTCAGGACTGTGGTCACTCTCCATGCCGTCCAATCCCTTCGTTCGGACCTGTCACCAGATGACGACAAGGCAATGGAGGACCTTCGAACAGCGGCCCGAGATGACCCTTCCTACGTCCGACTTGTCGAGTGTGTGAGGAATGGATTTCCTAGCAACCGCTACGATCTTCACAACACCCTGCTCCCGTATTGGAAACTCCGCGATGAACTCTACTGCGACGGAGACCTTGTTCTGTACGGAGCACGTGTAGTTGTCCCTGCTGCATCACGTCCCCACGCCTTGGCCCGCCTTCACGACAGTCACCGTGGAGCTGAGGCCACCAAACGACGTGCACGACAGACTGTGTTCTGGCCCGGCATCAACTCCGACATCTCCAATGTTGTCCGTGCGTGTGAGCCCTGCCAAGTATTACAACCCAGCCAGCAGCAGGAACCCTTTATGAGTGACGACAACCCCACCCGCCCCTTTGAGTCTGTGTCGGCCGACTTTTTCTGTGTGTCAGGAAAGTCCTTCCTCGTTATCGTCGACCGTCTCTCTGGTTGGCCGGTTGTCATCAAGTGCGGTAATGACACGACGTCTGCCGCCACCATCAGCAAGTTCCGCCACTACTTCCGTGACGTGGGCGTTCCTGTACGCCTGCGAACCGACGAAGGGCCTCAGTTCACAAGCCGGGGCTTTGCTGTGTTCCTTGACCGATGGGGAGTCCGGCATGTGTTGTCATCGCCCCATTACCCGCAGTCCAACGGCCACGCTGAGGCTGCTGTCAAATCCCTGAAGCACCTCATCCTTAAGGTGGCCCCTTCTGGGAACATTGACTGCGAGGCCTTCGACAGGGGTCTTCTTGAACTCCGCAACACACCTAACTACACCGGACGCTCCCCTGCCCAGGTCTTGTATGGACGCCCCCTTCGTTCTTGTGTCCCTGCTCACCCTCAATCCTTCTCCAAGGAGTGGCAGGCCAAGACAGAGGATTGTGATCGCCGAGCCGCCGAACGTGTTCAGGACGTCGTCGCCCGCTACAATGACCACGCCCGTTCTCTCCCCAGGTTGAGTGTCGGCACCCAAGTCCGTGTTCAGGACCCGACCTCCCTACGTTGGGACAAAGTAGGCGTAGTCATGGGTCTCGGCAGGTCACGGGACTTCCAGGTGCGGTTACCCAGTGGTCGTGTGTGGTGGAGGAACCGCCGTTTCCTCCGACCCGTAACAATGCCGTCTGCTGGCCCCGCCACCAGTGTTGAGTCCCATACCCTTCCCAGTGATGAAGTCCCTCGACGCTCAGAACGGATCCAAAAGAAAAGGTCCGCTCAAGACTTTGCTATGAGCGTATAGGGGGGAGGGAGGTGTATGTATATTATGTATGCTGGATTATATGTCATGTATGTATATTATGTATGTGCTCCATTTATGTAGCTAGCAGCGTGTGGCAATGTTATTACCATATCCCACATGCCTAATTAATGTGCCTGGCGACGTATGGAAGCTGCTAATGTATCACTTGCCATACGTCGCCTATAGCAGTTGACAAGGAGCCTAGCCAGGGAGACCGCTGCTCTCCTTTGTGTACATACTCTTATCCAGTAAACCGAACCTACAAAACTATACAGGTGTTTGTGTTCTCTCCTGTATATAGAACTTATTATTCAGAACCTAACACTCCCTCCCTCACTAACTCTACCACTCCCTCCCTCACAAACTCTACCACTCCCTCCCTCACTAACTTTACCACTTCCTCCCCCACCAACTCTACCACTCCCTCCCTCACTAACTCTACCACTCCCTCCCTCACTAACTCTACCACTCCCTCCCCCACCAGCTCTACCACTCCCTCCCTCACTAACTCTACCACTCCCTCCCCCACCATCTCTACCACTCCTTCCCTCACTAACTCTGCCACTCCCTCCCTCACTAACTCTACCACTCCCTCCCTCACTAACTCTACCACTCCCTCCCTCACTAACTCTACCACTCCCTCCCTCACTAACTCTACCACTCCCTCCCTCACTAACTCTACCACTCCCTCTCTCTCTCTCTATCACCACTCGCTTCCTCCACCCCCAGCCCCCTACAATCCTTCCCTATTCTTCTTCCACCCTACCACCACCACCCCTACTACCCCCTCCATCACCACCCCTACTACCCCCTCCATCACCACCCCTACTACCCCCTCCATCACCACCCCCTCCTTCCACCACCACTACTAACCCACTCCACCACCTCCCCCTCCCCCACTACCACCACCTCCCCCTCTCCTAAATGGTGATACATATATCCCCCCAAATATGCATCCTGTCATTTATTGCTGTCATATATCACATTAATGATGGATACTCTTTTTTGCCATGTATATTTATTGGAGGGATATATTACAGCAAATCGGACCTTATCAGCGGATATATTGAACTAAATATCACTTTGCTAGAGAATATTTTACCCTCAAATAGCGGGGTCCTGTAGTCAGTTGGATTCGTGTGTTGGTCATTGCATTACATCATGTTCATGTCTGTTGACTTTAAATTACGTGTTTTCTGTGTTGTTATACGTCGCTAGCTATCCTGTTTTTTTTACATGTGTCGTGTTGTGTTAATTTGTGGTGTTGTGTTCATGTGTCGTGTTGTGTTAATGTGTAGTGTTGTGTTCATGTGTCGTGTTGTGTTAATGTGTCGTGTTGTGTTCATGTGTCGTGTTGTGTTCATGTGTCGTGTTGTGTTAATGTGTAGTGTTGTGTTCATGTGTCGTGTTGTGTTAATGTGTCGTGTTGTGTTCATGTGTCGTGTTGTGTTCATGTGTCGTGTTGTGTTGTAGTGTGTTAGTACTGTTGTTGCTGGCGGGTAAAATGTTGTTCACGATGAGTTAAAATAAACTGTAAATTATTTATAAAAAATAAAAATGTTTTAGATTGAAACGTTGAATAAATACGTGATATTATTTTAATACATATGAGAGAGAGAGAGAGAGAGAGAGAGAGAGAGAGAGAGAGAGAGAGAGAGAGAGAGAGAGCAGGCACGTATAATTACAGTCAAGCTACGTAGTCAATCATTTCACGAAAAGTTCTGGGCATTTTGCGAAATTGTTTCACTCGGTCATTTCCCGAGAGCCTAACGACTAAAACCTTCAGTCACTTCAGGTAATTACTTGCAAAAAAATACTATTATTATACAACATGACATATTAGGTTAGGTTAGGTTAGGTTAGGTGCTTAGTTGTTAGCTTACTTTTGCGAAATGACCTCAAAAATATTTCATCATATAGTGAAGTGATTGATTACCCAGCTTGACTGCAACACATACATACATACATACAGACACACATACATACATACATACACACATGCATACATACATACACACACACCCCCTGTATATATAATTACATACAAAGACCTTACATATTTACCAATCAACATCCAAATTCCATCAATAAAAACAAACTGTATTTCCCTCACAACAATACAAAAAATGAAATAACATCTCCCCACCCCCCCACCCCTCAAAAAAAAATTACTCCCTCAGGAATGGAAAACGCGAACCTCTCCACGACGTTATAATTCTGGTATAAAATATTTACATCAATCTTCAACGACCTGAGCCGGAAACTTGGCCTAGTATTTTCCTCAACTTGATCTATCCTTCAATACCACTACCATTAACTTTGATCCACTTAAGTGAGTCTTGAATCCTCTGGCCATTCTGGGAGCCAAACCCAGTGATATAGTGAATGGTTCCTTTGGCCCTCGAAGGAGATTTTCCTCCGGGGATATATACCTGACTGGTGACATTAGTAGTTTTACCTGACCTCCGGCGAGTTATGTGGTCTTTAGGTTAAGTTTCTTTGATCTCCAGGGAACCATTCCACTTGATCCTTTCCAGTCCCGAGTCACTGCTGCGATTGACAATCTTTAATAGTTACCATACTATAGTTGATCTACCATGTTCGACCCACCACCACCTTTAGCCCTTTCCATTCAACTAGTGGCTACAATCGACCCACCTCATTTAACCTACCACAATCTTCCCACATTTAACCTACCACAATCGACCCACCGCAGCCTCACCTTACCATAAAAAGACGACACAAATTACAAGCTCCATCAACTTATAGAAGGTAAGTCTCAGGGGGAGAACCTTGTAGCCGTGAGCACTATCACCGCCACACTGGCTCCTCCTACCGCCTCACCTGCCGAGGGTATTAGCACCGAGATGAAAGAGGACGACAAGAACACAAGAGGTCATCTTTTTCTTCTCTTTTCTTCTCGGTTTTTTTATTCTCTTTCTATATTTGTCTTATTTTTTTAGCTTTAGGCACTCTTCTTTTTCTTATTTTTTTCTTTTATTTTATTTTGACTTTCGCTTCTCTTCATTTCGTGTCTTTTTGTATGTTGGTCTTTTTCCTCTTCCTCTTTTCCTACTGCTTCACTTAATTTTATCATGTCTTCTCCTTTTCCATTCCTTCTCAAGCGACATAAGTGAAAAAATAAACGCCACAATACAATTAAGTTTCGCAAAATTTAACATAAGTATAAATGTATAATGAATAAACATCCATGGGCGTTCATTGACGGGTTAAATATGATGTCTCTTGCACCTTACTTGAATCGTTTATGTTATCTTCGTGTGATACGTTCAGGATGTGCGTTCTTGTGGGCTAAGTTGAGGTTTTCGACGTTCCCTTGCGTTCTTCTATGGTGCTAAGTTAAGAATTTGCTATATTTTTACGTTCTTTTATGCGGGTAAGTTAAGAATTTGCTATCTCTCTGTATTCATGCTAAGATAACAATTTCCTGACTCTTGTTCTTTTCTTATACTAAGCTGTTTCTCAAGAAGTTCATCCTAATGTGTTAAATCCTCTCTTCTCATTTTACCTAACCTAACCTAACCTAACCATCTTCTCGTCCACTGTCTTGGAGAAAGAATCACTAGAGAGGCGCCGTGGTCATTGCCAAAGGTGAATGGTCGTGCGACTCTGTCATTGTGAAAAGTTTTTCGCCAATAAATCACTTCATAAGAGAGCCATTTGTTGGAACCGTCAGACCATCGATGTATAAAAAAATAAAGAATTAAAAAATAATAAGAAGGTAAACAATAGACAAACTAACACACACTCACTGGCAATTCTTATTGTATATTAAAAAAAAAATATTTCCGCAAAAATTAACAAAAAATATAAAAATTTAAAACACATTTTGCCTTAATTAAAAAAATATATTCCAAGATTGCAAAAACTACTTTGAAGGAAAAGTTCACAATATATATATATATATATATATATATATATATATATATATATATATATCTTGATAAAATCACACGGGAAAATGGAAACAACGAAAGCTAAGGTGCTCCGTTGTTTCCATTTTCCCGTGTGATTTTATCAAGATTTATCTTATCCACGTTTTCATTGTGGATTTACATGAAATATATATATATATATATATATATATATATATATATATATATATATATATATATATATCGCCATAAAATACAAAAAAAAATTTAATTCCTATAATCGAGTACTGAAATATATTGACATAAGCCTTTCACTCCCCTGCAGCACTCCTGAGATACGATTACTTCTTCCCCCAGCAAGAAAATGTCAAGACTCCCAGTAAACAAGTCGTCTCGCTTTCAAGTATTTACTGTAGCGGCAATAAATCACTATAGGAAGACCTCACCAAAAAACACCAATTTTTCTCGGTTTCCCCCAAAAGACGCACAAAACATCCATCTTTAAAAATATTTCAAGCACTGGTGAAAGCAACTATCAACATCAAGTCATGGTACACTGAACACCCATTGGAACTCAAATGTACCAACTCAATAGCCCCCCCTCCTCTCCCTGCTCCCTCCCTCCTTTCCCTGCCCCCTCCCTCCCCTCCTGTCCACCCCCTACACCCTATCCCACACCCTCACAATGTCTTCATACATGCGAGAAAGATGGGAAGGTTTACACAGGATGTAAAATCAGCAACTGGATCTATTCATCTCACACATCTAGACCAAGAAAATGAATATTCTCCTCACACTCACACACACACACGCGCACACACACACACACACACACACGCACTTGACCACCGAAGGGTCAAGACGTACCTGGCGCTCCTCTCGGAGCAGCCAGGTCAACTGTTAAGTTGGCCCATACCAACCCCCTCCCCTGAACCCTCCACCCCACCGGAATATCAACAAGTTCTCGCCAGAAGTTACAATTTCATTTAGGAAAGGAACGGAACCAGTGTTAAACAGAGGTGAACAGTGGTGAACAGTGCTTAAGTCAGTGAGAACAACTCAACAGTAACAGTCGCACCCAAGTTAACCTTCACACAGTGAGGTCCCAGGTACCCAGTGATAACAGCCCGTGAGACCCAACAACAACCATCGATGTGTTAATCCGTCTACGATAGGAAGGCCTAAGACCAAACCTCACTCATATAACACCATCTGTGAGGGAATTACTACACCACATGTCCCTCATAACACCATATGTGAGGGTATTACTACACCACGTCAAGTCCCTCATAACACCATCTGTGAGGGAATTACTACACCACGTGAGGTCCCTCATAACACCATCTGTGAGGGAATTACTACACCACGTCAGGCCCCTCATAACACCATCTATGAGGTAATTACTACACCACGCGAGGTCCCTCATAACATCATCTGTGAGGTAATTACTACACCACGTGGAGTCCCTTATAACACCATCTGTGAGGGAATTACTACACCACATGAGGCCCTTCATGGCACCATCTGCGAGGGAGTTACTACACCACGCCAGGCCCCTCATAACACCATCTGAGGGAACTACTACACCACGTGAGTTCCTCCTAACACCATCTGGGAGGGCGTTACTACACTACGAGTTTGCTGTTCAACACCTACATTAAACTGTATGTTCACTGTATGTTCCTTTACCTTTCTCTACTGAAGGCTTTTGTTAAACCACCAATGTATGTAATAAGTTATTTATGTCCAATGTATATTTTCAGCCTTCGGGCTGCAGAATTTTTTCAATAAACCGTTAATTATTTATTATTATTATTATTATTACACATTAATAAAGGAGAGGCAAATATATTAGACGAATACTAATGGAACGTAGCGTATTGCTTGTGGGAGAGTTAATGTTAAGAGTACAATGAACATATGCTTCTCTCTCTCTCTCTCTCTCTCTCTCTCTCTCTCTCTCTCTCTCTCTCTCTCTCTCTCTCTCTCTCTCTCTCTTCCTCGCTCTCTGTTCTCTTTATCATCTTCTAGTCTCTCTCTCTCTCTCTCTCTCTCTCTCTCTCTCTCTCTCTCTCTCTCTCTCTGCACAGTCCCCAAGCAACACAGCTCCCCCAGCGGGCCATTACGTTACTCAGCGCCGTTTGGGAACTAACATTCACACACAAATTAACTGCAGGAAAATGGTAGTCAGGTCGGGCCGGCTTCTGGGGGCAGGTCACCGTCTCGTTAAGGAAAGCTCATCTGCTAGAATGGCCAAATTAATTATGCAAATGAGATTCAGTGTCAAGATCTTGGGTTATTGAACGAGCGGTATTTGATCGTGTGTGTGTGTGTGTGTGCGTGTGTGTGTAAACTGGTTAAAATAGGTTAGGTTAGGTTGGGTTGGGTTGGGCTGGGTTTAGGACAACTTAGGTCAGGTCAGGTAAGGATTAGGTCAGGTTTAAGTTAGGTTAAGTCAGATTAGGTTAGATCATGTTTGTTCAAGTCTAGTCAGGTCAGCTTAGGTCAAGTAAGGGGATCATCGAACATTAAACATCCATAATAAACTGAACGCAAGAAAAAACATGGACAAAGTTCCGAAATTAATCGTAGTCTCTCTCTCTCTCTCTCTCTCTCTCTCTCTCTCTCTCTCTCTCTCTCTCTCTCTCTCTCTCAGGGTTCGTATAGGGTAATGAACATGTAGTACCATAGTGTGGGGTGCTTAAGGTCGAGCTTCACCGTGCACCAAGGAGTTTGTTGTGGTTGACTTGCTGGGTGGCTGTATTTGTGGCAGTGTTGCTGCTGGGATTAAGTGACCCTAATTAAGGAGTGTGTTTGTGTTGTCATTTGCATACTCTTATCCTTTACTAAATACAAAGCTTACCTCTTGACATTTAAAAAGATAACTATGCTTAAATTATTGTGAGTTATTTAATGTGGTGTTTAGTGATATTATTTTGTATATATAAGGTGAGAATTGTTAGTTAAATATACAAAGAGAATATTTGTTTAACTCTATAAAAAAAATCAAGGGTAATTTAGTCTTAGTGAGTATATAAATAAAAATGGTGCTTAAAGATTGGTCTGTTGTGTTGTTGGTGAGTGGATGATGTGGACGAGAGCCTTGGGGGTGCAACGAGATCTGGTGAGTGAACGGGCTGCGGGCGCAGGGAGAAATTACACGAATCTATCTGTCAGTCAAGTCAGTCAGGAAAGAATGTGAGTGAGCGTGTGAGTGAGTGAGTGAGAAAAGACAATTATATCCTATTGCCTACTTATCTCCCACAGTATCAAGACACATTTAAAGTATATAAGTCAACCATTCTCCTCCTTTTCTGACATGACGCAACATAGTTTTAACCACATGGGGAACTTTTTTCTCTTTTTTTTTCAAAGTTTGACTCAACATAGTTTATATACTTTATGGTCTTCCTAACAATAGAAACATTTAAGCAAGTTAATTTCTACTCATCCTGAACATCACCATGGACCTACTACACACGTACAACAAGTTTAAAACCAACTTACCTAACCTAACCAAACTTCTCCACTTAACATAACCAAACCGGTGAAGTTGGTCGCGTATTTTTTTTTTCTAACAAGTAAAATTCGTTAAAACTTGCGATGGTTTTGTTCAGTAACTACGTGATCAGACTCCCAAAATAAGTTAGGAACGACAAGTCTGGTTAAGTGTGATACAGTAATGTCCTATCACCGTTTACCCTTCCTACGCCGGCCAGCCAGCCAGCCAGCCAGCCAGCATCTGTCTGTCTCATAAGAACATAAGAATGGAGGAAACTGCAGCGGGCCTATTGGCCCATACTGGGCAGTCCCGTTTACACCCAACCCCTATTGCTCATATGAGCATCCAACCTATGTTTGAAGCAATTCAGCGTATTCGAGTTAATGATGATATTTGGTAACTTGTTCCATTTATCCACTACTCTGTTTCCAAACCAGTGTTTACCTATTTCACGCCTAAATCTAAATTTGTCCAATTTAAAACCATTGTTACGAGTTCGCTCCTGGTTGGATAATTTGAGTACCTTTGTAATGTCCCCTTTGTTTAGCCCTGCCTTCCACTTATACACCTCTATCAGGTCGCCCCTCGCTCTACGTCTCTCAAGGGAGTGCAAATTAAGATGCTTTAACCTGTCTCTATACTCAAGGTTCCTAATGCCCGGGATTAGTCTTGTCATTCTCCTCTGAATTCTTTCCAAGGATTCTATATCCATTCTGTAATACGGTGACCAGAACTGGACTGCGTAATCCAGGTGTGGTCTCACAAGAGCAAGATACAGTTTTAGGATGACCTCGCTAGTCTTGTAACTAACACTCCTTTGTATGAACCTGTTAGGTTCTGAATAATAAGTTCTATATACAGGAGAGAACACAAACACCTGTATAGTTTTGTAGGTTCGGTTTACTGGACAAGAGTATGTACACAAAGGGGAGCAGCACTCTCCCCGGCTAGGCTCCTGCTGGTCAACTGCTATAGGCGACGTATGGCAAGTGATACATTAGCAGCTTCCATACGTCGCCAGGCACATTAATTAAGCATGTGGGATATGGTAATAACATTGCCACACGCTGCTAGCTAGGCTGAATAAATAATACATAAATGGAGCACATACATAATATACATACATGATATATAATCCAGCATACATAATATACATACACCTCCCTCCCCCCTATACGCTCATAGCAAAGTCTTGAGCGGACCTTTTCTTTTGGATCCGTTCTGAGCGTCGAGGGACTTCATCACTGGGAAGGGTATGGGACTCAACACTGGTGGCGGGGCCAGCAGAAGGCATTGTTACGGGGCGGAGAAAACGGCGGTTCCTCCACCACACACGACCACTGGGTAACCGCACCTGGTAGTCCCGTGACCTGCCGAGACCCATAACTACGCCTACTTTGTCCCAACGTAGGGAGGTCGGGTCCTGAACACGGACTTGGGTGCCGACACTCAACCTGGGGAGAGAGCGGGCGTGGTCGTTGTAGCGGGCGACGACGTCCTGAACACGTTCGGCGGCTCGGCGATCACAATCCTCTGTCTTGGCCTGCCACTCCTTGGAGAAGGATTGAGGGTGAGCAGGGACACAAGAACGAAGGGGGCGTCCATACAAAACCTGGGCAGGGGAGCGTCCGGTGTAGTTAGGTGTGTTGCGGAGTTCAAGAAGACCCCTGTCGAAGGCCTCGCAGTCAATGTTCCCAAAAGGGGCCACCTTAAGGATGAGGTGCTTCAGGGATTTGACAGCAGCCTCAGCGTGGCCGTTGGACTGCGGGTAATGGGGCGATGACAACACATGCCGGACTCCCCATCGGTCAAGGAACGCAGCAAAGTCCCGGCTTGTGAACTGAGGCCCTCCATCGGTTCGCAGGCGTACAGGAACGCCCACGTCACGGAAGTAGTGGCGGAACTTGCTGATGGTGGCGGCAGACGTCGTGTCATTACCGCACTTGATGACAACCGGCCAACCAGAGAGACGGTCGACGATAACGAGGAAGGACTTTCCTGACACACAGAAAAAGTCGGCCGACACAGACTCAAAGGGGCGGGTGGGGTTGTCGTCACTCATAAAGGGTTCCTGCTGCTGGCTGGGTTGTAATACTTGGCAGGGCTCACACGCACGGACAACATTGGAGATGTCGGAGTTGATGCCGGGCCAGAACACAGTCTGTCGTGCACGCCGTTTGGTGGCCTCAGCTCCACGGTGACTGTCGTGAAGGCGGGCCAAGGCGTGGGGACGTGATGCAGCAGGGACAACTACACGTGCTCCGTACAGAACAAGGTCTCCGTCGCAGTAGAGTTCATCGCGGAGTTTCCAATACGGGAGCAGGGTGTTGTGAAGATCGTAGCGGTTGCTAGGAAATCCATTCCTCACACACTCGACGAGTCGGACATAGGAAGGGTCATCTCGGGCCGCTGTTCGAAGGTCCTCCATTGCCTTGTCGTCATCTGGTGACAGGTCCGAACGAAGGGATTGGACGGCATGGAGAGTGACCACAGTCCTGACGGAAAGAGCGAGGTCGGCGTCGAGTACATGGTCTTCTGGAGTAGGGCGGCTGACAGGAGAGCGGGATAAGGAATCAGGGATGCAGAGCTCCTTACCAGCACGCCACACTGCAGTGAAGATGTACGCCGAGAGTACGTCTAGCGTGTAGTGGTTGAGGATCGGGACAAGCGGGCGATGGTCGGTCACTAGGTGAAAGTATTGCAGGCCTATGAGGTAAAACCTGCACTTGGACATCGCCCAAACCACAGCCAACAGCTCCAACTCAATGGTGGCGTAGCGCGTCTCAGTGTCAGAGAGGAAACGCGAGCCACACTGGACGAGCCGGAACTGCCCTCCACCATGATCCTGCAGTAGGGCGTATCCCACGCCGTACAAGCGTGAGGCATCTGTCTGCAGAACTGTCGGCAAGGCTGGGTCAAACGTGGCGAGGACAGGTGGACGAGACAGGGCCTGTTTCACTTGCTGGAAGGCCTTGTCGTGGTCGGGGGTCCACAGGAATGTCCTCTTGGGGCTCATCAGGGGGCGAAGTGGTTGAGCAGCTGCGGAGATGTCCGACGAAAACTCTGCTAACTGGTTGACGAGACCGATGAAGGACCTCAAGTCGGTCAGGTTAGCAGGGGTGGGAAAATCCGTAATGGCGCGGACCTTTTCCGGGTCAGCTGCGATACCATTCCCTGAGAGGGTGTACCCACAAAAGTCAACTGAAGAGCTGGCCAGAACAAACTTGTCGGCATTTAGGGTAATGCCGTGCTTCCGGCACCTGTTGAGTACCTCGTAGATACGGCAGAGGTGATCCATATAATCCTCGTCGTACACGAGTATGTCGTCGACCACTTTCACGCAGTTTGCCAGACCTTGTAGAGCCATATCACCTCGAAGACAGAAAGCGTCTCCTGTAGCGGCGAATCCCATGGGGTCACGGCAATAACTGTAACGTCCATGCGGGGTGATGAAAGCTGTGAGTGGTCGGTCTTCTTCGGCAAGCTCTATCTGCCAGTATCCACACAGGGCGTCCATCGTCGTGAAGAAGCGCGCCTTCGGGTTCACGCTGCGTATGGCTGCAAAGGGCGTGGGAGAAGGGTGCGCAGGACGAGACACCTGGTTGTTGAGCTTGGAAAGGTCAGTGGTGATCCGAACACCACCTTTAGGTTTTGCGACGACAACCATCGGGTGACACCATGGAGACGGGTCATCGCCGGTTGGTACAATAATTTCTTGGGCGACCATGGAGTCCAGCTCGTTTTTGACCGCCTCGCAGAAGGCCAGGGGAACCAGTCGAGGGGTGTAAATAGCGAATGGCTTCGTGTCGTCCCTCAGGTGGATCCTCATGGGGGGTCCTGCCATCTTCTTGAGAGGCTTGGATTCCAGAGCGGACTTGGTCACCAGAACGTCGCTGAATTCCTTCAGGAAGTACTTCCGAGCATCCGAAGGAGAGGTGTCACTGGCAAGAGGCAGGGGTAGGGCGGCAGCAGGGTCGTTGCTGCTCCCTTTTTGCACCCTGTTGGCGTGTTTTACCTCAAGAATAGGTTTGGGGAAGTCCTGGGAGATGATGGCCAACTCCTGACAATGTCTGTAGGACAGCAAAGGAGTCTGGACACCGTTATGCACATCAATCCAGGCTTGACACGACCTGTTGCCAAAGGTGACTTGTGCTTGGAGTGAACCCAGGGCCGGGGTCATCTGTGAACCATCTGCCATAAAGCGGAGATCCTTGGGGGGCGGTCCTAGATCACTTGGAGAGAGCCCCAAGCATTGCAAATGCTGGGGACCGATGACTGTAGCATCAGCGCCGGTGTCGGGCAACATCTGAAGACGGGATGACACACCGCCGTAGGTCACAATGACACTGATGTACTGGGGAACTTTGGTCCTGGGACGCTGGGGGGAGCACACATTCCTAATGTGGCTCGAGCGTTGTCAGGAGTCGTCGTGCCTCTGATTGGAAGACTGTGGGCGGCCCTCTCTGGTGGAAGGGGGCTGAAGCTTCCGCCGACGCGGTCCCTTGGGTATGTTGGAAGGGCAACACTTGTCATAGTGGCCCAGACGACCACACACATTGCACTGGACGCGTTTGGCTGGGCACCGTACTGTGAGTGACCAGTGGCCCTTACGGTCACAACTGTTGCAGGTAGACTGAGCGGCTGGACACACCTGTGTTCCGTGGTGCTTACCACAGTTGTTGCAAAATGAACCGGGCGTGGACGTGGTGGGCGAAGGCGTAGGAACAGACTTCTTGTCCTTCTTGTACCGGGACACAGCGCGTACAGCTGTAGGGGGAGTGCGGATGGCAGAGGTGGCACACCTGGCAGCCTCATAGGAGCGACATATCGTCGACACATCCTTAAGAGAAGAGGAAGAGTCAAGGGAGGTGAGGCGTTGGACAAGTTCCTCGTCCTTAACACCCATCAGGATCACCTGCTTCAACTGGGTCTTCTCGCACTGCTGGTGGTGGCCTGGACATATATCTACCTCTTCCGAGGCTCTCTTAAGACGCACGTAAAAGGCATCAAAAGACTCACCCTCCAACTGTCTGCAGCTAAACAATTCCCTCCTGCGCAGAGCTTCATTCTGCTGTCCTTTGATGTGCCGTTGTAGAACGTCCAGTACCTCCTCTACAGACAGCGAAGAGGTTGGGGGTACCTGCAACGTATGTTCCAAGACACGCTGAATTTCCAAGGACAGGCACATACGCAGTTGGATGAGTTGTTTAGGCTGTGACAAACTCTGGAGATCCACCATTGTAGAATAATCAGTCCACCGTCGCCGCCATTCACGAAAAGTCTGGAAATTCACATCAGGCTTCAAGATGGGCGGTGTTTGAGCTGCTGCTTTAGGTGGGGCTGGGGGGTGTGAAGGAAGCATGGATGAGGTATCTGAACCAGTCAGTACCGAGGCAGTGTTAGAGCCAGGGGCTTGGTTAACAGTGAGGCGAGATATTAAGGCTTCAAACCGTTCACTGTCTTCCAATCTCCGTTGGTGGTCTCGTTCTGCCTCTGCTTGCCTTCTGTGCTCATCCGCCAAACGTCTGTGGGCTTCATCCTCGCGTTTCTCATCTCTCATAAACTTCAGTAAAGCAATTATCTCTGGAGACAACGCTGAATATTGAGGTGAGGGACTGCGCGATGTGGGGGCTGGAGCGTCGTGGCCGGCCTGGTCATCCATCTCTGCGGGGCTATCACCCGCCTGACTCATCCAGACGCTGGGTCCACGGCTACGTAAGGCGTGAGACATAACTACTTCATCTGTGTACTATGTCTTAAATCAGTATTGACCGGTCAGCCCGTCGTATCAACAAGATTTCAGACAAAAAATTAATTAAATACACAGATAAGTAGGTTATATATATAAAATATATATAAGAAGCCGCGCGGTCAGCGAGTGTTAGTACATGTATGTGTGTGTCCCGGGTGGGTAAAGCGTCTCGCCCCAGCTGTGAGGGGGGGGTGGAGGCGGCGCTGTGAGGGGGGGAAAGGGAGAAGCGCGGCGACTCCCAGTCAGTCCAGTTACCCTCAGAACGCGGTCAGAGACGGGTGCACTGAACTCTACTCCCCACAAATGCCCAGAACATGCCGTATACCTTGGGAATCCTTTAGAACAAGGTCACACATGAATGGCACGAAACACACAATGCACTAAACACTTCACAGAAAATCACTGTCACTGACACTGCTCAAAGTTGCTGAGATTCTTCGAGGAGAGATGACGAGATGACGCGCGGGAGTTGACCCAAGCTAGTCCGTCGCCGGCTTTCCACAAACTTTGCGCTATCACTCGTAATTATCCAGTAAGATCGGATCACTGCGCCATGTTAGGTTCTGAATAATAAGTTCTATATACAGGAGAGAACACAAACACCTGTATAGTTTTGTAGGTTCGGTTTACTGGATAAGAGTATGTACACAAAGGGGAGCAGCACTCTCCCCGGCTAGGCTCCTGCTGGTCAACTGCTATAGGCGACGTATGGCAAGTGATACATTAGCAGCTTCCATACGTCGCCAGGCACATTAATTAAGCATGTGGGATATGGTAATAACATTGCCACACGCTGCTAGCTAGGCTGAATAAATAATACAAAAATGGAGCACATACATAATATACATACATGATATATAATCCAGCATACATAATATACATACAGAACCCAAGTACTTTATTAGCCTTGTTACGAGCAAAAACACATTGTTTATTTGGCTTAAGGTTCCTACTTATCATTACTCCTAAATCTCTCTCGCAGTCGGATTTCTCTATGGCATCGTTGTTCATCTGGTATCTGGTTTCCCTGTTTACATTTCCTATACTGAGTACTTTACATTTGTCGATGTTGAATTTCATCTGCCATTTTTCAGACCATTCGAAAAATTTGTTTAGATCCTCCTGTAGTTTTCCCGAGTCCTCGTCAGATTTGATAACACGTCCTATTTTAGTATCATCAGCAAATTTACTTATGTTGCTGTCTATGCCGATATCTATGTCGTTTATGTATATAATAAACAATAATGGTCCAAGTGCTGAGCCTTGGGGAACTCCACTTGTGACGTTGCTCCAATGGGACTTAGTGCCGTTAATGCTCACTCACTGTTTCCTGTCCTGTAACCACGCCCTAATCCATTTAAGGATGTCACCTTTGATGCCATGAGCTTCTACCTTTCTAATTAGTCTTTCGTGGGGTACTCTGTCGAAGGCTTTGCTAAAGTCGAGATATACCACATCATAATTGTGCCCCTCGTCCACTGATTCGAAAACTGATGAAAAAAATGTTAATAGATTAGTTAGGCAAGAACGTCCGCTTGTGAAGCCATGCTGGGAATCATTGATCAATCGGTGCTTCTCCAGGTGATTTCGAATAGAGTTTGAAATGATTGCTTCCAGTAATTTGCCTACTATTGATGTTAGACTGATTGGGCGGTAGTTAGAGGATAGTGATCTATCCCCCTTCTTGAAGATCGGTATTACATTCGCTATCCTCCCCCATCACTAGGAACCACGGGCGAGAGAGGGGAGGAGGGTGGGGGGGCGAAGCGAGGCGGTGGTGGGAGGAGGGGGAATGCGGGGGGAAGGGGGTAGGGGGAACGCGAGGGGAGGGAAGTGAGAGGAGGGTGAGGAGGGGAAGCGAAGGGAGACGGGGGTGGGGTGGAAAGCAAGGGGAGACGGGGGTGGGGGGAAAGCGATGGGAGGCGAGAGGGGGGGAGGGGGAACGAGGGGAGGTGGGGGGACAAAGGGAAATGGTTGGGGTTGCATAGCTCAGATCAAGTCTTACCTTCGCTTGATCTTGTCACGTTACAAAATTATATTCCGTGTGTTAAGAATGAATGTTGGTTATACTACACATTTACGGATATTAAGAGAGATGGACAGTAAATGCTTCAAATATATAAAATTATGTTTGTCGAATACAACACAGCTCTACACACACACACACACACACACACACTTCTAATCAAATAACTGCAATACACAAACACTCCTAATCACACAGAAATCCTCCAATCAAACTCCCAATCACACCTGGCTGTATACATTCCTGAAGGCTCGCTCTTGAAACTCCACAATTATCAGCAGACTGGCGGCACCTCGTCTTAAAACGGGGTACGACTCGACCTCCTGAATCCGACGAAGGAGGGAGGAAGGGGAGGGAGATGAGGGGAGGGGGAGGAGGGAGATGAGGGGGAGGAGAGAGAGATGAGAGAGAGGGAGGGGGAATAATAATACAGATAATGTAGTAGTCAAAGCAACAAGTGACTCGTTCTAACCACAGTAAACTCGTCCAGGCTCTCTCTACGTTACTGGGAATTAGTTGGAATAGCTAATTAATCAAAGTAATAGGGAGATAAGAGCAGTGTTAGAAAAGGTGAGGGAGGATAATATTATGGCAGGGAAGTGTGTGTGTGGGAGAGGTGTAATTTAGTGGATCATTAGTTTTCAGGGAGGGAAGGTGTGGTACAGGTGTGAGGGTTGTGAGGTGTGGTTGCAGGTGTGGGTTGTGAGGGAGGTGTGATACAGATGTGGGTTGTGGAGAAAGAGTGAGAGAGAGAGAGAGAGAGATCCTCAAACAGTAAATAGTACACCAGAAACTAACCACACGGACATAGGGGGCGGAGTGGACGACGCGCGGACGGAAAGAGCTACTATTTACGCCCTACTCAGAGGCGGGAGGTGAGGGGGGAGGAGACGGAAGAGTTGGGCAATAAGCAAGATTTACGTGGTTGAAACCGGCCTAATTGCACAGTCAATGGCGTGCATAAGTGTAAATCGCAGTGAAGTAATCATTAAAAGAGAATATTGACACGATATTAATTCATAAACCGGATTTTCATTCAACACCTGGTTGCAATGCTCATTTGCAAGGCATTACCCTCACGTGCCGGATTTGCATTGCTAGTTTTCACTGGTAAAATGTGTGTGTGTGTGTGAGTGTGTTTTCCCGTCATATGAAGATTACTACCTGGAAGTGGAAAGATGTGGAGCTGTGGACGTGATGGTAATAAAGTAAGACTTCTTTTCATGAAGGCTACGTAAATAAAGGAAGTTTCGTACACGAGCAGTTTCATTAAACAATTCTCGTAAACCTAACCTATCCTAACCTAAGCTCACCTAGCCTAACCTAACCTTATTTGCGAACTTACCTCCAAAACAAGTTTGACTCCGGTATACCAAATTTATTTATGAACTTAACGCCAACAACCCATACACAGTACAGCAGGACCGCAACAATTATCAGGGTTACGTTCCTGAGAAACACACTGCACATTGCCACTATTATGAACCTACTCTAATATCTTAACAAAGTAACTAACGAATCGTATAAATCTATGCACACATACCATTAAGCTTCCACTAAATCCTTCTATTTCTTTTCCTAGTGACTATTAGAAGCTATAATTTAATAGCTGGCATTCATGTGTTTATGGTGTTTTTGTACACAATTTATATACGTTTATGACAAAATACCCTGAACACATCTGGCAATATCTAGCATCTGATTGTGAGTCGTGTACATAATTGGGGTATGAGGATCTTACCATCATTATACTTTCTTTTTTCGATTGTTTTTTTTTATTCATGTTAGTCTGATATAAAGTTGTAATGAAAAACAGCAGATTAAACAATAGCCATAATCCAATTACCTGTATAGCTCATTCGTTAACACACACACACACACACCTAACAAGTTTGTTGAGGCTTATACCTGGTTCATCCTGCTAAATTCTAATTGGCCAGGAAGGGGAGCGACAACTAAGCCTCAAGAATAAATTTTGTTACATGAAAAAATAATAAAATGCATCCAGGAAAAAAAATATTATACATTTTTTATATGAATTGATGGTTAGGGATTATGTAGTGTATTCACTCCCAGTCACTCTTACTTTTTGCACTGTCACTATGTTGAAATGCCCTGTAGTATGACCTTCTCCCCACCTTGTTATTATATATCATATTTGTATCACTTATGTAACTTGTATATTATGTGTTAATCAAGTGACCTATTTCCCAATTATGTACCTGTATATTTTCAACCTTCTGGCTGCCATATTCTCTCAATAAACCTTTAATTATTATTTTATTTATTATAATTATTATTACAAACACACACACAGCAAATCCATTGTAGTCTGCTCCCACAAAAACTAAGCACTGATGAATGTTATAGTGAAGAGTAAAACAAGTGGACATTTATATCACTGATTCACACTGTTTACACCTGGATGGAGTATTAATAATATACATTTTTCATTTTCACTTCCTAAACTCAAAGGCAGACAGACAGATAGACAGAGAAGGACAGGCAGAGAGACAGACAGAGAGAGACAGGAAGAGTAAAGGAAACAGTGAGAAAGAAATGAAAGAGAGAGAGAGAGAGAGAGAGAGAGAGAGAGAGAGATGAAGGTTAAAATATGAACGCTTATGACAGAGGCAAAAGGAGAACTATTACTCTCATACTCTGAGGATGCACAAAGTGTCACTTCAACTCACTAATAGAGAAGGGGACCCCAGTCATATCCTTCTTATATGTCAATAATTAAAATATTCTGACAGATATATTAAACGTGACTATAAGATACGTAGGGAAAAAAAAGAGACGTATTCATTCACTCCGTAGCATCACATGACATTATCAAAGATCAGACATGCTGTAGGTTGTTTTAGTAGTGGTCCCCGTCATAAGGAAGTAATAACACTACGGATGACAAAACGTAAACAGTTGAATATAAAAAGTCATAAAGTCTGCAGTACCTCGTAACTCCGGGTTGTGTTGATAGCTTTTATGACAGAGGGGTTATCTGGTCAGCCTTATGACGCCATACTGTCAGGATTACGACTTGTTCTTACGATGTTGTCAGGACGAGAAGGAGAATCATATAGAAATTTAGAACTAAAGAAAGATGGGATTAAGAAAAAAATATAAGATTGTAAAAAAAAAAATAAAAAACAATAAATTGGAAAATTCGGGATAAAGAATGTGATAAGTGAGACAATATTGAAAAATAGGGACATAGGAAAAGGGAAACATATTACACCTTTATCAGGAAATCTGGGCCAGTTACTGGGAGTCACCGTGGCGACGTTGGTTGTGACTTGTAAGAGGCAGTGATAATTAAAATGAAAATGAACAAATTGAAAAGTGGGCTAAGAGTCAGAAAATCTTCAGGTGTGTACAAATGGGCCAGGACCAATGTACACCAAATGATTGTTATTGTGCAGTTGTGTGTGTTATAGTCTTGCATGTATAAAGATAATCCAAAATACTAGTGATTGTTCATTAAATGGTGATATGTATACACTCCTATGTTTATGCAAAATTAAGTGAGTCGTTAATAATGGATTGAGACAGGAAGTTACGTTGAAAGTTTTCATGACTCTTGACTAAGAGTCATGACTGTGAACTTCTGTGTATTGTAGAGTTGAAAGAAGGTCATAGGTTATCATACCATAGGGCATTCTCAAATCTATTTATGTATTCCTTAAGTTATCATCCTTTACTATAACATTATCACACACACACACACACCCTTGTTGTCCTGGACTAAGACTCTCCTAATTTTAATACGGTAAAGGATATTAGGCAGACGAGAAATTAATTACGTCGCCTTAGGTCAGGTTCACAAGATTACTTCTGGTGTGATTTAGTCACAACGTTTAATACTAAACGTTGAAGGCTGTGGTACAGTATACCCTGTAGTACCGTAATTGCGCATGTATGTAGATTATCTAAAAAAAAGTATCTGTCCACACTCTACTGTATGTGAAACGTTATGAGACCAGGGGTGATAGATCTTGGGTTATGAGCGTTCCTGCCCTGTATAGTTTAACATAACTAATGCAATGTGTACTTATTTCGGATTGATACTATGTTCAGTTACCAAATGAAGTAGGATCAGTATGCCACAGCAACGCATACCAACCCTCCAAGGACCCATCCTGGTTTTCCTTGTCACATAGCACAGTTGCGGAAATGTGTTCCTACACCCCTGTGTTACCCGTGTCTCCAAACGGCAACGTCGCAGTAGTAGTATCACTATTTATGAATGAATGGGTATTGATAGTGTAACGACAGACGGGATTGGTCAATAGGTTTGCTATAGTGTAGCGCATATAAAAAATCACCTCGGAACACCAGAAAATCTTCCAAGCGTCTTTACCCCGCAATCAAATTTGTTTCCATAGATTCTTCTTATTCAGCATGCTCAGGAGTTAGGTGAGGTTAGGTTAGGTTAAAGTAGGTTAGGTTAGGATAGCTTAAGTTCGGTTAGAATAGGTTAGGTTAGGTTAGGTTAATTGCAAATTGTAACATCCTACTTGTGATTATGACCGACGGCCACCACTTTACGAGGCCCTGTTGACTAAACTACCAACTAAGTTTTTGTTTATATCTCATACAACTCACATTTTGTCCAATGATGTTAATTTTAGGTCTTTAAGTTTATTCGTGTTAAATTTTTCCCGTGGACATTTAGGGGCACAGAAGGCGTCATAGGGATAAAAAAAAAGCTTAGAAAACAATAACAGAAGAATAATTAGTGAGAAGGAGAACTAATAGGAAGAGGAGGAATAACTCCAATATCTCATGTGTGGTCATCGTGAGGTGAGCGAGTGTGTAGCATGGCCGTCCTGGTCACTACAGTAGCTGAGGTGAGATATGGGGGTTCTTTTCCTCCTCCTTTTTTGGTCTTTACTTCAGAGGTCCTCCGCGGGGGTAATGACATTTCTCAAAGGCAAAGTAGTCATGGAAAGACTAATATGAAAATGAAAAATGTGACGGAAAAACAATGCTCGAATCAACCTTCACATGTTAGGTGATTCTTGGGGTTTGTTTCAATACTGTGAACCAGTGTGTTATTTACCAAGGACACCTGTGTAGCGGCGCCAGGGTCTATGTGAAGAAGCTTTCTGGTGTTTGGTAATCATGAATTACACAAATTTTCTCGTATACGTTTTATTTTTAAAGCCTTATCACTCCAATTTGTATTCTTCCTTATAAGAAGCATCTATGTGTATTATTGTTTTTAGTTTATATTATATTACAAATCTATTTAACATTATGCCAAGCGAAATTACGTCTATGAATCTTTGAGAAAGTAGATAATTTCAACTACATTAAAAAAATCACTATTATCTTTATTAGTTCAAAAGTTATGGCATTTTGAATGTTCAAAATTTAAATTAATTTTCTCCGTTTTCGTTTGTGGCGCTCGGTGCCTTGTGATTCTAATGTGTGTGTGTGTGTGTGTGTAAAGAATTGTGCAGTGCTCGCTGGCCATCAGCAGGACCTTAAGGAAGTCCCCAGGGTCCGGGGACGCCAGCAGCATAGATAAGACGGTTAGACTATTATTCCATCAACAGAGTAATGATAACTTTATGAAGGTGTGACGGTCTGGCTGAGGCCGCTCATCCTGGCGACGGATGGCTGCCTCCAGCACTCTGCCCCAATCCTTCCACTGGCCTTGTCTTTATCGCGCTCTCTCTTTCTTCCCTATTTTTCTTCTCTTTATAGTACCTTCTCTTCTTTTCTCTCTGCGCATTCCCGCCTCCCTCGACGTCAGCAGTGATGAAGTAATAAGAGGCTGGGTGACCTGGGCGTTGGGGGGCCACCATCAGTATTCCCAGCTCACCTCCGCTCCCCACCCAATCTCAACATCCTTACTATATCTGCGCCACTTTTTCACACTTTACTCCTTATTCTTAACCATGGTATTTATAGATAAAACTAGTAGCAGGCTCTTTTTCCATCGAGGCTTCTCTCTCTCTCTCTCTCTCTCTCTCTCTCTCTCTAGTGTAATCCATGAATTTATAAAAAAGATAAGAGGTAAACAGTCAATCATACCAGGTAAACTAACGCTGTATTTTTCCGTCGTCCGGGCCCCGGCATTATTGCGGTAACATATTTGTGAAACCGGAGACGATGAAATTATATAAGCTGATCTAATAAGTGAACATATTGCCATGAACCTATAAACAAAGTCGTATATATCGAGGCTATCAAAATAAATTAATCTGTTTTTGCATTGAAATTCTTACAAATCCAAGCTAAGATATTCACACTAACTTAATTAAGATGTATTCTTTGATCGTTAGCATAATATCAATGTTTTATATATACTGTACCAGTCTTGTAATATAATCCGTCAACTCTCGCTTGCTACTACAATTTCCTGTATTAAAATCTTTCATACTTCACTTAGGATTGTACCGACTACGCGCCTCTATACATTATTCAGTTTATATGTCCAGGTATTATTTTGATCATACGAAATTCTGCCGTTTCATTATTTTCGGAACAACAAAAGCACATGAAAGTGTAACAGGATTGTTTGTCACTCTCGGCATTCTCAAAGTTCGGTCTAGCAGCAATGAACGTCTATATAATTAAACAGTTACGGTAGTTCCAGTAAAGCTAGTTTCGTTTATAACTTTCGGGAATAATTTATACCTTCCTTCAGCTTCCCACATAATCGTTTACTTAAATTCATTATATCGTAGAGTGAAGAAAATTAACAAAATAAGATCTGCATGGAACTTGTCGAGGTTATGTGAGAACCCGATCAAGTGGGTAATGATTGTTTTGATTCATGAAAACGTACGGGTAAGGGGGGATTATAATAGAGCAATGAAACTGTGTAAAAGCCTTGCTTAATACACGCTAAGTATCTTTGTTACGTCTTGAGGTATTTGTGCATTAGTATTCATTCTCTCTCTCTCTCTCTCTCTCTCTCTCTCTCTCTCTCTCTCTCTCTCTCTCTCTACACACACACACACACACAGTCCAGAAAAAAACAACTCCAGCTACTGACATTACTTCCTATTACTCACCTTAAAAAAAAAGAAAGAAAAACAACCTCCACAAACACCCCAATCATAACACGATGATGCAAATGATCACCGAAAAAAAATCATGTCAGAATTCTCCATCCTAAATTTTGGTAAAGAGAAGAGGGAGTATAATCTATGTCTGTCTATCTGTGTGTTTGTCTGTACGTGCGTCCGTCAGTCCTCGTTTGTGTGTGTTGAAGTAGAAATAAATAAATAAATATATATGATTATAATGCGAGACCCATACTTGTGAGCAACATAACAGCAGCAAAAATTGACAAATTTATATTAAAAGTTGTACCTGTGATTACCATTGATTACGCCATACCCCCTACCAATTATGGCAGACTATATGTATTATAACACACACACACACACATTAGGTAAAAATCATTAGAAAGGTCAATAAACCTTAAATATGTTATATGGAACATAAATATAACTTCCAAAATCACTCTCATATACTTCCTCACCGCGGCCTGACGAATAGTGCTACTGTAATGTTCTATCAGGGCTCAGGTCGAGTCTCATCCGTACTGATCATCTATATGTGTGTGTGTGTTTATGTGTGTGTGTGTGTGTGGTGTGTGGTGCGGTGTGTGGTTAAAATGGCGGGGATCCGCTTTTGAATTTTGCCACATACAGCAGCTAGTTTAATGTGCACCCCATACTCATACTGTGACCGACAGCGCTAAAGGATGAAAGTTAAACACTAGAGGTCACAA
This sequence comes from Homarus gammarus, assembly GCA_958450375.1. Classification (NCBI taxonomy): domain Eukaryota; kingdom Metazoa; phylum Arthropoda; class Malacostraca; order Decapoda; family Nephropidae; genus Homarus; species Homarus gammarus. The sequence continues at coordinate 24,068 of CAUDMG010000074.1, read as the reverse complement.
AGGATGTGTCTGACAGACGCTAGGGATCAGGATATTATGATATTGAAAGTAAAAACAAAGAATTTCCAATACATTATTTGTTTAGTTCTGTACAATTGTATGTGTATGTATATCTGGTTGTCTGTCTGTCTGTGTAATGTTATGTAATAGTAATAGTAATGTATGTTCTGGATGACTTATTCAAACCTGCGTGAGTACACCAGTAAGAGACAATACACCTGGCCGCACACTTTGTTATTAACACCTACGTGAGTACAGCAGTGTAAGGTAATACACCTGGCCACACACTTTGTTATTCACACCTGCGTGAGTACAGCAGTGTGAGGTAATACACCTGGCCACACACTTTGTTATTAACACCTGCGAGAGTACAGCAGTGTGAGGTAATACACCTGGCCACAAACTTTGTTATTTACACCTGCGTGAGTACAGCAGTGTGAGGTAATACACCTGGCCACAAACTTTGTTATTAACACCTGCGAGAGTACAGCAGTGTGAGGTAATACACCTGGCCACAAACTTTGTTATTTACACCTGCGTGAGTACAGCAGTGTGAGGTAATACACCTGGCCACACACTTTGTTATTAACACCTACGTGAGTACAGCAGTGTTAGGCAATACACCTGGCCACAAACTTTGTTATTAACACCTGCGAGAGTACAGCAGTGTGAGGTAATACACCTGGCCACAAACTTTGTTATTTACACCTGCGTGAGTACAGCAGTGTGAGGTAATACACCTGGCCACAAACTTTGTTATTAACACCTGCGAGAGTACAGCAGTGTGAGGTAATACACCTGGCCACAAACTTTGTTATTTACACCTGCGTGAGTACAGCAGTGTGAGGTAATACACCTGGCCACACACTTTGTTATTAACACCTACGTGAGTACAGCAGTGTTAGGCAATACACCTGGCCACAAACTTTGTTATTAACACCTGCGAGAGTACAGCAGTGTGAGGTAATACACCTGGCCACAAACTTTGTTATTTACACCTGCGTGAGTACAGCAGTGTGAGGTAATACACCTGGCCACAAACTTTGTTATTAACACCTGCGAGAGTACAGCAGTGTGAGGTAATACACCTGGCCACACACTTTGTTATTAACATCTGCGTGAGTACAGCAGTGTGAGGTAATACACCTGGCCACAAACTTTGTTATTAACACCTGCGAAAGTACAGCAGTGTGAGGTAATACACCTGGCCACAAACTTTGTTATTAACACCTGCGTGAGTACAGCAGTGTGAGGCAATACACCTGGCCACGCACTTTGTTATTAACATCTACGTGAGTACAGCAGTGTGAGGCAATACACCTGGCCACACACTTCGTTATTCACACCTGCGTGAGTACAGCAGTGTGAGGCAATACACCTGGCCACACACTTCGTTATTCACACCTGCGTGAGTACAGCAGTGTGAGGCAATACACCTGGCCACAAACTTTGTTATTATCACCTGCGTGAGTACAGCAGTGTGAGGCAATACACCTGGCCACAAACTTTGTTATTATCACCTGCGTGAGGGACATTCAAGCACATTTGTGTGTTTAGTTCTATGCGTGGGAATAGAATAATCTAGTGAATGCAAAAATTTGGATAAAACAACCTATCCGTTGTATGTGACCAAATTCAAAATTCAATTCAGGCCTTTACTCACACACACACACACACATTAGGTAAAAATCATTAGAAAGGCGAATAAACAATAAATATGTTGTATGGAACATAAATATAGCTTCCAAAATCAATCTCATATACTTCCTCAATGCGGCCTGATGAACAGTGCAAATGTAAGGTTCTGTCAGGGCTCAGGTCGAGGCTCATCCGTACTGATCATCTATCTGTGTGCGTGTGTGTGTGTGTGTGGTCAAAATGGCGGGGATCCGCTTTTGAATTTTGACACATGCAGCAAGTAGTTTAATGTGCACCCTATACTCGTCCTGCGACCGACAGCGCTAAAGGATGAAAGTTAAACACTAGAGGTCACAAAGGATGTGTCTGACAGACGCTAGGGGTCAGGATATTGTGACATTGAAAGTTAAAAATGTATTTCTAATACATTATTTGTTTAGTTTTGGACAATAGTATGTATGTATGTATGTATGTATGTATGTATGTTCCTCAAGGGTGCTACGAGCTACACTCATCCATTTCTGAAAGACGCTGAGGTTTAAACACATATTATCTGTGGTTATCGTTATATATAAAGAGAAAATGTTTAGTACATTTTTGTTTTTTATATTTGTAAATAACAGTAATGATTAATACTTACTAACTGAACAGGTAAGACCATGTACTGCACGATATCTATCTGTCTGTCTGTCTGTCTAATCTATCTGTCTAAGTCTTTTGGCTGTGCCTGTCTGTCTAATCTATTTGTCTTATCTGTCTAATCTGTTTTTCTGTCTGTCTGTCTTATCTTTCTGTGTGTCTAATCTATCTGATTGTCTGATCTGTCTGCCTTTTCTAATCTGTCTAATAATTTTGTCTGTCTAATCTGTCTGCCTGTCTTATATGTCTAATCTGTTTGTCTTTCTAATCTGTCTGTCTTTCTAATCTGTCTGTCTGTCTGTCTAATCTGTCTGTCTGTCTAATCTCTGTAATCTGTTTTTCTGTCTAATCTGTCTGTCCAATCTAATCTGTTTGTCCGTCTTATCTGTGTGTCTGTCTAATCTGTATAAACTGTGTGCCTCTCTAATCTGTGTGTCTGTTTAATATGTCTGTCTGTCTAATCTGTCTGTATGTCTAATCTGTCTGCCTTTTCTAATCTGTCTAATAATTTTGTCTGTCTAATCTGTCTGCCTGTCTTATATGTCTAATCTGTTTGTCTTTCTAATCTGTCTGTCTTTCTAATCTGTCTGTCTGTCTGTCTAATCTGTCTGTCTGTCTAATCTCTGTAATCTGTCTTTCTGTCTAATCTGTCTGTCCAATCTAATCTGTTTGTCCGTCTTATCTGTGTGTCTGTCTAATCTGTATAAACTGTGTGCCTCTCTAATCTGTGTGTCTGTTTAATATGTCTGTCTGTCTAATCTGTCTGTATGTCTAATCTGTCTACTCTGTCTTTGTCTATTCTGTCTAATGTGTCTGCCTGTTTAATTTGTCTAATCTGTCGTCTGTCAAAACTGTCTATCTGTCGGTCGGTCGGTCGGTCCGTCCGTCCGTCCGTCCGTCAGCGTTTGTGTGTTGAAGTAGAAATAAATAAATAAATATATATGATTATAATGCGAGACCCATACTTGTGAGCAACATAACAGCAGCAAAAATTGACAAATTTATATTAAAAGTTGTGCCTGTGATTACCATTGATTACGCCATACTCCCTACCAATTATGGCAGACTATATGTATTATAATGAATAATGGAAGCCCCTTGAATTCGAGGATGGCCGGCCCTAGGGCCACCTAGGCGGGCGTGAATTTGTTTAAGGTGTAGAAGCTGTCGCCAACACAACAACCACACCCTAAGTTAACGAGTTGCAAGACCCAGTGTTAGGGAATAGTCCGAAAAGACCGGACAACTCTCCAACTGCTCTTGCTAACCATTACCCCGGAATACGATCCGTAAATCGATTAAAATCCAGGTTCCCAATTACTGCTGGGAACACACACACACAAATCAATTGACAGTAAAACTTTACACACTCATTATGTCTACATGTATTTGAGCTGCAGTCAGAACACGTCACTAACAGGAGGGAGTGTGGTGGGGTGGAACATCGGCGTGTGTTTGTGGGTTGGTGAGAGACTGGTTATGCTTTTACATGCATAGAAGGTCGGTTTATTGTACCGCTACTGTGGTAACATTGTGAACTTGAGTTTTTTGTGATATGGTGTGTGTGTGTGTGTGTGTGTGTTTGCGTAATTTGTAAAAAGCTATTCATTAGGTGTCTATAGTATATTTAGTCAACATTATATTAAGTTTTACCTTTTCTAACGAACATTGTATTTATATTATTTTTTATTTCTAAATTTATTTTTAGGCTAAAAAAAAAGGGTGACTCAATACATAATACTCAAACAAATTATGAGAGAACGACAAATAGTAAATAACTTTATATTGATAGGATGAAAAAATAAGTTACATACTTTGGTTGGCTAAATAAGAACTAAAAGACCACTGTCATATTAGGGTGTCATACGGAGGCGAATTTTTTTTTTTTGAGTTTGAAAAATCGGCCCATGGTATTAATGATGTAGTTCTATGTGCAGAATCATGTGATATCTTCAGATTTGAAAAGTTTTTATTTTTTGCTAGGTAAATTTTAACTTGAAATCTTATGAAAATTCAGTATTCCCACCCTTTTACCAACACCACTAAATAGCTTATTTAAAGTAAAGTAAATGTATCAGGTTAATTTATTAGGATGAAAATGATCCAGAATAGTGAAACGAATGATCTTGACACATTTATTAAATTTAATATTCCTTTAGAAAACAAAATCATCAAATACAAAAACCGGTTTTACTACTACGACCCGGTGTTGCTGCACACCATAGAGAACATGTCTTTCTTGCTTCTGTTTCTACTCATCACCTCCCTGCTGACCACCTGAGCTCGGATGTAGCCTTCCCTCCTCTCCTGGCTGTACACGTGACTGCTGGCCTCGCTCACTTGCTGTACACAACGCTCTATACTCTGGGTGTGCGAGGGCCAGGCAGGGACATGCATGGGGTTGTCCAGGAAAGCTCTGACTTGAACATTGGTGAGGCTGCTGGTAAGAGGGGGCTCACTGCCAGCCTGGATGTTATCCAGATCTATGAGATCAGTGAGGGTCTTGGCACCTAGATTGACTTCAGGAGTCTTCCTGACCCTGAAGGAATCGTCACCGACTGATTCGTCATGCCCAGATCCTCTCATAAGTCTCATGTCCAAGATCTTTTTGACTGCCACTCTTCTCTCCTCCTCATCCTTACTGCAGAGCATTGTCTGCAGAACTGCCTCGGGATGAGCATACCAGGAAGATCTCCTCACAGTCTGCTCCACAATCTGAACAACCTTCCTTGGCTGACTCCTCAGGAGCTCAAGCTGGAAGAGAACATGCCTCGGACCTTCGGAGAACGATGACTTGACCTTGGTGTTGAACCAATTTGGCAAGTAGACACTCGCGATGAATTGGACAATAAGTCTCAGGTTGTGAAGCTGGTTCCCTTTCAGTTTATGATGAGCGACCCAAATTCTGCAGAACCTGAGAGCCGTTGTGAGCCACCTAGAATGTGAGACTGGACCTATCTGCAGGTAAGCAAGTCTATCAGGCATGACCCCAGTTTTGATGGCACTGCAAATCATGTAACCATAGTACTGGTCAGTACTCAGGTCGTCAATGACAGTATGTGCAAGCTCAACGAGTGGAGGGCCAACTGTGATTTTTTCAAAGCTCGGATTTATTTCTAACTCAGTGGCAGAGTCCAGCATCTTGCCAAGAGGACCAGACCATCTGTTGTTTGAAAGAGTCTTGCCATCCAGCTCCTGGATCAGATGTCTGAGTGGCAACTCGTTGGTGTGGAGGTCACAAACAATCCAGACCAGCTTCCTCCCAATCTTCCGCTCTATCCACTGTATGACCCCCCCTTGCCACCCTGTGTTCGTGTTGGTGCTGTCCCCTCCAATGGCCTGCAGGGTCTGGTCTACGTTCCTCTCTCTGAGCCAGTTCACAATGTTATCTGCCACTATCTCAGCTGGTTTCCTGATGTCATCTTTCTCTGGAGTGAAATGCCACAAATACTTCCCTCCTGGTTCACTGCAGCAGGAGTAGTGTTCCTCCTTCACCATGGCAGGGAACAACTTGTCAGAATCTCCAACTTTCATGAACACTTTAGTGTCATCCCTTCTCCCATCAAAGAACAAACAATTGATTCCATTTTCTCTTATCCCCTTAACAAACTCCTCTTCTAGGTTACTGACAAGTTTCTCCTGAGCTCTCCTTACTTTGTTATGATCTATCACCAGGTGAACATCATCAGGTGTTATCAAACCACCGTCAATCCAGGCAGCTGTTGCTACCTCTGCAGTTTCTCTGAGACCAGTGTGGTGTCGCATGCTGGCCAGAGCTATGCTCGGGATATCTTTCCTATTTCGAATCTTATGCCTGGAAGGTTTGGGATCATTATTTTCTGGGTTAGGGACAAAGTCACCATTCTCCTGGTCAGCACTCGGATTAGCCATGGGGAAGTCATTAAACTCTGAATCAGCTTGACTCCAATCATCGGCCTTTTTTACCTCACCCTGGGCCTTCTCAAGTCTCTTTTCCTCGGCAACTCTTCTCCTCTTCTGTCTCTCTGTGGCAGCCTCCTGTCTCTTGGACTCCGGAATATCTTGGCTAGAAATCATGAGAGCCCCTATAATGCCAGTCTTCTCTCTCTGTGCTTTGACAAATGCCAGTTCGATCACAGGAATCTTCAGTTCACGCTTGCAAATACAGGAGATGTGGGCCTCGGATTTACAGTCACGATCGCATCCAAACTCAGGACAGAGAACAATTGGGCACTTGCAAGTAATTATGTCAAATAACTGGTCCAGTTGCTTGGCAAAGCTGTCCTTAACTGCAAGTTTTCCTCTCCCAAGAGAGATATCTCTTGCCTTTTCCCAACTGGCTAGCAGTCTCTCACTAATCTTCTTCTGACTTGTTATGACTGGAGGCTTGAACTGAGCGTTAGCCAGAGTGTACTGTGCCAAGACAGCTTTGGTCATATCACTGGCAATGTCTTTGTTTGTGTAAGTTCTTTGGTTCTTTTCACTGATTTGCCTGATTAAAACACCGTATCTCAAAGCATCTCTCAATGTAGGCAACTCCGACTTCAGGAGCTCTCTCCCAGACCCAAGATAGTGACTGAGATGGCTGGATTTTTGGTTCCTCGTCCTGACACAAGCAGCCATCGCAAATATTATCAACTTATAAATGCATCAGAATCTGAAACAGAAAAAAATATTGTTAGTTGGGTTGTTAAAGAATGAAGTCAGAAAGCAATGTTCACTATTTAATTGTAATGCACTAATGCAACTGTACGTTAGATTTTCGATAAATTTCACGCTAAAATTTACCTAGCAAAAGGTTGCAAAATATTGAAACTGAAATTATTTTCTGTTTATATACACTAAAATCTACCAAAAAAGTGATGGGCCATTAGTTTTAGCTGATCTTCCCTCCTATGACACACCCTAATACTCGAATCTAACCTGAGAGTTTGAAGGTAATCTTTTAGACCTGTTGGAATGAGATTGGTTCCTACATTACCTTAACCTTTGATCTGTTCTCTTAAACGCAAGAGCTTCAAGGGACATGATTCACCCAGGAAAAGTCTACAGTTAAAGGCTCAGATTTAGATTCAGAGTTTTGCAGGCAATCGTGTAAACATGAACAGGTTATTTTTGACCGTGTGACTGAAACAAATAATCATCATAGGGAATACACAATAAGTTCACAAGAACATAAATTGCTGACAGGAAAACTTCTAATGACGCTAAAATCTTCAATTGAAAGTTAGAAACAATTTTGACAATTAAAAACCATTAAAAGTCAATTGAACGTTATTGAACCCATGAAAGGCTCTCAGACACAGTTCAACTACGAGGCTTTAACTGTAAACCAGATGATCCCTGAAAGTTTGATGTAATTGTTTAAAGCTGCCAGAACCAACTTTGTTCCTGCGTCGTTAGCCTTTGACCAAACTCTACCAAACACTGTACGCTTCTGGGGTCATTTTGAGTAATCTAATTAACGTGTCTGACAGCAATACATCACAGTATTCGGCAAGGAAGGCGCTTAGCTTCGGGTTTTGCTATTAAGACCGTAATTATTAGTAATCTTTAGCATTGCCTGAACTGCAACCGAGAAATTTAATCGAAAACACGTTAAAACACGACCGAAGCTGTGAATCAATAAATAGTTTTCTCCAAGACAGTATAAGATAGTCGATGTAATTCTTCCAAGAATAATCATCAATTAAGGCCGGGGTGTTATCTAAACGTTTAAAAACAATAGTGTGAAGTGGACCAATCAATCCTATATCCTCACAACTTGACCTTTGAAGAACATTGAAGAAAATAACATTAATTCACAAATGCACTTAAGGAGATAACATCACACGTTTAAAAACTATTAAGAAAAATGCTGTTGTAGATAGAGCATACATGCATGAGAGGAGGTGCTTGTGTACAGTCCATCCTATGTTCCCCTCTGTACACAGTGCTTCAGGCCGTATGGGTACTCGCCAGATTCGGGTAGGGTTCACTCCAAATGCGCATGTATCAAACGTCATCCACCTAAAGCTCGGAGGCCTGTACGGTGCATGCCAAGTGTGACCTAAGAGATCTCAAAAACTATCAGAAATAATCTGTATCCAAATGCTACCTTCCAGTATTCATTAGAGGTGACCCATTGATGCCCTCCTCACGTTGTCTCTTGTTGTACACATTCTGGGATAATATCTCTCATTCACAGTCTCATTCCAGCTTTATCCCTCCATCTTTGTCGGTGTCTCTCATCCCCTTTCTAACATTCTATCCCTTATATAACCGGTATACATATGCCATTTGATATATCCTATTCAAGCACAACATAACCCCAGTACTTCCATCCTCACCTGTTTTTTGTACAGTTCTTTATCTTTTTGCCACATTGTTATATTCTTCTTCTTCATTCCTCCATTCGTTATCAGATTTCATTCACTATACGTATCCTACACATTAATTTTAATTTTGGTAAATACGTTATTGTATCCACGTGTTATACCCTAACTAATCCCCCCCCCCCCCCGATACTCTATAGATAAAAGACATTGGTGAATATCAACATCCAAACCTTTCCTTTCTCGCTCAGGAGTCTCTGCCACTCACCTTCCATCACGAGTCGAAAATCAGATTTAAAATTGTCGACTACTGTGTCCAACTTCTTCACCCTTTATTGTTTTCTCTCTCACTCTCTTCATTCTCCATCTCCCTCCCTCTTCTCGTCCTCCAAAACCTTCCCTCTTCTCGTCCTCCATCTCCCTCCCTCTTCTCATCCTCCAAATCCCTCCCTCCTTTCTCCTCCCAACTCCATCGTGTCATCCTCTCTAATGTCTCACCTTTCACCTTCCTCTTCCCACCTTCCACCTCTCTCCCCTCACACTGCCATCCCACCTTTTCCTAATCGCTTGTTAAATTTCTCCTCCTACTTGTTCTAATGTTTTCTATCACGTTGTGTATTAATTCTTCTCCTTTATCTATTATTATTGTCTTCCACCCTCTCGGCCGGCTAAAGTCCTCCTATTTACACCTGTTTATGTAAAGGTCGACGGTCAACCCAGCTGCTTTAACCCGGACCCACACAACTCATCTCACCTCCTGTCTTAGGAAATTATTAAACACTTACCACAGGTTCTTGAAATATTCTATGATATTATATTGTCCACTCTGTTGAAGGATTATGTTTTTATTTTTTATTTTTACGGGTCTTCAAGCGTTGTCCACACACAAAACTTCTTCCTCTTTTGGGGGAAGTATTTTTACAACGCTCACTGTCTTATTGGATAACACAGTCGCGGTCGTCCATAAACCTACTTTAATCGTTTCATACCTCTTCATTGTTATTTTCTTCAACTAATGCTATAGACTTTTTCACCTTACATCCACATTTCTTCTACTGTCTCGACACAAGCAGCACCGAGTCTTCAATTAATTCCATGTCTTGTGTGTTGCTGTATTTATCTTTACACTCTTAAGTCAAAGGAACTTTTCACACAGTTATCAGTCATATTCCTTTGTTTTATATTTCAATAACCATTTTCTAGCATCCATAACACAACAATTCCAAACACATAACGGAAAAACATTGACACCTGAAAAAAGATCTGAATAAAACAGGTTATATTCAGCACACAAACCCTAGATATTCTTTGTTTATTGTGTACCAAACTATGCCCCTATATCCCAGACAAAGACGTATTACTATGAATGAAGGTAAGTTAACTAGATGTACTCTCTATGGTCTATTGTACAAGGATATGTGAATGTTTACAATGCAGTCAGGGCCGGTGCTAGGAATTGCGGGGCCCAATTAGAAAATTGATAGTGGGGCCCTCTACTCTACAAAGTCGAAGATTGATGTTTTATATTTCGTGTAGTATGCCCGCCTTAGCCAAAAAGCATTAATTACTTGATATACTAAAAGTTTAAAAACAGTATAAAAGTTTTGATTTTTTATTACAAGTTAAGACAATTACAGACAAACTGTTTATGCACGGACTTAGAAAAACACAATCCCTTTTCATTTCGTGGAAACTTGTTCACTGGAATATCAGGAGGCCCTTTCATTGTTAAATAATCTCTTATATTTCTATTTATATTCGATGGCCAACTCGCCGGGTCATCATTAATGTTAATTACAACTGTACTTGTGGATGATCCATCACTGTTTGATGTTTGGGCTTGGCCTTCTGACTCTTCTTTAGCTATAAGTGGACTTCTCACTTTGGCACTGTCTTCTGTTGTATTAAGATCGTCTTCAGTTTGATTCAACTGTGTCTGTGTGTCAACTTGAACTTTTTCAAACTGAATATCAATTTCTTCATTGTATTCATCAACTGTAATTGGACTAATGGCTGTATTGTCATTTTCTGAATCGTTTTTGTCTTCTTCATCTTCAATACATGGGCGTTTCAAAGGTGGAGTGACAAGAAATTTTTTGATAGCACCTCGATGTTTTTCATTTTCAGCCACCTTTGCCTTTGCCAGTGCTCGCTTCTGGTTGCCATTTAAATACTTACGCCCTCTGCCTCTATCTCTGCTTGTGCTTGCCATGATGAAAGGGCTTTTTATATTATCTTTTCAGAAATGACATATAATAAACTGAAATGAAAAAACGAACAAAATTATTCACAATGAGAAGTCCCTGGCACTTAAAAAATAAGTATGTGCATATATGAATGTTATAATTAAAACAAAAAATCGAAACACTGATCCTATAAAATAAAAACCACACAATGTTTATCACCACTTCACCGGACAAAAAAAGCTTTAACCGGACATATAACACTTTGGCATGGATAGCACACCGCTAAGTACGCAAAGATTCGGTTACCTACATAGAGCTATATGTGCTTGCATGTGCTCAGAATCACAAGTCATTTTCTGATTCATCATCGCTATTGTCGCTATCAATCATGTACTCAGGATCAACAATTATCATCACTGTCCAGCACAAAAATTATAAACAAACCACGCCTCGGTCGCCACCCAGTGGCCATGCTTCTCATTTTCAAGGTCAACACTGCAAAACTCATCTCAAATCATGTCTATGGCAACGACCGGAGTTTTGTCACTGTCTGACGATGATCACTGATTCACTGGTTATTACAGGACATGCTGATATACACAGCACAACGTTATCACTCGTATTCCCCCCTGAAAACAGCCAAAAATACAGACCCGACACACTTACACCGTCCAAGCGTTGGGAGAGAGTGAAAACTGTGTTCTGATTGGCTCGCACCCTTCCCGCTCCTGTAAATTATTATGAAAGTTAGGGCGTGTGGACCAACACCAGAGTTAATTCCCTTGGACTTTTGACAAAACAGAAAATTCTCGCACGTGACTGGGATCTATTATTTTGATGACAATAACAATGATTTTGTGTCAAACGTTAGCTTTTTTACCAATATCGTATACAGTTTAAAACTAACACACGTGTGTGCGGGGCCCCCTTGCGGCGCGGGGCCCAATTTGATTAAATTGGTCAAATAGGCTTAAAACCGGCCCTGAATGCAGTGTGTTTATCCTTCTGCCAGAAACAAAACCTATTCATGTACAGAGCTGAGTATTATAATATTTACCAGTAAATACAAGAAAATATATTATTATGTTACATATTATATAGATTTTTCTGAGTACTTTCACAAAATAAAGGTACAAGAAATACAATGGGTATATGAATAATATATATATATATATAATTTTTTATAGTTAGGGGCTCTATCCTCCTCTGAAGAATAAGTTACTTCAATATTCATATTTGTCCTTAAAAGATAAAACCTTCTGAGTCCTATTAAAGAAAGAGAGCGACGTTCAGCCTCTCCCAAGTGAGAAACAGAAATGAGAGAAACGTAAGAATTTCATTATACTGTCAGTGAGGAAAGGAAATTAACTTCTTTAAATGGTAATACATAATTTGACTCTCCACGCCCGACGCCTCATTCCTTGAGATTGAAAAATTGCACAGGAAGAAGCCTGCATGAAACGCCGCTCGTCCGCTGCGAATTAATATCCCGTGTGATGACATTACCATCTGCACTTAACGACTCTTCTCTAAAAGCTGCAGTAATTTTCTGGATATATTAAAACTTTAGTACAGTTGAGAGAAAACTTACTTTTTATGGGTGGCGGTGATCTCTCTCTCTCTCTCTCTCTCTCTCTCTCTCTCTCTCTCTCTCTCTCTCTCTCTCTCTCTCATTGTCTATACAGTATATCTTCCTCTCCCCGCCCCACCTCACATTTTCCACATCCTACTATTTCTCTTGTTTCTTCTCCTCATTACTCCCAATTGTGACACCATTCAGGTTAAAAATATCCAGTAAAATTTCTGCTGGGCAAGAGCCTGAAGAAGCCATGACAATTACAGTGACCACATCCCCACAACCAAGCAGCATGTTTCTCTGCAACATATGTGGCCAGAATTTAAGTAGTGAAAGAAACCTTAGCGAACATGAGTTGCGCCACAACGTAGAGAAAACTTTTAAATGTGAGTTTTGTGACGGGAAATTTTATTGGTCGAGTAGCCTGGTTCACCACAGAAAAAAACACATCTCCCCACCACCAAAGGACGAGGAGGATGACGAAGAAGACGATAATTGCAAGCTACCTGATGGAGTAGAATTGCCTGAGGATAAACCACAACCGAAGAAGAAGAAGAAGAAGAAGGAGGAGGAGAAGGAGGAGGAAGAAGAGGAAATTAAATTACAACTTAAGGAATTATTTGATGTAGTGAAGGAGGAATGGGAGGAATACGAGTTCGATGATCTACTCCTGTCCGAAGTAAATCGCCTACAATCTAATGAGGAGGAGGATAAACTATATGTAGATTTTTCCTGGTGTAGTGAAGGAAGAAGAGGAGGAATGGGAGGAATACGAGTTCGATGATCTACTCCTGTCCGAAGTAAATCGCCTACAATCTAAGGAGGAGGAGGATAAACTAGATGTAGATTTTCCTGATGTAGTGGAGGAGAAATGGGAGGAATCTATACTGTATTTTTTATTTACTATTTAATCACAATAACAGAAATGTATCTTTAAGGAGTAGACTGGTAAAAATCAGTAAACAATGTGAAACAATAAAAATGTACCCTATATTAACTTTTAATAACAAAATACCACTTTATTTTGTGGCTTGTCGCACATACTAGGTTTGAGGAAGGAGAAGGAGGATGATAATAATAAGCTGCCTGTAATCATTGCATCAAAAATGCAGTCGTAAATTTCCCCTAGCCAAGAAGGTCTTCGCAGAAAGTTACCTACCTGGCCGACCACAGAAAAAAACACAAGCTGAACTTTCTTTGCAACATGTGGGGCAGGAATTTAAGTAATGCAGTCTGGTAGAATTGCCTTGAGGGTAAAATATATTCAACAAAGGACGCCGATAAATTACTACCTCTTAAAAATTCGGCAGCAGTCATTATCCGGAATAAAGTAAATACTCCTCCCACCCCACTGAATTTTTTTTTGCCTCTTGTTCATATTAGACCAAATAATTATATATATAAATTAATTTCGTTTATATTGATTTTAAATTATTACAAAAGCATTAGTTACCAGATTTTAAATGTTATTAGTTTAAATAAAGTGTGAGGTGACTGGAGGGTGTACACACATGTTCCCGCCCGTCTGTACCGCCACATTCAAACACTAACAATAGAGGCTGTTGTGGGGATTGAAACCGAGTGTGCTGTATTCCCGTCCACCTCACTGTTACTGTAATACCACCATCTTCTGTCACCACAGTATCAGCATCATGCCTTCCACCGTCAGAAGTGTCCTACGGTTCAAGAAGCTGTCAAGGAACGCTATAACTCCCAGTAAAGGTTCAAAACTAGCCGCCGGGTTTGACTTGTGCAGGTAGGGGTGAACCACCATTGATCTTATGCCCATTTTCAGTCTGCTCTGATTTGGTGGATGATTTGAATGTTAATTTAGTTATTTTAACTTTAACTACAAGGACAGGAATGAATATTTAAAGAGTGACAACTTATTTCCCTTTTTCAGTGCGTATGATATAGTAATTCCAGGCCAGGGCAAAGCTCTTATCAAGACGGACATACAGGTAGGGTTACCAGAAGATTGTTATGGCAGGGTGGCACCACGATCTGGTCTTTCCTGGAAGAATCACATTGATGTTGGAGGTTAGTGTCTATTTTGGGTTTAATTCATATATTTAAGCTAATTTTGAAACTAGATATTACAAAATTTACCTTGCTTGTGTTTACTATAGGAAAGTCAAATATACCTGTACAGCACTGTATGTATGTACTTTTAATTTCCTTTTAGTAAATGAATGGCAATTTTTTCATCTTGTAAAATTTTAATCATTTACATTATGCTGCCTTTTCTTTCTCTTTTTTTTCCTTTTTCTCTCAAATGATAATGTAGCTTCATGTTAGAGATCTATAGAGTTGTTATGAAAATAAAAACTTGGTGATCTTAACCAGTTTGTGGAAATTATTGGCTTGGTTGAACTCTGTCATGGCCAGTGCCTTACATGTCTCAAGAGGTTGGGTATGTTTCTTAATCTCACCTCTTGTGTTCTCATTATCGTCATTTACGTTAAAAACTCTTCAGGTTAGATACACGTGAAGGAATGTTGTGTTTATTTGAGGCTACCCTTTCAGCCTGTGTTATTGACCGAGACTACCGGGGAAATGTTGGCGTTGTTCTCTTCAACCACATCAAGACTGATTTTGAAGTAAAGAAGAGTGACTGAGTAGCTCAGCTCATATGTGAAAAAATCGTGTCCAGTCAACCCTCACTTTACGCGGTCCCACATTCCACGTTTACAGGGTACCCTGCCAGAACCCGGGATGCTCACATTCCGCAGTGCTGTACCCCTTTACAGGGGTGAAGTATAATTTTTTTATTTAGTTCATAAAATTCATACAAATTATCCGGCCAGAATATAATTTACATTACTGGAATTCTTACAATTTGATGATCATTTTGAATATAAGCATCATAGATTTTGCATTAGACATACAAATTTTAGATCTAATGCAAGTATTTTGTTTACTCAGAGCATATATGCTATCTTTTGTGCAAAATATGTGAAGTGTATATTCAAAATATTCCTGGTCTTGCAAGGAATCCAGCAATGTCAATTATATTATCCTAACTTTAGTCTGAGGTATTATTTTTTACTAAAAGTTAAAATCTAGTTTTTTCACCCAACATTTCTCTGGTAGGGAAGGAAGGTGGGGGGGGGGGATGGGACCGACCGACCATCTGGCGCAGTTGGAAGAGGGGGGGGAGGCAAGGTGGGTTACTTTGATTGACAGATAGTGTCCTGAAGAATGTTTTTTTTTTATTAACTGAAGATATTTGTTTTAGCTCATAAAATTCATACAAATTACCCGGCCAGAATATAATTTACATTACTGGAATTCTTATAATTTGATGATCATTTTGAATATAAACATGATAGATTTTGCATTAGACATACAAATTTTAGATCTAATGTAAGTATTTTGTTTACTCTGAGTAAATATGTTATCTTTTGTGCAAAATATATGACATTTATATTCAAAATATTCCTGGTCTTACAAGGAATCCAGCAATGTCAATTATGTTATCCTAACTTTAGTTTGAGGTATTATTTATTACTATACCTTAAAATCTAGTGGTTTCCCCCAAAAATTTCTCAGAGAGGGAAGAGCCAGCGAGCATTTATGTGACGAGCTAAGCCACTCGACCAATAAAATTTCTCGTCACAAAACTCACATTTTAAAGTTTTCTTTAAGCTGTGACGCAACTGGTGATGGTGAAGGCTGCGTGTACAACTTAAATTCTTGCCACATACGTTACAGCGAAACTTTGCCTCCTGTATGTGTGTTTTTCTATAAGTTTTCTCTACTTCTACTTTGTGGTGTAACTGATGTTTGCGAAGGCTGCGTGTACTACTTAAATTCTGGCCACATGTGTTACAGAGAAACTGGCTTTTTTTGTCTTTATCGGGGGATATATGGTGTTTGTTCTCGTAGGACTTCGGCTGCTTGTGGTGCGTTGTAATGATGTGGAGCTGCAGGCTGTCTTCGTTGTTAATAAACTTCTGTTCACAGTACTCACAAGAAGAATAACGCATACAAATCTTTTGCAGTAACCTCAATCTCGTCAATTCATCCATAATATTAGCAAATTGACAACAGCGATTTATTCCGGATAATGATTTACTTCGGACAGGAGCCGAAATCCATGATGAGTTTCATTTCATGTGGTAATTTAGACTACGCGGCCAACAAAATTCCTCGTTACAAAAATCACATTTAAAAGTCTTCTTTAAGCAGTGACGCAATCCGTCGCCATCTGTAAAAAAATAAAAAATACTATTATAAAAAATACATTATAACTTGTCTCATACTCATATTTTAAAACCCTGTGTGTGTAGTGTGTGTGTGTGTGTGTGTGTGTGTGTGTGTGTGTGTGTGTGTGTGTAATCTGTGGTGGGGTGGGAGGAGGTGTATTTACTTTATTCCGGATAATGACTGCTGCCGAATATGGTGTCTGTCTCTTCCTCTTCCTCCTTGGGTTGTAGCAGATTTACTTCGGACAGGGGCACATCATCGAACTCGCATTCCTCCCATTCCTCCTCCTCCTCCTTCACTACATCAAGCAAATCTAATTCATCACCCTCCTCTTCCTTAGGTTGTAGTTTACCCTCAGGTAATTCTTCTACTTCAGGTAGCTTATAATAATCCTTTTTTCCCGCTCCTTGTCATCCTCCTCCTTCTTCTTGGCAAGGGTGCACTTAGCCTGGTGTTTACTAAGGCCGGAAGGCCAAATATATTTCTTATTACATATACAACTATACAGCTTGTTCTTAAAATGATTATGATACTTTAAGGAATTCGCAAAATTAAATCCCTTATTACATATCTTACACTTAAATGAATATTAAGATGGTTTCTTAGGTAAGCTTTACTGATTTCCTTCTTACATATGTGACAGCGAATCTTTATGTGTGTTTTCATGTGGTCAGTCAGAGCCTTTGGCCCATAATATCTCTTATTACAGAACTCACATTCTAAGCTTTTTTCTACATTATGGCGCAACTGGTGTTCGCGAAGGGTTCTTGAACTACTTAAATTCTTGGCACATATGTTACAGAAAAACTTAGTTTTTTTTTTTTTTGTCTTTTGGAGGAGATGGGGATATGGGTTTTTTTTCTGTGGTTATCAAGGGTACTCTGCCTATAATATTTATAAAACTCGCATTTAAAAGTTTTCTCACTTTGGTTGTTACAGTTGTAGTGCATTTTTGATGGATTCTTGTAAGTAATTATGCACAGAGTAGATAGGTGATGTTACCGGAGGGCTCAAGGAGCCGACTACTACTGGCTGTTGAATGGAGTGAGAACTCTTATTAGGCAACTTCTCCCTTCTCCTCCTTAGCTGTGCTGCAAGCAATATCCCTTTTTATATTTTATACTTATAGGGCTTTAAATGAATATTAAAGTGGTATTTGAAGTGTTCTTTTCTGATGACCTTGTTACATATGATACAGAGTTTGCATTTGCATTTGGCTTTGTGAGTAGTCAAATCCATTTTCATAAAAATGGACCAGCCGGGGAAGATACGATTAGGCTGTCACTATCACTCACTAAGACTGACCCTGAGGCCCTCCCCTCAAATTTTTGACCGTCTCTCGCGCCTCTCGATGGTAAATGTAAAAAAACTATCCGAATCTTCCTTTTATTTATATCCGAGTATTACGTCTGTCGTACATGCATTATTAAAATACAAAATCTTGTTCTTTCATTTTATACCAAAAAATGTGAATATACCTCAGTAAATAATAGGGGGGAGCTATTATGTACTCCTGGTACATAAAATATGAAAAAGTACATAAAACTGGATAAAGGTACATAAAAATGGGTTGTACAAAATAAGCTTAGTTATTTTAGATATTATGGGGTGATAAGATCCTCGAAAAATACAAATACAATATAAGTTTGTTTTACCTAAGAGGATAAAAATAATATATTTCTATTTAATATTTTTGTTTTTAATAATATTTTGTGAGTAGAAAGGCACTCCGATACTGAAACAGTAATAATCTTAGCTTATATTCTACTCTTCTCTACCTCCTCCTTCTTATTCTCCTTCTCATCTTCCTCCTCTTCATTTTCTAATTTCTCTATTTGTATTTTCTCCTCTACAGTTTT
The DNA here is from genome assembly GCA_958450375.1 of Homarus gammarus. Classification (NCBI taxonomy): domain Eukaryota; kingdom Metazoa; phylum Arthropoda; class Malacostraca; order Decapoda; family Nephropidae; genus Homarus; species Homarus gammarus. The sequence continues at coordinate 5,668 of CAUDMG010000074.1, read as the reverse complement.
ATCCTTCTCCACTTTGTTCATCTGACAATGAAGGGAAGACTGGAGATTTTGGTCAGGAGGAAAGCTAGTACTAGTTTTCCGACGAAGACGTTGCATTTTAATGAGACGACCTTCCTTTTGCATTTTCTTAGTTGGAACAAAGCTCGTTAAACATTGCTATATATACTACCCAAATCAATCTTTTATCTTCTTCAGATAAGGGTATTAAATTTCTTTTTGGCAAGTTTTATTTGACTCAAAGAATATAGTGCTGCATGGTTTCTTAAATTAATAATTTTCTTAAAATTTGATATATATTGTAAATGAACAGAATTATACAATATTACAGGAGAATAATGGGCACTAATCAACCTTTTTATTTCATATTGCGTCATTAATCGAGAACCATATCCACAGGTATTAAGAGAGTTTTTTTTTTTTTTTAAAAACCTCAACAGTGGCCTCTTTTTGCGGGTTATATATAATATAACTATTATATTTTAAAGGATTTTTTTTTAAATCCAGCCCATTGGGAAAACTACAGTTTAAAATATAATTCCTTCTTCATTAATACCCCAATCCCTCTTATTTTTATATATACGAAAACCATTCTCCTCGAGAAATTTAAAAACTTTTATATCGTCTATAACAGGGGTTCTCAACCAGGGGGGAATTCCCCCCAGGGGGGGGGAAACTGATTCGGGAGCAAGAGATATGTTCGATGAGAAATCAATCACAGAGTTTTGGCCCTTGATGTGCGATTCCTACCCAAAAGTGGCAGAAAGAGCTATCCGTGCATTGCTTCCGTTTGTGTCGACATATCTTTGTGAGTCAGGCTTTTCAACTCTGTTGCAAATTAAAACGAAGCAACGTAATAGATTAGAGGTAGAAAATGACCTGCGTTGTGCCCTTTCAAGCACTCCTCCGCGTATCCCAGAATTGGCGAAGAAAAAACAATCACAGGTTTCTCATTGACTGTAATCTTCATCTGAATAAAATTAATTACAAATTTACAATATCCTGGTATTCTATTGAACTTTTTGTTTATTGCATTATGCTTCAGTTTGGTCTGTTAAGTAATTAATTATAAATATAAAAAACTACTTTACTTTTATTCAAGTTTTATAAATCCATCAACATTTTCAATTGGCATTTAATTTGTAAAACTCCACTATAAAGATAATCCATGTAAAATTGTAAATGTATATGTACTAATATGGAAAAAATAAAGGATTTTCAGTATTATATGCATATTATTTGGAATGCACTTTTTGAGGCAGACAATCTTGGAAAGGAGGGGGGGAATGACATTCTGACATATGGTGAAAGGGGTGCATGGGGCAAACAAGGTTGAGAACCACTGGTCTATAACAAAAGTTTTTTGTTTTATTAAGAGATTGATATATTTCTTATTTCTTTGCCTTTTTAATATATCTCTTATAGCTCGTTCGATACCGGACGAAGATCTTATATTTTCTAAACAGATTGAACATTCTTTCCATGATGAAAGTTCATGGGGGTGTATTGAATAAAGAGAAGAAAATTCAATAGAAGAAAATTCAAGTTCTCTCTCCAACATCACATCTATTATTCCCTTGTAAATAATTAGTGGTATATTTTGTAGACTGATAATATTTTTGTCGTCGTTTTTGTATGAGATAATTGTGGATTTACAAAGTGTTTCTAAGCTAGGTAATAAACTAGTCTTATAAATTTCTTTTTCCTTATTTATAGAATATTCAAGAGGGGTGGAGATTATGAATGATTTTCCATAAAGACAATTTTCTCTGAACGGATAACAATCAAATACTAATCTCCCTAAATAAATACTTATTTTAGGAGTATGTAATGGATCACAAATTATATAATTACTACAATTAAGAGAATTTTCCATGACACTCCATTTTTGAGGCAAAATGAGTTTATAATACGCTATCTTAAATATATCTTTAAAGAAAAATTCTATCCCGAATCCATTGGACTAAAGATAATCTTTTACCTTCTCATTATTTATAGGAAATAATCTGTTCCGGACCCGTTTTAATGTATTTCGTTTTTCATATATCTGAAAAATTATTTGAGTCTCATGATTCATCCAATCCTCAAATACTTGTTTTAAATGTAAATAATCATGCCCTGGGGGTTTTAACAATCTAGTTTCTTCAAAGATAAACTTGAAAATACTTTCTCTTTCTGACATTATAAATTGAGGAGGGGTGATGAATAAGCATCTTGTATTTTTTTTAGTACCCACAATATATAAAAAAAATAATTTTGAAAGAATTTAAGTTACTTCCACTTTTCTTTTTTCCCATTGTATGCATTTTCATGCATGTTTATTAAAAAAGATGGATTTGTCCCAACCGTTTATAATCAACATGAGAAACATTGGAAGTGGAAAATCAACTTTGATTTCCTATTTAAAGGAAAAACTTTCTCCTACATATTTTGAATTTGTTTCTGAACCTCTTGGAGTTTGGGGAAATCTTTGAAATTTAATGTATGAAGATTCTAAAAAGTGGGCTTCCATTTTTCAATTTATAATTTTAATTTCATGTATGCCAACATAATTTAATGTGCATATGAAAAATATGAAACGTATTATTATAATGGAAAGATCAGCACATAGTGGATTGTGTTTTGTCGACTCGTTAAATCGAGAAGAAAAAATATCTGATACAGAAAAGACAATTTATGAACACGCCTATAAACTCCTAAAACCATATTGCCATTCAAACTTAAATCTTTATTTGAAATGTCAACCCCAAATTTGTTTTCAACGAATAGTGAAAAGACAAAGAAAGGGCGAACAAAATATATCATTATTATATTTAAATAATTTACACGAATGTCATGAAAAATGGTTCTCTTCAAATTCTACTACAGTTGAAATACGAAATCATGATAATGTAGATATTGTGGGAATGAAATTGGTTAATATTTAAAAAAACACCAAAAATATCCAAACATAAATAATATTTTAGCAGATACCAGAAAAATATTTATTTGAATGTATTTTGAAAATTATTTTCTTAATAATCTTGTTAATTGATTTGTAAAATAAATGTGTATCCTACTATATTTTTTGTTTCCCGATTTTTAATTTGAGATAAATTTTTACGTTATAATTTGAGGGTATTGTCTCTGATGTGCATTGTATCTGATGTGGGCACATATAATCTCTTGAAATGGATATTTTCAGGATTTTTTAAAAACCTTAGAGTTTCAAAGTATCTATAATTTTAGAATTCTTATTTAAGAATTCTATAATATTTTCTTGTTTCTGGAGATATTTCAATAGCATTGATAGAGATAAACGTTGTTGTTGATTGTCGTCTATATGGTCTTTATTATAAGCTCTAATTATCTGCAGTAACATATTATACCATTTTCTTCTAGTGGGTATATCGATGGTTGTTGTATTATTGACAGAGGTTGTATAAATTTCAGAAGATTCATCGTTGAATAATTTTGTATTAGTATTAGAAGTAATATTTTTTACTGGTATTAAATTGCTACACATATTTACAACTGCTACTATACCATAAAATGCAGGATAAATAAGCACATTTTCTCTTGACAGCCTTTTACGTTTATTAGTTTGTCTCTTTGTTTTTTTATTAAAAGGTATAACGAAATATTTATTAGAGTAATAAGTCTTTATTTTCTCACTCCCTTTAGTGGCGTAGTTAAATGGGTCAGATAAATTATCCTCTACGTAAGAACTAGTCAGCATTACATTAATAATTTGTGGTAGAGGTTATGATAACGGTGATGGTGGTGATGGTGGTGGTGGTGGTGGTGGTGGTAGTGATGATGATAGTATAGTGCTCCTTGTTTTCATTATTTTATTGGGTATAGTTAAGGTCGGTGGAAATTGTGAAGAGTCGTCTCTTTTTTGTTTTTTTGTCTCCTTAAAGGAGTGTTGGGAGGAAGAATAAATGCTTTTTCTGAAGGAATATACAATCCCCCAAACCAATGAACTTCACCTTCAATGGCGTTGAAGATAAGTTGATGAACACATTATAAGGATGTATATCGTAATATGTACCACCCAAACAATCTTGAGCAATTTGTAATTGAATACGAATTAATTCTCTAGCGACTTGATTTAAAAAACGCTTACGTTTATACATAAGAGAATAGGTTTTCACTACCTTTTTTAAAATGACCCAATCAGGAGGGTGTAAATACTCCATGTCTATAAAACTTAAGTGTGTGTGTCATTAGTAAATCTTGTTTTATACTTTATCTCATTAACACTCAAAGGAACATACGGAGAACTTTTTTCGGTTATTATTTCACCGCTGGGATTATGTAATACTTTGGATATGCTATGGTTTTTAATTGCACGATACATTTGAACGAATGTTTCTTTACGTAAAACCGATGATAGTCGACTAACATTATATAATTCACGTAACTGATCTTTTTCATCTTAGAAATATTTTCTTGCAACTAAATGAGTTCCCCAAAATTGTTTAGTTAATTCAGGTTTTTTCTTTAAAAATACAGTTGTCCAGGGATAATACCGCCGAAATTTTCTCCTTTTTCTTGGAAGATGCGGATCTAAAATTTCTTTCATAGGAACTGCTACAATCTTTACTTTACCATAGGCACCGGATCCTAAATGTTTAATTTCATTTCCTAACGAAAGAGAAAATTTTTTTCCTTTCTGTTTTTTTAATCGTTCACGAATTAGAGTAGAGTCCGAGTCCTTTCTTGCAACAAAACTTATTTCTGGAAGGGAAAATGGTAATGTGTTATTCAGCATAGTTGTGGTGGTAGTATTGATATTTTTATTGCTTATGAGGGTAGTATGCTTAACCATTATATAGTTATTTTTAAATATTTTTTATAAATTAAAAGTAATGAAAATTGTTCGTTCGTGGTATTATAATTAACCAACCAACCCAGTTCCGGTGTAATGACATTGTGGTGGTGATAGTGGCTTTAGTATAAATAAAGGTCCATCCCACCACTTTACACATAAAAGCCCTGCTCCAGTGGTAGTGTGTGTTGTAATATTGCAGTGGTTAGTGTATAATATAAGTTTATTTGTAAATTAAGCTCGCTCAAATGTATTATTAAAGTTACAGTATAATAAATGAATACTTAATTTTCAGGTAACATGGAGGAGAATCAATTTAAGAAAAAGGATGCCATTCCTCTTCAACTGCCCCCTACAGAAATAGCTGCTGACATTACTACTTCTGTTACTACTGTTGAACAGAGCTCTGACACTGGTGGTGCTGTTGCTTACTCAGACACTGGTGATGATGTTACTGCTGCTGAACAGAGCTCTGACACTGGTGGTGCTGTTGCTGACTCAGGCACTGGTGATGATGGTACTGCTGCTGAACAGAGCTCTGACACTGGTGGTGCTGTTGCTGACTCGGACATTGGTGATGCAGCTGATACTGCTGTTGATCATTCACCCAACTTTAAATTTTATGAACAATTAAGAGAAAAGAGGAAGAAAAAAAAAGGTTCTTGCCGAAAATAACTCTAATTATCTACCCCTTACACAGATAGGTACCGATTCTGTTTTTGAACAAATTAATGCCGCTACTGGTGTATCTGTACCTGTACCTGTCGATGCTACAGATGGCTACATCACTGGTGCAATTAGGCCCAATACACCAGGTCCAGATAAGCCAAATTCTCTCTTACTTGATAAATTGCACTA